>JAYEVE010000066.1:0-228675 GCA_036346375.1 Guadua angustifolia | reverse complement strand
CAGTCACTCTCCGGCGGCGGATTGGGTGACGGAGTTGGGAGCGATGTGATCGAGGGATCAGTGGGAATCCGCATACCCGTGCTTGCCTTGCATGCGTCGAGCCTGGTTTGAATTGAGGAGCCAAGCTCGATTCGGTCGTAGATGGTGGCGTAGGCAGCCGAATAGCCCCCAAGTCGCATGGCCGTACGCAGCAATCTCCGTGGAAGTGTTCACCGAAGTTTTTTCTTCTAATCAGCCCCTACAATGAAAATTGCAAAATAGCACCCTCATTCCCGCCATGCTATACAACCGCGATAGGGTGTTGCTACCTACTGCCAGCTCCTACCGCGGTAGGGAAACATGACTGCCACAGCTGCCATGGCAATGAAGCGTGGCTGTCAGCTCCTGCTATTGCAAGTAAGTGCGATTACCAGCTCCTCCCACAGCAGCCGTGGTAGCATCGCTTCTCTACGGCGGCAAGAGCTGGCAACCGTGCTCCCCTGCCGCGGCAGGTCCTATTACATTGCATAGCACGGCAGTGGGTAGATTTTTGCAATTTCTGTCGCATAGTGCCAGACTCACAAAAATGAAGTCTATGGGACCATTTTGATAAACAGTTCATTTTCGTCTATGGGACAACTTTATATTAAAATATAGAGTTGTAAATGTTATATGAGAAATGCTTTGATGAAATAAATTTGTACTAGAATTATCACTCGCCTTTGCAAGTGCGGTTTTTTGGTTAATGATTACTTTTACCATCAACGCTAATGAAAGTATTCCTAAACTATTTAAATCTCCAAGGGTGCCATAAAAGGATGTCTTTTCATGATACAGTGCATAGAGTTTTATAAGCTTATATCCCTTCAACTAAAACTTGTCTAATCAAAGCATCTCTTACCCTTTTAAGATCTAAGGGTTAATATTTTTTTATTAGAGAAGTTTTACTGTACATTATACTAATAGTATATAGTGACTAGTAGAAATCAGATCTAGCCATTGATTTGTTAATAGTGTTTCTACTACTCTACTACTAGAGGAAGTATAAATAAATTCTAGCTAATATGATCTGTTGGATTAAAAAGAATAAACAACTCATATTGAATTTAGTGTACCGTAAAAGAAGCTCTTTAGTTAAGTTCTAACTAACGGTTACCGTTTTAAAAGTGATGTGGCACAACCTATATACAACTGTAAGGCTCTCATACCTATCTCATTGGTTTGCTCAGTTATAATCTGGATTAACCAAAATCAACGACATAGATTTTTATCCTTTTCCTCCGATTAACATACACATTTCTAAACCTTAAGAGCTAACATGGTGAGTTATTTTTCTATTGTCTTAATAATATTTTAGATTAGGCCCTGTACCTAAAAAAAATTCAATTTAAAATATTTTATATTGTAGCTTTAACACTATATTTTTCTTACTAGATAAGACTTACATCTTGCCTAGAAAGTAAGTCTTCAAATTCTAAACTAGTACTTTTACTTAAAAATATCATTTTTCTAGAAATCCTTGAAATGAATTCTTCAATTGGACCTTCATAAATGATTGTCCCAAAACATCATTTTCAAATGCTACCGTAGCCAGTCTATTATACAACGCAAATGCAAGAAAGAACAACAATTGTAGGTATTCAGAATTTAAGAACAATTAGTTCCAGGCCGCACGTATGGATCCCAAAGGCGACAACAACCAAGCAGCGTAGCACCAGGGCCCAGTCAATGCACAAAGATCGTCATAAAGAGAAGAACACAAGATTGAGCCAAAACTAGGTCAATGCCCATGCGTTGCTACGAAAAATAAAATTGGTAACGAAACATAAAGGTCAAGCAATAAAAAAAATTATGCTACAAGATCAAACATCTATTTCTTCCGATTACAAAAGTTTTTATGGTTTCTTCTCCGGTATGAATTAAAACCAAACATATTGTACGTAGCAATATATATTACCAATCTCAAAAATCAATCAATCATTTTTATCTCTTTTTGCAATTTATATTACTAGCTCACGTTCCTCTTCCTCTCACCATGCCCGCAGTGCGGGTTCCTCGGTGTCGTCGACCTCGTCTTCCTCGTCGCCCCGCTCGTCTTCGTCATTCACCGCCTTCGCAGGGGCGACATGGAGGCTTCCCCTGAGCACGAGGCGCTGCTGCCGAAGCCACCGCCATCCTGGATCACTGGCCGCTACGCGGTCACTCGGCGCCCGCCATTTCGCCATGGCGTCGCCGCCCTCCTCGCGCTATAAGTTTTTCTCGCCGAGCACGCCATGGCGCACTGTGGAGTCCGCCTTCCTCGCCGCCCACTTCGTCGTGCACGCCATGGCCGCGTGATCAGTCGCCTCGGAGAAAGGGGCCACCACCGCCACCCAGCCTTTGCACCACCGCATCTTCTGGATCGCCATCGCCCTCGGCGCTTCGCTCTTCTCCGCTTCGGCGGTGATTCGCTGTGCCGACGTTCATCGCTTTTTCCCAGACATTACTCTCGCTTTTTCCGACCTACTGCCTCCATGCCTCTGGGCGCATTTAGCCATCACTGGCTTCACCAGCCATGACGCCGGAGTCCATGAAGGTGAACCAGAAAACACCATCGCCGAGGCACCCGCCACGTCGTGCGCCACCATGTCGTTCCTCTCTGTGAGACCCCGTTCCGAGGAACAGGAACCTCCATGTGATTACTGTGCTATTCCTTGGATCAGTAGCTAGCACTCACATGTTTACAACAATTGAAAATCACAACCATACAAAACAATAATTAAGCGGAAACGATAATACAAAGAAATATTACAACTCAGAGAAATAAAGCAGCCAAAGAAGCGAAACCTTGCAGTGTACCCATTCAATCCCGCAGGCAACTGACCAGGCATAAACTTCAGATAGAATACGACGAAGAAAAAATCCCGCTTCAAAGCTGCGCTAACTCAACCACCTACAATATAATTAGGCAAGGGTGAGTATTTTACATACTCAGCAAGACTTGAGCAAAACCTACAATACATGCAGGCCATTTCAAAGGAGGCTATTACAGTTAATTTGCATAAAGCGAATTTGAATTTGGAAACCAAGTTATTTGAAATCGGAATTTAAAAGAGCAAGATTAATTGATAGCAAATAAGTAAAGCAAAAATAACACTCACCGTCCTCCATGACGTGAGCGACGAATCAATCATTGCCATCACATGGCATATATCCAGTTCTTTGTCCACACAGGGCACAACAGCTGATTCCAATACTTGCCCACACAGGGTATAGCATTGGGTCATCTGTGGAGTAAGCTAACTTGTAAAATAAACCCTTTTTGAAAATCAAAGCATTTAACTCGTGCAAGTTCACCAAGACACCCATGACCGCGGGTACGGCTAATCAATTAGATTTAAACTCTGCAGAGGTGTACAACTGTACCCACAAGGAATGATCAACCTTTGCCCGACACACTTCCTTAGGTGTGTCGTCCAGGAAGACCATACATAGCCATTAAATTCCTAGACAAGGCTTTACACCAGCCCAGGATGTTATCCCTCGCCCTGAAAACAGAGACACTCACCCAAGCCGTGGATCCACATTTATCACACCCAACACCACGTCTCTGTCCATGGCAAGGCGTACACCGTTGCATTAGCAAGTAGAAACCCCGTCAGGTAGACCTGACTGGAATCATGTGCAAGCTCCCACCTACCAATGAGCAAAGCCATGTCTAAACAATTTAATAGGCTAAGGCTAACCCATCCTCACCCTCGTGGTTTGTACGGATTTTCTTGGATCATACAACACGATGTTCGGTCCTTAGTTGTGACACGGGCGACACTTCACCCTACACTACGTGCAATTCCTGTTGCACAAACGGCTATTGCCAATAATCGCCCGCATCAAAGCATAGTTTTCTTTTGGGTTTTTAATCAAAGTAACCGCAACCAACAGTGACATTTTCAATGTTTACAGGAAACAATTGTTGATTTGATCATGTACATTGTTGACTCTAAAGCATGACTAAGCAGGTTAATATGAACGTATATACCCAAGATGACATTAAGTAACGCCTAACCTTAATCTAAGGTTATCAAGGTTCACATTTCATAATCATCAAAGGAGATTCACGAGACAACAGGTATAACTACCAATCCACAAAATAGCAATTTACATAAAGTAAACGCATGCATAAAACAATTTGATGCACAAAAGGAATATAAAATACTAGGATCAATATGGTTAAAGGATGCTTGCCTTGCTTAATCGCTGCTTACGATGAAGGCGAGGGTTGCAGTTGACGACGACGACGACGACGGAAATTAGAGACGTCGGGTTCTACTCGTCGATCAACGGAAAATAAAGCAAATAAAAGACTTCAATAAGAGCGAAAGGAATAGATAGCAAAACAAATAAACTCTTCACAAGAACAGGGATTACTCTTTTATGAATTTATTAATCTTACTTTACGAATTCAAGATGCAAAGATTGGTTAGATTAATAGAATAAATCATTAGTTGCAAGGTTACATTGATTTACTATTCACGATATGAGCTTCTGCCAATTCTTATCGCTTACAGGTTTTGCTCTATAAGGATTCAGAGTCAAAGCAAGATAAAATAAGGATACTTTCTTAGATTGCAGTAGGTTATATCCTAAAGATCATTTCTAAGCTATTCTTCACATTATTCGGATTTAGATGAGTTGCTTTGCGAGTTAATGAAAAAGCTTAATTGACCACATTGGACTTTGAAGGATTAGTTCTTTACCTTTAATTGAATGTGCTTAGAATTAGTCTTACGCAAGTTAGATTTATTGATTTAGGCTACTGATAACATATTTGTGATATTTGAGAAGGTTCTGGTGATAAAAATATCTTAATTATAGACTTCTTCATTTCTACTGATTCATATTATAAAGTTCAGAAAACTTAATACTTAAGGTTATTTGGCTATTAGGATTTGCATGCAAAACATGATAGAATATGGTTATTTCTTCACAATAAGGTGATTCATACTTTTTATAACAATCCTAAGTAGATTCCACAAATTTTTGGCTTTGGCTGATACATTATATTCATTGTTGAAAAGGCTTAAGTGGCATTGCAAATTGACGTTACTCGGAATCGGCCAAAAAGGGAAATGACAGGTTAACGCTTAAGGGTTTTGGGCTAATAAGAAAAATGTGCAGATCTTAATGAAATAAGATTCTTTTTATAGAATATGGTAGAATGAACTTTGTACAATGTTACTAAACTGGTTTTACTAATTTTAGTATTTGGTTGAGTTATTTTATCTACTGCTGAAATAGCCTAAACGATCACGATGAATGACGCTAAATCGGCTAACTTCATTTTACGTTTGCAACTATGTTATACAGGATCTTTAATTCATTTTTCAGGTGTTGGCAGGTAGCGATCCTAGAAATGTTTTAAAGTTGATTTGGCATTATTTTAACTTTAATTGCAATAGGTTGTCTATTTATTTACTGCTATAATTATCATTCTCTTCTACTAAAAGAATGCAAATTTAGTTTGATCCTAAGCATTTTTATTTGGACAAGCTCCTACTGATTTCAGGAATCTCCCACAAAATACTTTATGATTTTATGAACCCTTATACATTCATACCTTTTAATGGCCATCTTAAGCATTATTAATGGTTGCTAAACAAACTAATTAACTTAGTTCAAAAACTAAATGTATTTGTATATTTGAATACCTCCGGTCCTAAAATCTCATAGATTTTGATTTCATCATTTCATCACTTAGTATACACAAGATCCCATTAACAACCATATTAACATCCTAATCAAAGTTTAACATAAATAATTATTCTACGATCAAAAATTAGATATTTTTACATATTTAGATTCTTTCTAATTTCAGATGATTATACAAATTTGTTTCACTGGGATTGAATTAAAATTACGTAAGATATTCAAGTCTAAATTTTCAATCACCGAAATGGCTAGAAAAGGAAAATACGCTTTGCCACAGGGAAAACACCTTCTACTCTGAGCTTCTTCTACCTGGAGTCTTCTGTTTTCCCGACCCCACAGCGTAGAGGAAGAAACAGAGCACTTCTAGGGCTGGCCGGCGAGGAGCTACGGCGAAGATCCGTGAATGCGATGGCTCGGAGAGGGAGAGCTCTCGTGGTGCTTCGGAGGGGTGCCGATTCGCGAAGAACTTCCAGAGCAAAGGCGCAGCCGGAGAGGCGACGGCGGTAATGGCGCCGGAGAAGACAAGAAACCGCATTAGGGATTGAATCGATGGCCTTGTAAGCATCACGGATCACGTGGAGTCCATTCTTGGGGTTTACCGGAAGGGAAAGCTGGAGGAGCTCCACCATGGCGGCCCGACTTGGGAAGAAGAGGCGACGGTGGCGGTGCGATCTCGCATGAAGGAGCTCCAGATTTTAGGGCTTTTGATCCTCTTGGCTCGGTGATTCTAAGGCTCAAGGAATTGAGAATGGTTGGCTCTCTTGCTCGATTTTGCCTCGCGGCTTGGAGCACAGAGATTGGAAATGGCGGCAATGCAGGGGAGCTTCATGCGCCACAGGCTGGGGAAGTGAAGAGGAAGTGAAGGGGAATGAGAAGGAGGCTTGTTGCGGTCGGTTTCTAGCCAAGAATTGCAGCAATTGAGTGGGCTTCGTGGCGGCAATCGCTGGTAGTGCGGCACTCAGGGCTTCGGGAGTCTTCCTCAGTGCAGCGAACGGCATTGGCAGTGGAACGAACGAGGTTGGGGGAGAAGGGCCTGGTAGGTGGGGCCTGGGTCCATTGTCAGAGACTGGAAATTCTCCATGGTGCCAACGGAACGGAAAATCGACGAATGGCCCACACGTCGGTGACTGATCGAGAAATTTTGTTTCGGATTTGATTTTCCTTTGAGATCAATTGAATTCTATTATTTTTCAAACTTTGTTTTTCAAAAGAATTTAATCTCAGAATGCTTCCATAAAATTTTCATGTCAAAGTATGGTTCCATTATTTTATGAAAATTCTGACATTGCATTATGTTGATTTAAAAGTTATCCTTTCCTTTTATCTCTTCATCTCTTTATGCATAACATTTCAATTGCGGGTTAAAATGATTTAATTGAATGATCAGGGTTCTTATGGTAATTTTCTTAAATTTTTATTCTTATCTTTTTATCTTTCTATCATTATCCATTCATTAATTCCCTTTATCTGATTTTTCATGCAATGCAAATCTCCAAAGGAAATTCAAATAAAACCAATAATGCCAAGAAACTCAAGAATAAATATTTTCAAATTTAAAATATTTATTTTCACTTTACTGAATTTTCAGGATGTTACAATCTCTCGCGACGCTCAATTTGGATCAACTTGCTTATCTCCAAGGGTATGCCAAGGACTCTCTCACCACGACGACGCCCCACCAAGTGTTGCTTAGAACCGCACCGGTTGTCAGACGCTTTGTTCACATCCAATTGGGCATTGAGTCACGGAACCCGGTGGTGTCGTGACTGCCGCCCTTCCGGCAAGATTACTCGATCGCAGCGCTTCGGCCTCAAGCGCCAAGGACTATGTCATGTTAGTCCGTCACTTATTGATCGGTTGTCGAGTTCATTTGCCACATGACACGACATGGGAGATCTTGAATGAATTCCTTCATTGATTCTATGAAAACTGACAAAGATATATAGAGTATAAAAGGAATGATTGGTCGACTATTAATTACCAACAATAATCGTGATTTTATATAATAATCATCCATATTTAGAGAGATATGGTGGTCAGAATCGAGAAAGAATAATTAGCTATAATGACTGACCATTATTGAAGATATGGCGGGGGAGGGCTAGGAAGAACGGACCGCTGCCACCAACTGCAAATTTATATTAGTAGAGAAAAAGTAATATCTTGGGGATATCGCAAGTTATATAGGGGAGAGTTGATTGGACGCAAATTATGTGTGAAACTTTCGAACTTTGAACTTATCTTTACTACTATAAAAGAAGAAGGTGGCGGTGATGATAAGTCACCCCTCCACTTCCCCTTTGCCTCTGTAGAAAATCTATAACAAAAAAACTAAAAAATCACCACCCTAAAAAAATCTCTAACAAAAAAAAAAGGACAAACCTTGACAAGGCTCTATGGTGAAGCAGAGGGCGTGATGAGGCTGAGCACAGTGGCAGCAGTCAGCAGAGGTGTGATGCCAGCTTTGCGGAGCTCAGGGTGTTGAGCAAACCGACAATGTTAACTAAATACTAGATAAGGACCCGCGCTACGCTGCGGCGTATGAAATTCGTATGAATTCTGAGAGTTTAACAGAGAAAAAATGGACTAATACATAATCTTTGAAAGTTATTGAACTATATTCAGGAAATTTTGAAGATCAATTATGAACTCGAACAAGATGCCCGGAAAACTGCTTTTAAGATCGCTTAGAAAAAATTCGTTAAGAGGTTCAGAGGACATATTTATGAATATACAATATAGCAAGTTTGTGTTCAAGCCCACATCATAAGGTTTCCCACAGGTACACAAAATGGCAAAAAAGAGTAGCAAATGCAATTATGGACCTGCAATTACATCGTTGCACAATCAAAAGCGTGCAAAATCGGCAATATCACATACCTACATCCATATGTAGCTTATGAGAACAATAGCAAAGAAAGCTCAAGTGCATAAGCAATGTAAGAAATATGGGAACCCGCAAGTTTGAATAAAAAGTAAGTCTTCAGAAAAGAATTATCTAAGGTAATTTAGTTTGTCGACACTAAACGATACCTTCCAAAGAATGAGTCGTGAAAAGACATTTGGAAATTTTTTTGCAGGCTGCAATAAAAGGAACCAGAGTTAGCATTGACAATTAAGTATAGCATAACATTGTGAAATTTCTCTGCCATACCATTGCAAGGCAGCCTCCAAGACCAGGACCAATGATGAGACCTATTCTCTATGCTATGCTAACCTAAAATAGAAAACCGGATAGTTGATACATCCTCGACACAAAATAGAAAGGGATGTTTCGCTTTTGTAAAAAGAAAAAAGAATTGTTGAATAAGATGATGATAAAGGGACTAAGAAAAATTCAACCCTAACAAAGATCTATTAGACACTTTCATGATTACAGATTAGGACATGTGAGGAAGTGGGTACAGTACACATTATCACCGAAGTTCTTATGTCTAAACCGCTGCTCAATTGCGTTGATATCAATAGCTTGGGTAATTTCAAAAAAAGGCTTGGGTAAACAAACATGACATGATTAAGGAAATTCGTTACGCAACCTTTTCACAAATCAATATTCCATTACAAAGTGTATGCTATCAAATAAATCCTCAGAGCGTAACACCTTCACATAAGGATCACTAACTTTCGGAAGAGTGATATGAAGACTATAATGCTAGCAACATGAACGGAACTCCGCACGAGATAGCACCCATACCGTGTCCTCAAGATTGCAAAGGGTGCTTGTAGATGTTGAAGAAGAAGAGGCGCTTCGCTAACGCCTCCACGATAAGGGACAATAATTCGAAAGAGTGTACATATTGTAATTACTTTTCAAACGATAAAGAAGCAACAAATGAGCACTGAAATTTACTTTTGACATCTTGCCGATAAGGGACATGGGTGCTCTATAAGGGTCTGAATTTTTGTATTGCTTTCAGACATTTATCGATAACTGTAAAACACCACTATCCAAGAAACTTTTAAAATTCTTGAACTAACATCACCAAGTAATCGTGACAAGCATAAAACAACCTTTTGTCCGGCTTCTGCAGCCCCAAGCGGTAGAGTGGGTTGCTCTCAATGAGGTTGAAATCAACCGAAAAGATCAAAAATGAGTACATGCTTATATTAACATGAAAGAAGTTCTCGATAGCACAATACCTTTGGGCCGATGATATCCCGTGACGTTGTCAATGCCATAAAGAATCATTGTTGGCTCGAATATGCAACAAGCTATGGCTAGCAAGCTTTCCTGCAACTGATTCCTAAAAAAGGCTTTATTGCAATTTGTTAGATAACGCAAAGCCTCAAAGAAAGAAAAAAGGGACAACAAAAGCTCACTAATATTGATCCTTTGTGGTAACAAATGCATCCTCTTGGTAGTGTTTAGATAAAAATCTAGATTATTCGCTTTTGATAACGATGCATCTCTAAGAAGCTAACTTTTGAATATCGTGCAAATGAGCATGCAACACAAAAACTCAAAATAACTGAATATGATGTTACGATACAATCTTTATAAAACTAATTGCAAGGTTCATAAATATTATGACAAAGTCAAGTTATGGCACATAGACTCGAGAAGAAATCCTCCGATACAAAGAATCGATCACCAAGAGTCAAACCATAATCACAAATAAGACCTGAAATAAGAAGTATTATAATTAGCTTCACCGCCGTAACACGCATCAAACATCAATCAATGAAACACCCGATAGGCGAGAAACAGGAAATAGTAACCTTCGATCTTATGGAAGTCCGCAAGATGAGCTCCTCGATTGCTCACGGCTTCATTGTGGAAAACACGCCAATGGAATAGCATCTCTTAGGAGAAAAAGGTTTTTGAAACGTCAATAGCGATTATTATAGAAAACAAATCTCATGAATCATTCAATGTAAAATAAAAGCAAATCGATACCAACTCCACTAATTTGGAGCAGTGTCTTTATCCTACCACAAATAACAAAGGTCGAAGAGCAAGAATCAAGCAAGAGCAAGATGGAAACTCTATGAGTCGACGAGTAAAGGAGATGAATAAATGCTATTAAGGTCCCGAGGATGCAAACTCAAGCCCTCTAGCAATCTGCAAAAATAAAAGCAATGATCATGAGTTCTCAAACGTGGGAAAGATCAAAGATGCAAGCATCGCTTTCTCTTAGATGGTGGAACAAATGTCACTTGCCACAATGGAGGTCTGCAAAATTCAGCAAGCATCTACGTATCACCATGTAGGCATCTCGTAAAGCGACTATTTTAAGATTCTCGATACTCTCCCTATAAGTTCCAACATAGCTACCGGTTAATACAATCCAAAGGTCGACAATATTAAGAACAAACTATTTCAGAATAAGAATCACCGCAAGAAACCCTTTTCAACCAACTAATCAATGGATTGGCGAGCATAATACAATCGTAACAAGAATAGATAAGGAAAAGAAAACGCCGCTTTTGTTGATAATGCCGGCCGTTGGATAATACCTTAAAAGCCACATGTCAGGCGAACGTAACGAGAACAAGAAAAGCTAGGAGGATCATTACGGCATCGGGTCGACAAAGAACCGCCGTAACAAATTTCGGTGAGGTAGCCCCACCGGACTCCACGACCGTGAGTATGTCCTCGGCGCAGAAACTACCGCGCCTTATCGCTTATGTAACATGCTTGTCCTTATCGGATTATTCACTTCATCATGATTTCTTTGCTCCAATTTTAAGACAATCTATGTCCCCAACCATCCTACGAATAGCCGTAGTAAAGGGATTTATGAATACTTAACTCTAAACAAATAATCAGAAAAGATATAATGCCCTAAAAAACCATTAAGCAAGCATCAAAGCATGATCAACATTACCATGTATATTATTATTGCAAATCCCAAAAGCGACGGAAAGCATATATCAACATATGTTGTTACAATCTTACCAAGGTTCCTTAATATCGAGAAAAATGTTGATGAAGTCATCATCATTAACGATAACTTTAATCTCTTCCGAGGTGACTCATCAAGATTCTTCATTCTTTAGCCAATTGCTCGAGGACATTTGGTGGGAGATTCTCGTTGATTGTCTTCACGACATGAAGAGGCCATTAGAATCGTAGAAGGCAAACAGAAAATTGTTTTGGACTTATGTTCTCTTGATCATTGAACAAATACTAAAAACTGAAGCTCTCCAATACTCACCATGGAGGCAAGGACAGCAGACAACTCAAAGGTGTTTATTGGCAAGCAAGCGATTGTGTCGATAAATGTGCCGTAATTAGTAAAGGAAATGATCAATTGAGAGAGAGAGAGAGAGAGGAAGGATACACCGAAGTAACCTAAATGCTTGATGCCTTTTGTGAAGACAATATCGGTAATAAGACCTATAGAAGATAGCCCGCCGCATTGAAAGTTTTTGGTTACTCGTAAAAAGTGATGCGCATTAGTTTGATGGCACTCAGAAATGCCAATACCCAATGGACTATATATGTGCTCTTGGGAAAAAAAAGTAAACACCGATTATATTAATCGCATGTCTGCCCTTTTAGCGAACATTTAGTCCAGCATCAATTAAATTCTCGCTGGACCATTATGGATCAAATTTTCCTTTTCTATCTAGGCCAAGAAGTTGAACATCTTAAATTAACACGTTGGTTTATTAATAGGAGAAAGCATGGTTGTTAAAAAGATTGGGAAACCTACCAAGTGTTTGCTTTTTTCTAACTTCCTATCCTATACAATGAAAAGCTTCTACCCGATACATCCTCGTATCGAAGATAACTCATATGATATTTCTTCAAATATAAGAAAAAGGGGGAAATAGATACCTCGGATGATGCTTGAAGTCGATCACTAATTAATATTCTTTGTTTTTTCTGCAGGATTTCTCACTCATCACCTATTGCAGACGTTGATTTACAATCATGGAACTATTATTAAGTAGACATCGATGATAGCTCTCGGTTGTAGACCTACGGCAAGAACCATAACTTGCCGCTCTCCATGGACAAGCACCATGACAGATGGAATCATCCAAGATAGGGTCACCGACTTGGCACCGCCTGCTCTAGGCCACATCCAAAGACACCACCAAACAGACAGAGGACAAATACAAGCGAGCCACCATTGTGCTTTTTTAGACGGAAGGCCCATAACGGCCCCACCTCGATTAGAAAGTGAAACAAACCATAAAAAAGTTTTGTTGGGGCTACCAACTTTACAAGCATTCTGACATAAGGGAACAACAAAAGACAAGAAAAAAGAAGCTTCAAGCAACTTATTCTTGATCCCTTATTTTCATTCCTTTTGCTATCACCACATTCAACACCTCTCAAACATTAATAACCAAAGCTAGATTCATAGAATATCCTTTCAAAATACCGCATAAAGACACACCTCAACCTGCTTGTACTTTTGGCTAACCTAGATATAACATTCCAAACTACTGTGCACTTATACAAAATAACAGAAAGATGAGACGATAAAGACACCTTAGTGTTTCATCAGCACTGGCCATCCAATTGACATGGAATAAACAACCAACAATTAATGGCGAAATCAACAACTGAACATAAATATCAACAATAAAATACAACATACGCACCTCTAGTCCTAGAAGGTTCCAGACTATGCTACGCTTTTGCAAATTTGTAAAGTAGCAACATATTACATCACATTGGGAAATTAGAAGGTTGCATTATTAACAACTATCAAGAAAGAGATAGGCATACAAGCTAACAATATCTCGCTAAAATTGCAAGATTCTTCATTTGAAAAGTCAAATACCTTCCGAGAACAAGAACTGAATATAATTTACTCAAAGGTAGACAGGATACCCACAAGGCCACAAGAAACTTTTTACGAAGATACAAATGCATGATCATGATTTTTGACCTGAAAAGAAAAAGGACAATGCAACTATATGTTTGGATCAAGTACCTCCCGACGAGCTAGTTTCACTTCGACTTCGATGGTCGAGAATGGCCTCAATAGGAGGCATGTCATCATCCTTTTGGGCTGCATGAACCCTTCGCAGTGTAGCCTCTGCACGCAAATTGGGCAGCAAGTGCGACTTTCTTTTCATCATTGATCTTCTTCGCTTCAAGGTTCCGCAAGCTCACGATTATCAATAGCTATTCTGAATATAAACCTTGTGAGTCGCAAAAGAGGAAAAGGAAGGGCTACTCCATTACCTTGCTTTCCAGAGAGACTCAGAACCTTCAAATTTTCTCATCCACCTTTGCCAATTCTTCCGTAAGCTTACATTGCTGCAGAAGGCAAAGTCGATTGTCCCAAAAATACAAAAGACTACCTTACAGAGTCTGAACTAATAAAATTTTGACAATGTGCTAAAGAGAACATTTGAGTATAATCACAACAGATATGATATAGAGCACTTCCTTCATTTCTAATTCTGAAAAATTATCGTAAATTACCTAAGGTCGGGTTGTTTAGGTTGACACCGGATGTCGATAATGAGTACAATCAAGAACAACTACCGATGCTCGACAAAGATAGCACAAGTCGAGCAGTCATTTTGGGTCCAAATGATAGCTATTAACACCGCATTGTTTCCTAGGACTTGGAATTATTCAAGGTTACAATTGTAAACCAAATCGAAGGCAAAATGTATAAGTATATGTTTATATGCATCGAAGGTTCAAACCTATTAACTTTGTGAACATCTTAGTGACCTGATGGAGCTTTTCCGAGTTGTAGTCAGACTTGAACAGAGAGGAAATGTGACGAGGCTGGAGCTCCTCGACCTATCGGCATACGGTCAACGGATCCCCATGCTCGGAGGCCCCGACCACGACTGACGCCAAGATCTGGGCGCTCGACCTCGAGCGCGTGTGCCCGAAGCTCGACTCACATGCGACCTCCGCTCGGGCGGGTCTCATCTCGAGGCCTGGTCCACCCAAGGGTCTCGGATCTAGCGCTTGACTTGCGATTCTCGAAGAGCGGGTCGGGGGATGACTCGAGTGCGCGGCAAGTCGGAGCAGCATTTAACTGTCTTCATGATTAAGAGCCACGATCCGCAGGTTTCTCCCGACCGATTACGTGCGTATGGGATATAAAGACCAAGGATGCATGAGCTCAAGGAGGACAGCAATACACAGCAGCCGAGCTAGGGATCTTCATTACTATCTTGAGTTGTAAACACTGCTCAGACACCCACATAACAAGAAAGTCACCATCACAGGCGATCGAGTAGAGTCATTACCGCAGGGGCTCGAACCAAGATAAAACTTGTGTCGTGGTTCGTTGTCGCCAGCTCCGACCATCCTCACGCCCGCTAGCTTCCTCCGTTAGAGTGAACGCCGCCGGGTCCCTTAACGTTCTACCCCTACTCACTTTCTTGCGGTTGGCGATCCCGATCGCCGACAACCGGCGCCACCGTGGGGCCCGATTGTTTTGTTTTTCGCAGAACGACACCGTGATCTCGGAGCATGGCGCTTTCATTGATGGATATTCTCGCACGGACTCGACTCCGTGTCCTCGTTTCACGCCGCCGCCGCCGCCACTCGAGCAAAGACGTCTCCGGTGGCGGACGGTCCAGCGCCGAGGAAGTCGCGGATGACCGTGATCCGCAGATCAAGACGCCACGGATGGTGCAGTTGCTATCAACTGCTATAACCGCCCGCGGGAGGCCCAGAGAAGGCCGCACGCTTCGGCCGCCAGATTCTCCCCACCGGAGCGCCCGCTTATCGCCGGTCATGGCCGACCCGATAGGGGAAGGTCGAGCTCTTCGCCGCCCCGCCGAAGAGCTCGATCGGCCGCGATCGAGGCCGAGCCTCCGCAGCTCCGGTCAGCACTCTGGACCCGCCTCCCAGAGAGCGACGATAACATCGCCACGCCGCCACCCGGCCGGACTTCTCTCGCTGGAGTTAGCCCCGAGCAAAGAAAGCTCGGACGAGGCTCGACGCAGATTCGCCAGGCCCCACGGCACCGCGCCAACCAGACGAGCTTGGGCCGAGCTGCTTCGAGTCCGGCAATGGATCTACGGATCACTCCCGGACGTTCCGCCCAGCGACGGAGGGTCCAGGATCGCTGCATTAACCGTGTGACTCCGCGCCGGTACCATGGTCGTTCCCACCGGCGTCAGCGGGAGCCTCGACCGAAGTCCGGCAAGAGGCGGATCTCGCGGCGGTGACCATGACCAACGAAGCGCCGTCCGCCTACGGTTGCATGGCATACTCGACGGCCTTCGCCGCAGTGCGTGGCCGGGCGCGTTCAAGCCCGCGCCGATCGAACGCTTCGACGGACCAAAACCCCGACGAAGTTCTGTCCATCTATTCGACCGCTATCCTAGCGGCCGAGGGGACGAGCTCGTAATGGCCAACTACCTCCGACCGCGGCCGATGGGGCCGCTAGGACCGGCTTTTCAATCGAAGCCCGCTCCTTCGTGTCGTGGCGCCAGATCCAGAACGCTTTCGCTCCAACTTCCAGAGTTGTTATGAGGCGGCAGGAGAAAGACTCGATCGCGTCATCGGGGAAGAACGAGCCACTACGCGACTTTGTGCGGCGATTCATCCGCACGAGGAACCCGATCCCGAGCATTTCGACGAGGCCGTTATCAAAGCCTTCAAGTTCGGGTCCGCGATCGACGCCTCACCGAGGACACCGAGATCACATCGAGGCTCGGCGTCAACAAGCTTCTTCCGCATGGCGGGCAAGCACGCAGACGCGACGATGCCGTTCGTTGAACGCGACCACGACCAAGGTAAGCTTGGTCTGAACCAAACAGGGCCGCCGTCCAACTCCGAGGCGCCACCAAGGCGCCACCTCCAAGAAGCGAAGCGCCGACCGCAGGGCGGCGGGGCCGCGGGTGGTCGTCTCGGCGGATGGCCATGAGGTCCTCGAGGTCCGAGGCCGAGCTCGGAGGACTCTAAGCTCGCCAAGGTCGACCTCCCCAGCGAAGAACCAGCCCCAAGAAGCGGGCTAACGCCGATTCCGCTGGCCGATGCCTACCGCGGAGACCGAAGGTCGCGCGGATATGACGAGTCAAATCTCGCCTATTCCATAGGGCGCCGCCACGACCCGCGACACTGCAGGCTTGGCGTAGTAAGTCGGACGCCTTCACGATGGGCGGGTGAGATGCCCGTGTTCGGCGATGACGACCACCCGACCGGGTGAATGCCGGAGCGAGCACGACGACCTCGATTTGGAGTTCCAAAGAAGGCGAAGCGCCGGATCGACGCTATATTCGGTGGCTCGCCGGCTTACTGCATCAGCGCGAGTCAGGCCAAGCTGACCATCTACTGTGTCGCCACTGAAGCCCTCGAATGATACCTGCAAGTGGTCAGCAACCATCACCTTCTCTCCGTAAGACGCGCCCCCGGTATGGCCCGAGACTCAAGACCGCTTTGGTCGTGACCCGACCATAAGCAACACCACGGTCGGTCGTGTCATGGTCGATGGCGGCAGCTCTCTTAACTTGTTACAGGTCGAGCGCCGACCAATGCAGATTCCCTACGAAGGTCAAGAGCATCACCATACCATTCTTTGGGATAGTCCTCGAGCTCGACCACCCCTTGGGGCGGTCGCTTTACCCGCCACCTTCGGCGGCTCGACAACTTCCGCACCGAGTTGATCACCTTTGAGGTGGTCGGGCGACTTCCTTATAACGCCATCCTCGGGCGCCGGCCTGGTCAAGTTCATGGCAGCCAACCACTATGGCCATCGATGCATGAAGTCGCCGGGCCCAACGGCGTATCACCGCGGCGAGGCGACACCAGCGGCGCATGGTGCGAGACCAAGGCCTTGGCCTCGCCGGCGTCTTTGCCCAGGTCTTGGAGGCATCGACTAAGAACGCCGCCGGAAGGCGGCGATCCAGCCAATGGAAACGAAGGCCGTGCCGCTTGATGAGAATGACCGCCAAAAGGCCCATCGTCTCGGCGAGTTGAGTTCCAAATAGAACTCGAGCTCGCCACCTTCCTTCGCGCCAACAAGGGCATATTTGCTTGGGAGCCCGCGACATGCTCAAGCGCCCCAAGGAAGGTGATCGAGCACAAGTTGCGAGTGGGACCCGGTTCCGACCAGACGCCCGAAGCTGCGTCTTTCTCCCGGAGAAGGTCGCACCATCAAGGAGAACCTTGACAAGCTCTTAAAGGCCGGCTTCATTCGTGAGATCAATTACTCGAATGGTCCGCAAACCCGGCCATCGTAAGTGAAGAAGGGAGGAAGTGGAGAATGTGCGCCGATCATACGGGTTGAACTCGGCTTGCGAAGGACAACTTCCCGCTCACAAGATCGACTCGGATCGTCGACTCCACCGCGAATGCCAAGATGCTGAGCTTCTTGGATGCTTACTCGGGGTACCACCAGATCAAGCTGGCGGCCGAGGACGAGAGCAAGACTTCCTTCATCACACCGTTTGGCACTTATTGCTATACGACCATGTCATTCGGTCTGCGCAATGCAGGGGCCACCTTTCAACGACTAATGACCAAGACTTTCGAGCCACGATCGGGCGGAACCTTGAAGTCTACGTGGGCGACATCATCGTCAAAAGCCCTCCGAGGGCGACCATGTTCGCGACCGAGGAGACCTTCGCCAACCCGAACAGCACAAGATCAAGCTCAACCCCGAGAAGTGCGTGTTCGGCGGCGTCCGATGGGTGCTCGGCTACATGATCGGGGCTCGGGGTTGGTCCAAACCCGAGAAGATCGAGGCGATCGAGAAGATGGTACCTCCGACCTCGATCAAGCGGTGCAAAGCCTCATCGCCGCATGGCCGCCTCGGCAGATTCATCTCGAGGCTCGGCGAAGCTGGCTCCCATTCTTCCAAACCTTGCGCAAGCCCGGGCTTCAATGGACTCGAGGCCCAGCGATCCTTCGACAATCTGATGCGTGCACTGCTGTCCCCCACCCTCCTTATAACGCCGCAACTTTGGTGAGAAGTTATCGCTATACCTCGCAGCCACCCCTCAAAATCGTTAGTGCCGCCATGGTGGCGGAACGGGGTCCCAAAGAAGACCCCATTTATTACGTCCGAGGTCTCCGCGGCGCCCAAGGCGCTACCACGCAGTACAAAAGCTTTTATATGCTCTTCTCATGGCCTCGCGCAAGCTTCGGCACTACTTCCAGGCACATTCCGTGGTCGTCCCGAGCAGCTTCCCGCTCGGAGACATCCTGAGGAACCCGGAGGGTGGCGGACGAATCGCCAAGTGGGCCATGGAACTCGCAGCTGCGTTCGGCGTCGGTCGTCAGGCGCTGAACGACCATAAAGTCGCAAGTACTCGCCGACTTTGTGGTCGAGCAGACGTCGCAGCCTGCTACCGAGCCCCAGATCGAGGAAGAAAAACCCTGGGTCATGTTCTTCGACGGCTCGAGGTCCTTCAAACGCTCGGGGGCTGGGATACTTATCCTCACCCCGCGCGGCGACGAATTGAGGTACGTCATTCGTTTTTGCTTCCCAGCGACCAACAATGTGGCGGAGTACGAAGCCCTCTGGCCGCTTCGAGCTTGCAAGGCTTTGGTGTGCGCGCCCGGTCGCGGAAGGGCGACTCCCAGCTCGTCATCAACCAGTTCAACAAGGACTACCAATGCTCGGGAGATTCGATGGCAAAGTACCTCGCCGAGGTGCGCAAGATGGAAAAATGGTTCCGGAACTTGGAGCTCAAGCACATCCCCAGGAGGGACAACTCCAGCGCGGATTTCCTCTCCAAGCTCGGCTCCTCCGACGACGCTATCCCACCCGACGTCATCTTGGAAACGCTATCGGCCCCGTCGATCTCCGACCAGGAGGCCCTGATTGCCGTAGTCGAGGGAATCCCTTCCTGGGCCGAGGCCATTCACAATTACCTCTCCCGGGGCGACCTGCCACCCGACCCTGCCGAGAGGAGCCGAATCAAGCGCCGGGCGAGTTTGTACACGCTCGTCGAGGGGGAGCTCTACAGACGTAATGTTTCTGGCATCCTAACACGGTGCATCTCCACGGAGGAGGGTAAGTACCTACTGCATGACATCCACTCAGGCCTCTGTGGGGCGCACTCTTCGTACAGGACAATGGTCGGGAAGGCCTTCCGCATGGGATACTATTGGCCCTCGGCGCTTCAGGATGCTCGGGATATCGTCCGCACCTGCCGAGCATGCCAATTCCACGCACGAAGGTCGCGCATCAACCCGCCCTCGCGCTTCCGCACCATTCCGCTCGCATGGCCCTTCTCGACACAGGACCGGACATCCTCGGTCCTTTCCCTCAAGCAACCGGGGGGAAGAAGTTTCTGTTCGTTGCTGTCGACACCTTCACCAAGTGGATAGAGGCCGAACCGGTCTCGACCATTACAACTTCGGCGGCAAATTGCTTTTTCCGCTTGAACGTGGTCACCAGGTATGGGGTTCCGTGCAAACTAATCACTGACAACGGTACACAGTTTACCAGTGAGATGTTCCAGGAGTTTTGCGAGGAACTCGGCATCAAAATATGCTTCGCATCGGTGGCTCACCCCCAGAGCAACGGAGCGGCGGAACGCGCCAACGGGCAAATCGTCCAGGGCGTCAAGAAGCGAGTTGCAGATGAGCTCGAACGATTCGGCAAGGCCTGGGTGGACGAACTTCCCACCGTCCTATGGTCTATTCGTACCACGACAAGCCGAGCCACAGGGTCCACGCCCTTCCAGCTTGTTTTCGGTACTGAAGCCGTCCTGCCTCCCGAGGTCACGCTAGGCTCTGCCAGGGTCAGCTTGGTCGACCAAGTCGACTTCGAGCGCGAACGGTCTCTCGACCTTACCCTAGCAGAAGAAGTAAGGTGCCGTGCACTGCTACGATCAACGCACTACCTGCAAGCTCTTCGCAGACATGCGTCCCGGTCGGTACGACCTAGGAGGCTCCTTGTTGGGGACCTAGCTCTGAGGCGGATTCAGAGCTCGTCCAGCACCAATAAGTTATCCCCGCGGTGGGAGGGCCCCTATAGAGTCGTTTCAACAGATCGCACGGGGGCTTACCGGCTAGCGCTGCCCGATGGTAGAGAGCTCTCTAGCTCGTGGAACATAGATCAGCTTCGGAAATTTTATGTGTAACCTCTATGCCTCATATTTCAATAAAAGCTGGTCTTCCATTCCTTTTCTTTTATCTGCTTCCTTTTGTGTTGCTGGTTTTCTTTTCGGTGGCTCCCTCTTTCCGAACATGACCCCCGTCCGCAGCGCGTTCGCTCCTAAAGTCTTAGTGCAGGTTTTTACGCTCACCCCCAGCGGACGAGCTAAACGTAAGCCGAACCTCTTCGCAATCTAGCTCTCCCCTGTGCCCGGGCTCGAGTCACGAACCTCGCCGCTTTGACGATCGAGCAATGCGCATGGTCGCAAGGGCCGGCGCGAACGCGGGTCTACTTAATGATGTTCGCCTCGTGTTCTTCTCGCCATTGCGGATTGTTCCTCCACTTTGCGTCGTGGCCTCACGTCCACATCTACGTCTTGTGCCCAAGGCACGCGTCACTCGACCTCGGGCCCAACGGGGGCTGGGTAAGGCTACGCTACCGGCACACGACCTAAAAAGCACGGGCGCGACAACAAAAGCGATAGTGACTTCAAGTATCCCCAAGACCACGGATTCATAACAGGACGAGGTTTCTTTGTTCACTAGAAAGCAAAGCTGCTTCTGTTAGTACATTCCCCGCTTAACGCTTTCTCTGGCCGGCCATCTCGCGGGCAAGCTTTTCTGCCGAGTGGGCCACTTTTGCCATCGATTATGATCTCCCGAGGCGGGAGGGCTTCTTTGGGAAGCATCCGCGCTCGACGTCGCTCTTCTTCGAGCTGAGCAGGCGCTTGCCTTTACCGAGGCGCCGAGCTTCTCTCGAGTCCGGAGCTTTGGTCTTGTCTTGGAGATGGCCTCGCGGGCCGCCTCCAACGCCTCGACCTTAGCGCTTCGACCTCGGCGCCTTGGTGGCATGGTCGAGCTTCCTCGAGCTCGAGGATTTTGGCCTCGAGCTCGGAGGTGCCCTGCCGCGGAGTATGCTGCTCCATAGCAGCCTTCTCCGAGTCCTTGACCTTGGCCCTGGGCCTCAAGCGCCTTGTTGACGCTCCCAAGTTCCTCCTCGAGCCGGAGCACCTTGGCCTTGAGCTCGAGTCGACGCCCGCATGAAGCCTTCTCGAGCTTGATCTTGGCTCGCGACCTCGAGCGCCGTGGGCTGAAGGTCTGGCGCTCTGCTCCACTGCCTTAAAGCAAAAGTCGCGTTCGGAGGTCCGAGTCTGCTCGAGCTCTGCCGCATGGGCTGTCTCCAGCGCCCTCATCGTCCGGCGTAGATCTTCGAGCTCTTGGTTCTTCTGCTCGAGCTCCCCCTGGTCGACCTCAATGGTTCGGACGAGCCTGTCGCGCTCAACCTCCCGCGCCTCTACCACATCGAGGAGACCTCTTAGCACATCCGCATGCTCTCGAAGGCCTTGAAGCCCTCGGATGGCGTGATCGGTCACCTTCACGTCAAAAAGGGTGGCCCGAAGGTGAGAAAGGACAAGGGAGACAAGCTACAAGGTGAGAAGAATGCGGGGAAAGTCCTTACCTCGCGGAGGCGCCTCTCCAGGCTTGCGCGGGTGAATTCCTCACGGTCTTCAATGCGATCGCGAGGGATTTCCCCCCCCTCCTCCTCGACCGCGATGCCGGTGCCAGGGTCGACCTCGGGCGCCACGACGACTTGGGCAGTGGTCCGAATCCCGCCATGGGGCGGCTGGTTACCATGCCTCCCCGTGGTCGAGTCCGTAGAACGAGGGGGGCAGGCGGCGGTGTTGTCCCGATCTCCGGTCGGGCTCAAGATTCGCCCCAGGGCGAGGGGCAACGGCTCGATCGCCATGGCGCCCGACCCCATGGTCGGGGCACCACGACCTCGGTGTCCGACGCAGTCACGGCTGGGGAGGTCGACGTAGCGTCTACGACCCGCGCGTCCCCGGTGACCGGCGGGGTCGCGGTCTCCACACTCGGAGCGACCGTGGCTGGCGTGGTCGCTTCGAGCGTGGCCTCAGCGCTCCGAGCTTCCTCCCCCTCGGTGGCTTCGGGTAGCTCGTCGACAGCGTCTGCGCTGTGGGCCTCGCCCGTGCTGAAGTCCGCGCTGACCGCGGGCTCATTTTCTTCCGACGAGTCGTCGAGCCCTTGGTAGAACTCGCCACCAAGGGCTGCCCTGTGGAGGCGTGTTCCACGGTGGCGCGGCGAGGGCCAAGACGGCGTTCTCCTCCTCGGATTCAGACTCGCCCTGAACAACAGCCATCGTCAAAACGGGCAGGTTTCGAGCTCGGATACTCAAGTTCTGCGATCAAAAGTACGCGCTAAGCCAGAAGGATGCGGAAAGGGGGCGCAGCCGGTCTCGAGCTTACTGGCCACAGACTCCTCGCCAAGGGCCGCTCGAGGTCTTGTTGCCCGATGTCGAGGGCGCCACGCTTATGTGTCCTCACGACTGGGACCCGGTCCGAGCCGCCTCATCACCGCCAAGGCGGGGCTCGTCTTCGAGGCTTTGGGGCGGGGGTACACGAGACTGGCGGCGGCAACAGACTCTCTTCACGAAAGAAGGAATGTTAAAACAAAGAAGGCATGGAAAGAACGCAAGGACTCGGGGCTCGACTCGAAGGGCCCTCACCGTAGCACGATCCCCCACTCGACATGGCGCTTCTTCGCCTCCGATTGGCCTTGGTCCCCACTGGGAGGCCTCTTCTTCCCTTCTTGCTCTTGCCCCCACCGGCAATGGAGCATCCTCTGGCTGTGTCGAGCAACTCGATGGTCTCGAGATCTTGCGTGGGTCGAAAGACCTCGCTAAAAACAGGTCAAGGGCGTGGTCGGACGGCTTACCTCGCCTTCCCGTGAAGTACATTCTTCGGGACTGGGTCGTCAAGGGTGTATCCATGCGCCAGCTTCCCAAACATTTCGAACATCCTGTTGGAAACCCAGGATTCCTTCGGCCCTGCAAGAACATGGGCCGTCAGAGAGGCTAAAGGATGGGCTTCGAGCGAAGTTCCAAGGGCGAGGCCTTGCGGTCGTGTTTTCACGAGTGGGGTCGTTCGCCCGTATCTCGAAGAATGGGTGCTCCTCCTCCGCAGAGGGACACCCGGTTCATAAGAAGTCGACGGCGATTGCCTGCCCGGTAAGGCCGCGCGTGGCGCAAATGTGGATGGCGGCGATGGCCTCCTCGTCGACCTCCAGATCTTCGGGCTCGGGGGTCTCCTTCTTCTCGGTGACGGGCCCCTCAGACGTCGAGCCCGTACTTTCTTCAGTAAACCACCTTCGGACCAGGACTGCGAATCCCAAGGCGACTTTGAAGGACCATTTGAGCCTTGTTCGAGTCGGAAGTACAGACACCCGACAACAGGGTCCTTCCCGGAGCGGAAGAGGGAGTAGTAGCGAAAGAACAGCGAGGGGGTGGGGAGAATCCCCAGGAATCCCTCGCATAGATGGGAAAAGATGGCGAGCGTGAGGATGGAATTTGGTACCAGATTGATGAGCTCTATTTCGCAGCTAGAGAGGACGTCCGCCACGAACTCACTCTCCGGGGTCCGCAGTCCAAGGTGGGCGTAATGCTCGGTGCAGACGATCTCGTCATCCCTAGGGCGAGGTTCGGTCTCGCCGCCAGGCAACCGCCATGTGACCGGGTCTACTATCCCCAGGGTCTCGAGCTCTTTCATTCTCGCAGACTGACAGGTGCTCCTCCCAAGCTTGGTCATGGCGCTGTGGAGCGCTTGGTCGAGGGAGAAAAAGAAAGGGCGCTTCGGACGAGGAAGCTTGAAGACAAAGGGCGCAAGAGCAAAGGGTCTCTGGCTAATGGCGTGGCGTTGGCCTCGAGAACCGAACACACCAAAAACTCGCCTTACGGCGCCTCAAAAGACGTGTCAACCGTGATCTCGACGGTGTAATTAAGGCCTGGAGTCGAGACGCCGCCAGGTACACGCCAACCGTTCACATCCGTACCAACATCGAAGTCCGAGGGTTGCCAGGTGTCGAGGCCGAAAGATTTGCTTTGTGGTCTCCGCCCGACCTCGACCAAGGAGTTTAGACCTACGAAGGTCTTTCTGTCCCAAGATAGGCTCGAGGTCGTCCCGAGGGCTCCTTCCGACCTAGAGCCTCGGGGGCTGGCTGACGAGGCCTGGGAGCTCCTCGACCTATCGGCATACGGTCAACGGATCCCCATGCTCGGGAGGCCCCGACCACGACTGACGCCAAGATCGGGCGCTCGACCTCGAGCGCGGTGTGCCCGAGCTCGACTCCACGCGACCTCTGGCTCGGGCGGGTCTCATCTGAGGCCCTGGTCCACCCAAGGGTCTCGGATCTAGCGTTTGACTTGCGATTCTTCGAAGAGCGGTCGGGGATGACTCGGAGGCGCGGCAAGCCGGAGCAAGCGATTCTAACCTCTTCGATCGCGCATTAAGAGCCACGATCCGCGAGTTTCTCCCGACCATTCGTGCGTATGGGATATAAAGACCAAGGATGCATGAGCTCAAGGAGGACAGCAATACACAAAGCGGCTCGAGCTAGGGATCTTCATTACTATCTTGAGTTGTAAACACTGCTCATACACCCACATAACAAGAAAGTCACCGCCATGAGGCGGCGGAGTAGAGTCATTACCTTCGCAGGGCTCGAACCAAGATAAAACTTGTGTCTCGTGTTCGTTGTCGCCTCCGACCATCCTCACGTCCGCTAGCTTCCTCCGCTAGAGTGAACGCCGCCGGGTCCCTTAACGTTCTACCCCTACCTCACTTCTTGCGGTTGGCGATCCCGATCGTCGACAAAATGTCATTTTCCACAAGAAATCTAGCACGTCGACGACCATAATGGAATCTAGGGAACATAGAGTAATCAATGAAACTTTGAAGCATATCTAGTCTGCCGTCGACTACTTGGATCTATTTGAGAAAATCTGCACCGTTACCACCAAACGATCGAATTTAGAGCGAGAACAAGCGAGAGTCGCTAGCCTAGATATATGAAATGAAGAAAGAGGAGAGAGAGCATGAAATTGGTGTGTATCTATTTCATCGACATCCTCGACGGCCTTCTCGCGAGCTCGCTTCGGAGAGTCAGCAGGCCTTGATCTCCGCTGCGCCTCCCCCACTCCTTGTCCTTATCTGCGAGCAAGGAAGAGCAGAGAGATGAAAGATCCAACTTTGTTCCAGAGAGGAGGAAGAGGAGCGAAAAACCCACGCGAAGGCAAGGCCAATCTGGACGTAGGTAGCCATGGAGGTCCCGAAGGAGGAAGGGTGGAACGATCGAGATGAAGAACTGGAGCTACCGAGGGAAGAGCGGCCTAAAAACCTTGCCAAGATGCGATCGGCGGACGCAGTAACAAAGCGGAGCTCCCAGAGGTAATGCAGCAACAAGAACACGAGCACCGAACGGCGGGACCGAACGGAGAGAAACAAAGAATCGGCCGGGTAAAAGAACAAGAAGGCCCGCACGCACAATCACGAATCGATTGACGGAAGGAAGCGAGAGAAAAGAACGGTAGGACGGAGCGAGCGCCAGCGGCGGGCGCGAGAGAGGATCGGGAGAGGGAACGGAGGGGAGGAAGGGAGTGGCGGGCGAGGCGGGGTGCGATGGAACGAGAAGGGCTAGGGCGTCGAATCGAGCGCGGGCGACGGCCGATCGCGTCGTCTCCGAGATCAGACGGCTGGGAAAAACCGGGTGACGTGGCCGGCCGAATGAGCCTCAAATCTCCCGGCTTTAATAGATTAGTTATGCAGGGATATTATGATACTTTTTATCCATAGCAAAGCATATGCATTCGGCTAGTATTATGTTTATTTGAAATCAGTTGCAACATATAGGCATTCGGCTAGTTACATGAAATATATGAGACATGAGTAACACCCTAACATTTGCATATTATTGTTCAATGTTTATTTATGATTTTCTGAGATTTATCCTGTATTTTCTAGAGTTTATAAATGCCATTTTGCTATTTTTAGATTAATATAATTAATTTATTCATGAAAAATGAAACCAAAATTATGCTAGAAATAATTTTACTAGGTTCAAAATGTTCCAAAGTATTTTTTTGAGAATTTTTACTAAATTTTTGAACTCTATTTGATATTTTTTATAAAGTCATTTATATTTTTGAAATTATTTTAATTTGAAACTAAATGTAAATTCTCCATTCTCCTTTTTGGGCCAAGTGGGCCAAGTTTTCGGTGGAATTTCCGGTTTCAATTATACGGAATTTCCATTTTCGTTTCCATCGAAAATGGCTCGCCCATTTCTGTTCCCAACAAAAAAAATTCTATTTTCGTTTCTGTACCAATATTTTCTGTTTCCGTTTCTGAAAAAAAACTTCTGTTTTCGTTTTTCTCCGGAACGATCGAAAATTCCGTTTCCGTTTTCATCCCTAGTCCTCCGCACTCCACCGACTGCTTTCTGCACTTGCTTGATGTACCACGCTGCAGCCCTCCTTGTAAACATCCCAGTGTAGTAGGGACACATATCCCCACGGTACCTTTCAAACTCACAAGTAGGCAAATTCGCAATTTTTACCGATAGGAAGCTAATTTTATAAAAAATACAATTTAGGGGGCTTGGAAATTGAACACTTGCCTCGAGAGATCTCACGAGGACTTTTAAGTATTCGTATCGATGTTCTGAATTTGTCGGGAGCTTGACTGACCGGTGGATGGTGATGGAACACCGACGAAACTGTCCACCGTTGCACCGGTTTCTGAATCGCTACTTGCTGGGATAGACTGTTGGCGACGTGGAGATTGTCCTTGACGGCAGCGGTGGGGGCCAGTTCGTTTCCGGTGAGCGCAGGCTGAACAGGACTCCAATCATGCACGACGGGCATAACTAACCAACAAACTCATGATTAACTAACTAAAGTCAACATTATACCTATCATATACCATATTCGGACCTCAATTCAAAGTAAATGGCTGAGACTTCAGACGACTGCATGCAGTGCTTAATTTCATATCTTTTTTTTTTTCTAACGGAGAAATTTTCCAGCAGTTGCGCCATTGTGCGTGTATATAAACGATCGAGGGCACGGTAGAAATCTCCCTCCATATAGAAATTCACTCATCGCATGCTGCACTACAAGTTAACCCAGGGCTAGCTGCCAATACAATACATATATATGTAATATGTCTTCCATTATGACGACCCATTACGATCCAGTACTGCTGCTGCTGATGATGATGCTGCAGATCCCCTGTTTAGCTGCAGGCGCATACACCAACGGCAGCAGCAGCTATGCCGCCATGCTGCGCGCGCCGCCAGTTCCATGCCTGCCCAACCAGGCCCAGGCGTCGACGCTGCTTCAGCTGAAGCGGTCCTTCTGCACCACCACCGAGTCCACCGCCACCTTTCGGTCGTGGAGGGCCGGCACGAACTGCTGCCACTGGCAAGGCGTCCGCTGCGGCGACGGCAATGGCCGTGTCACCTCCCTGGACCTGAGTGAGCGTAGGTTGAAGAGCGGCGCTCTCGACCTTGCACTCTTCAGACTGACCTCCCTCGAGTATCTCAACCTCGCCTACAACGACTTCAACGGGTCCCAACTCCCGCCCGCTGGGTTCGAGCGGCTCACCGAGCTCATCCGTCTCAACCTCTCCAGCTCTAGCTTTGTAGGCCAGGTTCCAACCGGCATCCGCCACCTGACGAATTTGGTCTCCCTTGACCTCTCCACCGGTTTCCAGATCGTTGACTTGCTCCATGATGGCTACATAGTGAGCTCTAATTCCAGCGCTGATTCATACCTCATAGAGCCGAATTTTGATGCCTTAATTGCGAACCTTAGCGAGCTAAGGGAGCTCTACCTTGGCTTCATGGACTTGTCTAACAATGGAGCGCGCTGGTGCAATGCCCTCGCCATGTCCTCTCCTAAGCTTCGGGTTCTTAGCTTACCATATTGTGGGCTCTCTGGTAAGATATTAAGAACCCTTGTATTCATTGATATCTCCAATAATGCATTCCATGGTAGCATCCCTGAAGCTGTCGGGGAACTTGTTTTGCTAAATGTGCTCAACATGTCACACAACTCCCTCACGGGGTTGATTCCATCTCAGCTTGGTCGTTTGGGCCTACTGGAGTCTTTGGACCTGTCCTCAAACGAGCTTTCAGGAGATATTCCACGGGAGTTAGCATCTCTTGACTTCCTTTCGACATTGAACCTATCCTACAACAAGCTGGAAGGAAGTATACCAGAATCACCTCATTTCATGACATTCTCTAATAGTTCATTTCTGGGAAATGGTGGTTTGTGCGGGCCTCCATTGTCGAAAGAATGCAGCAACACAACAATGGTGAATGCGGTTACGCATCCTTCGAAGAAGAAATCGGCAGACATTATGCTATTCCTCTTTTCTGGACTGGGATTTGGTTTTGGGTTTGCAATTGCAATTGTAGTGAGATGGGGTCTCCGCTTTGGTAAACATCTTAAGTGAGAGCTCTTATGTGTTCGAAGTTGGAACACGATGTTTTGTGCTGCCTATTCCCGGGAGATTTATCCTGTAGTTCCCTAAAATTTTTTTAAGATTTAGTTATCTCATTGTAGTCGTTGTGTTGTCGTTTATTTTCGTTTCTATGATAGTTGGTGGTATATTTACCGGAGAATAGGCTTTTGTTTCTAGCAGGTTGCTTGTAATCTTTGTCAGTTCACAAGGGAGATTGTATCACTTCCTACATACCAATAAAATGATACGTAGAGCTCCTGCATATTCTTGGAAACAACAAGAAGTTTCTGTATGAATATCATTTGTCAGTACTCTTCAAAATATCCTCCGTCTTAGTAACTAAAGGCCTGTTTGGTAGAGCTCCAGATCCCAGCTTCACCTGAGATCTGAAACTTGTAGGCTAAAATAAAGTGAATTAAGTTTATATTTTTGGTCTAAAATTAATGTAAATTAACAAAATGATCCATCTAAATACCCTTAATGTATTCACAGCTTCAGCTCTACGGATCTATACCTAGCTCCACCAGATCCACGTATCTAGTGGAACTGGAGCCCTACCAAACACACCCTAAGTTTGTTTTTACATCACTTTTTTTCCATTGAGTCCGATATGTATTGCAATTTGCAAGTCTTGTGCGCAGGCGTTAATTATGACCCACATATATATGCATGATGTAGGATCCATACATGCTAAAATAATAATTAGAGGTGGGTGAATGATTGCGTGGAAGTTAAAATCAAAATTTTAATGTTTTTCAAAACACCCCTAAACGAATTAAAAAAATTGCTTCGGTTTCCACAAAAACAGAATGACATATATTCACTAAATCAGCAATTTTAGAAGATCCCACCTTTGGGTTGATGTGAAATTTTAACCGTAGAAACTAGATTCAATTTTAAAACAAAACCAATAAGAATCAGCTTGATCGGATCTACGGATCTAGAGTTATTATCTTCGCAAGATAACTGTATCAATAATGATGAAAATTGATCAAACTCTAATTACAAGATTAATCAGGATTTATAAAGAATTAACCAATCAAACTTTTCAGATCAATCACTTGATGCCCTAGAAAGGTTTTGAATGGATCAAATCAAAATTATTATGGAGAAACTATGAATCAATCTAGAAAAATAAATCAAACATGCAGATGAAGAACGAGATTACCAACACATTAACTTACAAATCTTGATCTTTATTGCTAGAATGTGTTTACAAGATACTTTCAAAACATCCTCAAATAATCTGATCTCACGATGCAATTGAAACGCCAGAAACTCATCCCGGCATCACTGGCCACAGGTACCTCGCCGCTCGCAAGACCTCCCAGCCGCAATTAGCTGGTGGCCAGGCCTGTTTGCTGCTATTCTCTCCTGATGCCGCATGGCCACAACGCAATTGTCCATACGCTGTTCTTTTTTTTTTCCCTTGCATACACACGGCCAGCTTCTAGTCGTCCGTCGCATATGCATGCACGTCACAGCCGGCCACAACTCAACACAGGACACAAGAAGCTTTGGTGGCAGGAAAGATTTTTTATTTCCTTTTACTTAGTCTGATTTCAGTACTTAAAAAAAATACAACCTCTAATGCCCAGCTCACTGTAAACAGAAAACACCTCCTCCTGTTTATAATGAGTAATCTTAAAAAATTTGTATACAACTCCACTTGACCCATCATAGCCTAACTCCACTTGGCCCATCATAGCCCAATACAAGTTTGCACGCGTACGGCCTACATACCACACTCACATGACTAACTAGCCTTCATATATAACGCTCTCTAGCCTAAATATCCCGCATGATATCCTTGACCATCAAGACCTCGATTCCTCTCTGAACCTAGTCTCGAACCTCAGTTCCTCCATAAGCCTAGTTCTGATCCTATCATCGACCATGTTTGTCCTCGAGCAACACCTGCATATGAACAAATACGAAAACCATGTACAAGCACAAGTCTACGACTTGACTCAATATCGGTCCATACAACCACTCACACACGAGTGCATTGCATAAGTAAAACCATTAGAGATGCACTCTATGGACTTGATGATCGCGTGCCTATTGGCTAGCTCGCGAATCTGTCATCGTAGAGTCGAACATCTAAAAATTGTTTGTCTGGCCTTGAGAAGATGGCCGTTGCTATTGGCTAAGATTAAGTGGTATGGCGGCACTAGCTCGGAATGAGGGTGGTTGCAACACTGGGATCTCCGGTACTTCGACTTCAGGGAGAAATCCCTAGGTCTGACCTTAGTTGGTTGTGTCTGGCAATGGCCTTGTTGAAGGCATTGTTTTGTAGGTCTGGCCTTCGCTGGTTGGATCATGGCAATGGCGGTGCGTGTGCGTATCGAGTCCTTCTTGGAGGCGTTGTCATTGGAGAGCTTTTATCGTGGTCCAAGTGTTGCTATGATGGTGGATAGCCTTGAAGACAATATTGCGTGATATAGTTTGCCACGACGGTTCCTTTGTCTTTTCTTGTGTGTGTATGTTTGGCTGTGTACACCCTAACTGTGTAGAGGCCGGGAGTCTTCTTAGTATAATTGTATCTCTTTGATGTAATTTACTAAGATTAATAAAAGCTTTCTTTATCGACAAAAAAAGTAAAACCATTAGAAATTTTCGCTATTTTGACCCCTTCCGAAATTTTTTTTGCAAGATTAGCTGCCGTCGCGTAACATTTGCGAATCTGGGCAGCTGAGCAGCGGACGGCGAGTGCTGCAGGCCTGTGCAGCGGATGGCAGGCGCTGCTTCGACTTGAATCGCGGACGGGCGCTGCACAAATTAGTCACAAATCACAAATTGAAAAAAAAAAAACCCGCATGCATGCAGCGCCTGCCGGGCGCTGCACCCTCACTACTCTCTCGCACGCAGTGCCTGCCGTCCGCGATCTTCCGTTGCAGCGCTCCCCGTCCGCGATTTCCCCTTGTCAAGTGCCCAGATCTGCAATTCTACGGCGATGGCAGCTAGTCTCGCAAAAAAAAAAAAACTGACGAAGAGGCCAAAACAGCAAAAAAAATCAAACCATTACCATGCTATCAGAAGTATTAAGTAATCATCTAACATAGCACATGCATAAGCACCACACATTCCATAATCATAACCATTTTGCAATGTCAATTTCATCATTAAATCAATTTTTCAGCACATGATTTTGCGCATGATTTGAGAGAGGCTGAGTATGTGAGGAAATGAAGCAAGCAAAGGTTCGGTACTGATCGATCGGTCATAAGATCTTTTTTGAGATACGACAGGATAAGACGTAACTCTCAAACTTCAAATTTAATGTAGAAACGAGACTCAAACAAATGAATGGGTTTACAAACTTGTGTTTCCACAATTGCACCCCATGAAAGTTCTCCTTTTGCACAAATTTTGTGCATAAGGTTGTTAAGATCTTGATTCTAGTAGCCTCGGAGCTGTAGAATCAAGGTCATAGGATCAAGCTATGGTGGCAACATAGGCGGAGGCAATGGTGGGGCTAGAGCCCACCCCGTCAGCCTACCAAAAGAGTTTTCAGGAACACGCGATGAATGATAATATCAACTTTTTTGACGCAATAAATAGTACACTTTTCTCCTTTTATAGTTACATACTTATATTGCATACAATTTAAATCTCAACTATTTTATAATATATCGATAGTCATAGTAGTTTATTTTGGATGTCTCTTTTTTAAGCCCATCTCTTTGGAACTTTCTAACTCCGCCACTAGGTGGCAGCTAGAAATTAGTTGAAACAACCCAGAATATTAACCATTGTGAATGAGATCATTAACGCAATTAATAACAAATATAATTACAGTAATCAACAAAGAGAGTAATCATCAACTTTATTTATTAACAAGTCATACAATAGTCGCAATTTCAATGTACATGGATAATAAAATTGTGCCAAAGAGAAGGATTACAAGAGTATTCAGGAATTCCAAAATCTATGCTTCTATTGACTTTTGTCCTTGACCCCTAAAATTGTAATCATTTCTACATATACTTATATTCATAAGGCAAGAAATGCAGAATATTAAAATTTTAGAGTGTCGTTAGACTCACAAGTGTTTGACATCGCTCATGAGATACTAGATTCGTCTGAGACCAAATCGGCAGCTCTCGCTAATTTATGGTTCATCATCCGGCATATACAAACCTGTTTCATCAGTTACCCTTAGCCAATACACAAATAGTGCACAAATATCTCATGGTAGAAAAGTAAAGGCTCTATGGTAAAATGGTAAATGAGGCACTGTAAAAGGGATAAGAGTAAGTTTCCCAGCCGAAGCCCCCCAAATTGAGTTCCTTCCAACCAAAGCCAGTGAGACCAACACCACCAAGCACAAAGGTTCTTAGAGCAACACAACCAGAAAGCCAAACATTAAACCACCAAAGCCACCACCACGAGGAGCAAGACCTCAGGAGGCCAAGCTCCCGGAGCAAGCCACCAGGAAGCACCACAAGCCCAAGCAAGACCACCAAGGAGCAAGGAGCCAGGAGCCCTAGACACAAGCCAAAGACCAAGAGCAAGACTCCCTCCAATATCTTCCTCATCCTTAGCACGACAACCCCAAGCCCACATTTCATTCCCCAAACCTCAGGTAACCCATCCACGGCTAGTAGCATAAACATAGGTAGTATTAGAAAAACTAGTATCGATTTATGGCAGCAGTGAGGGTTAGTGGTCTCAAGGGGTAGAATAGCCTAGGGGTAGCGCCGCGCATGCCTGTCGACCCCCCTCATACTCCCCGACATATGGGAGGTGGTTGGGTGTCATCACCGCACCACCAAACCCAAGCATCAAACCCATTATCATAATCAACCCTAGATCGAAAATATAAGTAACTTATGTGTGAACACAAAGCACAATAATGAGAATCACTAGTAAGCATAGGGGAGAATAAAGAAGAAAAGCTAAGTTTTACCGAACCCTAACTGGAGCAGGGAGTCGACTAGGTGGGAGCCAGAGGGGCACAAGGGCATGAGTAGGGGAGGAGTGAGCCGAAGAAGGGAGGCCAAGCCACTGGGTGACGAGGACAAGCCACCGGGTGGTGGGGTCGAGCCATGGTGACGGCCTCGACAGAGTCGCAGAAGAGAAGGAGGCCCTAGCAGTTGGAGACCCTAGGACGATAGAGGCCGAATGGTCCTAGCTGGGAGAAGGCCGAGGCAGGTGACAGTCGGGCGAAGAGGCAACCCAGGAAGGGGCACGACACCAAGGCAAAGGCGATACTGGGCCTCGCATGAGAGGAGACCGAGGCCAGGGAGGCGGCTGGGAGCGGCGGAGAAAGGGGGACAGGTCGGAGAGGAGCCAACGGCGGCGTCGAAGCAGCCCAAGGCAAGGTGCGGGGTAATGTGGTAGTTGGCCAAGCGCACGGCCCAAGCGAGGGAGCGCGGTGACGCCGAGAGGAGGAGGCCAGTAGGGAGGCAGCTAGCGCTAGGGCATGGCCGACGGGGAGAAGCGTCGGTGGGGAGAACCATAGGCGCAAGAGAAGGAAGGGAGAGAAGAAATGAGGAAAGGAAAATAGAGGAGGAAGAAAAGAAAAGGAAAAAGGAGGAAGAGAAGAAAAGAGAAGAAAAGGAGAAGGAAATGAAAGAAGAGAAAATAAAGAGGAGGAGAAAATTCTCACCTAAAATCTAAAATTCATCCATATTAAATAAACTCAATAAAAATCTGAGGGATGGATTGACCCAATCAAATAAGCATCAAATAAAAGCCGAAAACGTAAAAATAACCAAAAAAATTAAAAGAAGAATTATAAGTATATTAAATAAAAAAATATTAAAAATGGTTGGACGTCGTAAAACATGTAAAAACCTACTAAAATATATTATTGATAATTTCAGAAATCAATTAGACTGGTGATCTACAATAACCATCAGTAAGGACGAATATTTGTACCAAAATCCAGACAAGCAATCTTTGATCATTTTAATATTTTTATCAAACATATTTACTTATATGTGATATCACTTATGCATGGGAAAACATGTTTAAGAAAACCATAAATCGGATGCAGTTGGAAAGATGATTTTGGTGATGAGCTGCTACGACAATAATTGATTATAGATATGTGGTATTGATAGTGATTGTTGGGACAGTATTTGATTTGCGTGCATATATGTATGGTGGGTAGAGGGTGCCATAGATGATGAGTATTGCCGGTGGGTTCCCTCTACATATGGCTAAAACATAAGGTTGAACAAACTATACTCGGGCAATGAGCCTTATCATTTCGTATCAACCATAGTATGTGGGAAATGACCAGGAAAGGTTATCCTATAATGGCGTTATGATCTCCACATTAGGTATGAATAGATATTTAGGGGTGTGAAGCTGGATACATCGGGAGTCTCAGTGAAAGACACAAACATCAGCTGTGGTTGATTTCTTTTGGCACTATATTTGAATGTCTAGGTTAATGTGCCTCCGTTATTAGTCGGAGCACAACTGGCAGCGGTGCCAGGGTTGGAGATCTAATACCTTATTAGCAAAAAATGTTATGGATTCTCAATTAAGGTTGGGTTCACTACAGGTAAAGTGGTACAAATCTGAATAGAGTAAAATCATAAATTCATACCTGTCTCTTGGATTGCAGGCTACGGAAGCTAAGTCTACCTCATATACAGGTGCTAATAGCAATTTGAATAATTAAAATAAAAAACCCACGTTTTTCTAATAAAACCCTATTTTTCTAAGAATGAAATTAAGATAGCGATATGGCAGCTGATGGATGATGGTAAAATTCATACAATACATTTTGTTATCAATGCTTGCTGAATACTTCTATAATCACTCTTACTAAATCCCCCTTTGCTTAGAGATTAGCGCATATGATCAAGTGCCTGGTTGTGACATGGATCCCAATGGATTCGTCTATAAGGCATGGGGTGTGGATCATTCACGGAACTAGGACATGAATCAAACTTTTTCTGCATTCATGCTAACAAAACAATAACACAAAACAACACTATTACCTTTGTACAAAACCATGTTGTGGTCATTTAAACAGGAATGCATGGGAGGATTACTCCAAAAAAAAGAGCATACGTATCGCACCCTATCGGAAGAGTTAGAGGTACAACTTGTATGAAGTCATCCTTGCAAACAGTTTGCATCTCGGATTAAATATAACATTCATGTTTTCAGATCGCAGAGTCTTGAACCGACACGCGAATTGCAAGTCAAGTAACAAGCAAACATCACCTGCTTTCACTAATAATGGAGCTGTACAAAAGGACAAGCAGGAACAACCATGTCATGATGACGATGTGAGAGAGATGTCACAAAGAAAGGAGAAGTGCAAAAGGAAACCATGGAATAATAACTCACCCATTGCCAAACGGATACGGGGTCCAACAAAAAGGGTGTCGACATCAACGCATAACAAGAATGATGACTTTGTGTACTATGACAGACGATATAATAAAGAAATGGATCCTCTAAAAGAAAAGATAACATCGAAAGGTACGTCACCTCCAATCACTATTATATGTTGTCCTTATATCACATTTTGCATGCAATTGTGTATTTGTTTTACTTGTAACATACGAGCAGATGTGTGCACCGAGAAAGACAACCTCATTATTGAGTACATAAACTCTTCACCAAAATACAAGGATTTGGTCCACATAGATGATATCATCATATCTCAAGAAAAAATGCAATGCCTTACAAACAGTCTGTTGCCTGACGGGAACGAAAGATGGCTAAATGACGATGTAAGCACAGCACGTAGCCTAACAGCTAACATGGTAATCTTATCATACCTAATTGCTTACTTACAACTATAGGTAATCGATGCTCATATCTGCTGCCTACGGGACAAATACCATGGAGAAGACAATAGGGCTAGTGGGAAGGTCTTCCTAGAGAAGACAATTATCACGCAACTACTATGCAGAGATGCCATACATGATATAGACAAAAGACGTTTTCAGCGGGGCACAATTAAAACAATGGCAATCAATTATCTGGAGCATGATATGGTAACAGTTTTTTTCCTCTCCAACGTGATTGACAATGTGTTTACAAAATTAAAGTGTACAAAAATATCGTTGCAGATCTTCCTACCAATGAACTTTGAAAATAAACATTGGTACTTAGCAGTTGTCAACTCCCGACAACGTGAGATTCAAGTGCTCGACTCACTATGCGATACTACAAGAGAACGCCTTGAACTCATATATGCGGTAAGATCAGATATTACTTCATAATCCTAATAATTTAGTATATTTTCTTATTTAATCACTGCATTTAACAGTTTTTCGTTGACAGTTGCAAGGAATGGAGAGATATTTCGAGCTGTTACAAGATTATCACATAGTTCGAAATACTAAATGGCCTGATCACAGTGTTGCATGTTGGCCAATCACACATAAATTCCACAGAAATAGGCAAAAAGATGGGTACGTTACACACCTTCGCAACGAAAATTACATAAATTTCTTCAACTAATGGGTTACTAATGAGTACTCATTATTTTAGCACTTCCTGCGGTCTGTACATGTTGAAGTTCATGGAATATTGGACAGGATCTAGGCTATCACAGAGTTTTACACAGGTAAAAAATAGCTTTACTTGCATGGTTAAATGTCATCCGGTAAATTTTTCTCTTAACACCTAACGTTCATATTACGCAGGTGGATATAAACAATTTCAGACGGAAATTAGCAGTAATTTTGGTTGACTCTACGCTTAACAAGATTACTGGAAGCCCAAAGTCCAACACACAAATTGCCAAGAAAGAAAATAAGACCTAGTCATTGTACAGTTGCTACCGGTCCAGGACCACTGAATCCTTGAGGAAAAACACATTGGGGACAACACGGACGAAGATGGGCCGAAGAGGATAAGGCTGAGCTTCAGCTGGTGATTGATTTACTATTTTACCCCTCCACAAGATTATGGGTTAGCTACTGTCTTCAAACGTTTTTACCTTTCTACCCCTCCACAGTATTTTACTATGCATACTACGTATGGTAGTATAATCAGATCAAGACCGACTTTAACCTTTGGATCAAAAGAAATGAACGGCCCATATTTATTCTAGTGCACTGTAAAAGAACTCTCTTTAGAAACTGGATGTTCACCTTTTCGGTACGAATGGACTATCAAAATACGGCATTGGCTGCGCTTTAGGAACAAGCTGTTTCCTGAGCTGCCTTACCATTTCTTCCTCCTCCTACTTCTGTTGCCACTCCCTCTGCAATCTTAATTGCTCAGCGAGCATGTTCCTCTCTGATACCTAAATTCTCAAACAGGCATGATAAAATGGATGTAATAAGTAACACTCATTTCTGTTGAGAAAAGACCTCATTCACACCTTATATATAATGAGTTTGTAAGGTGGCTTACATATTGATCGAATTCAGCACGTTCAACTGCACGTACATCACTGTGGAGAACAAGGTCAACGGGCTCAGTGGTTTCTTTGATGGGTGGCTTTATCAAGCACTGGTAGAAACAGAGATACAGAGTCAATACATATCACTTGTTAACTGAAAACCAATTTTCCATCACTGTGATTCCAAAGGAAATTAGGTAAACGAAATTTTGCAAATATATTGATAAAAAATTCTGACACTATGTCAGTTTTGCTAATAAACTCCAAAGAACTATGCAGTTGCCATGAGAACATACACAAGCAACATTTTCCCAATCTGGTATTAGAACATAACTTTTCAACAAGATGTCAATAAAGGGTTTGTGTTCAAGAAAAGTTAAGAAAGTAAGCTAGACAAACCTCAGGCTCATCTGTTGTCCATGGAAGTCCGTGTGCAATATGTATGCGCTGCTTCTCTTCCTCCTCAAGCATTTCCTGTACTTTTTGAATAAATTGCTGTTCTTTGGCCCTTCCCCTTTGCTGTTATAAAGGGCAATGCGATTGAATTTTAATGCACCACTTTATTTGAAAGTAGAACAGCTGAAGTTTGACAACAAAGGAACCATAATCCTACATTGATAAAAGCATTATCTTCTCTAAACTCTAAGTTTCAATCCGTATAATTATGATACAAGGTCAAATAATTATTTAATCAAATTACAGGACATCGTATTGAACTACAGTTGTTGTAATAAAATATAGCACAAGTTTCTAAAACTTGTATATGCAATCAACAAGTAATAAAGCGGATCAGAAGTAGATTTCAAATATCATTACATGTGTCAGCTTGGTGCTACCAATTGAACTACTAGTATCAATTAGGCACAGCTAATCATCGATACGGCAGAGACAGATATTAACTCAAGCATAGTGAAGCTAGAGATCATGATATTTAAGATACCTTATCAGCATTTTATAAGCGACAAATCATTGTCACCATACATATCTCATAGAAAAACACCCAATCTCATTTGATCAGGCATTCAGGGTGTAGAAGAATACTAAAGGTTGGAGACTGATTTAACAGACACTCAGAAAATAGTGCCAGAGCCGAAGTATGATCTATCTACCATATTACCTACTGTGTCACAATTCCGTCGTCACTACAGTATCAATTTAACCTAATATATTTCAATTTCAATTTGGAAAATACAACATCAGTGCACTTCTCCTATCCTAATATATTTCAGTGATATGATAGATGTTTCACACGGTGATTCGCACATCATCCAATATATTAGGATTATGTGCCATTTGGCTGCAGAGTCTACTACTACCTGACTTGCACTTGCCCACCAAAAAACCTAACCGTAACAAAAGTTTCTAATTATTTACCTCAGTCTTCAGCTTGAACGGATGCTGGCTTGTGACCTTGAGCTTCTTGTTCCAACTGCTCCTTAGAGACTCAGATGTCTACAAATACACATTCACATTTAGACAACTTATACAAAACATAATCGACTCCAGAGCAAAAGAAAGCTATCGTATCCTCACATTCCGCCGGTTCCTGTGCCCTCCGCCCGATGTCCGGCTGTCCCAACTCAACCTAAAAAGAAGCAAAAACTTTTATCAGAGCATTGCATCGGCAACAACCAAAAATACAATTCCTTCTCCTCCCGCTTGTCTGTCGATACCGTCGACCCTTCTACCACAAGGTCGCCGGCCGCACAGTCCACCGGAACCAGGACGGCTCCGGCCGCGCCTTCGAAACGAACAAGGAAGGCGGAGGCCAGCGGAAAAGGGAGGGTAAAACAAAGATACCCGCGGAGGACGACGCGCTGCGGCGGCTCGTGGAGCCCCGAGGAGGACAACGCGCTGCGGCGGCTCGTGGAGCGGCGGACGTGGAGCCCCGAGGAGGACGGCCGCTGCTGCGGCCATTGCTGAATCGACGGCAATAGCGCGCGAGATCCCAGCGGTCCGGAAGTCGTCTGCAAGCCGAGGTGCAACCAGCTCTCGCCGCAAGTGGAGAGCTCAGGCGGCGAACGAGGCAACAACGCGATAGCAAAACTGAGGACGGCGGCGGAAAAAAATTAGGGCAAGCAATAAAACAAATTAGGAATTGTCTAAAATGCCCTTGCTGAATAGATGAGAAAAGTCTAACATACCCTTCAAAAATGGATGGTTAGATTTAATTCATACTGCCAGTACTTTGTGCACTGTAAAATTTCTCTAAAAAAAATCTGCAAAAGAAACATGTTTGATACTGCGAGATGCAGAATTTTGAAATTTGAACTAAAGTTGATGCGGTCGGTAAAGGATTCTTACGAGGACCATCCTATTCCAAAACCAAAGCAAGGAAGTCGTCTCTCAAACATTGCCAACCGTGGGTTTTCTTCATCATTGAGTAGTGTGTACTTGCCAAGGCACCCCTGACAGTGGCAAAATTGATCCGAGCTTGCTGTGCAATGCAAAGTATGAATTAGATTAAGTTGATGTTTATACACTACAAGTACACTAGCATCCTGTAATAAAGTGTTACTAGCTAGGAAACAGATACAGATTTTCACAATGACCAACTATCGATTCTGTGTATGACGCTACAGTTGTAAATTTCCCTACATATCTTAAGAGATCTAGTGGCATAGGAAAAGTTAAGTTTAACTCAAAAGAGCTTGCTCAGCAAAGAAGCAGCAGTGACCTTAACACCAATAACTTCCTTGCAGATTCCTCCCTGCCGTAATTAACTGAACAAGTTTGGTCCCAAGAATTGGTCATAACAGCAAGCAGCTCCACACATAAATCATGAAAGTTTGCCAGAATGGTCATGTTGATGCATCGAAGAGCAAAGTTACATATGAGATTTCTGTTCAAACACACATACGACTCTAGTTGACAGGAACAAATGCTGTGAGCAATTGCAAGAATCCCTTCATAAATCATAACAGACAGAAAACAGTAATCAACAGGCGCCATGTCTAAATTTCCTAACATTAACACACAAAAGATTAATAGGATATGAACAACCAAACCTACAAGACTATTGCAAGTCAGAGGTGTCACCAACTATCATATAACATGGGAATCAGTAGCACAACATATCATGTGAACACCTCATAGAAACATATGTTTTCCCTGCCTTCATAAGACAGGCCAGTTCGAATTCAGGTCGTGTAGCATTGCATGGTCAGAACACACTAAGGCAGCGTTTCCAGTCATTACACTAGAATTAGTAGTTTCGGGCTTTCGGCCAAGATGACGAATAAATGTCAGACTAAATTCAAGTGGTAAGTAGAATAAGAGGAAGAAAATACATGATGTCTCATGAGCTAGTCTTCATCAGGGATAAAAGGTTAAATTATAATAAACCCACCGTTCTGCATGCAAGATACAGATGCCAAACAGGAAAAAAAAATCTCCTTCCATACTTAGTTCAGAAGCAAGACGCAGTGACATACTCACTCCCTGTCATGTCCTCAGATTGCAGGAAAACAAGACCAATAACAACCTAATCTGGAGCCTTTAAGCAGCAAATTCTGATCCTCGCAGTACTCCCTCATATAACTTTAGTCGATAATTTCATCGAACACACTGAGCTCATGCTCATCATCCTTACTACTCAGCACCACCCCATCGGGGTTAAGAACAAAGAACTGCCCATCCGACCTAAAACCCACCTACCCGCAAAAGGAAGCCCCCCAGATTCGATCATTCAACCCATCACACCGAGATTCCTCGATCAAAACCCGCATACCCTATCTAAATCAAGATCCGCACAAGAAAGCAACCAGGAACTAGGATGATCCGGGGACGCCTACTGCACCCCTAACCAAAGATTCAAGAAACCAACACATTGTAAAAGACAAGCAACGAAATTACCATGCACTGGAGTAGAGCGAAGCTAAGAACTTACCGAAACCAGAATCTGAAGCATACGCGGCCGCCGATCGAAACAAAGAAAAAAGAATATATGATTTGATATGGACTATTTTCTTGGATGCCCAGCCCTCCTTAAGCTGGGGCTCGATTGAGTGGAAGGAACAGCAGAAAGCGCGAAGGCCGCTTGCTTCCCTTCCCTTCCCGTGGAGGAGGCGAGATCAGAAAATTCAGACTTCAGACTTCATAGTCAGACCATGAGACAACTCCAGGGGACGGAGGCTGCTCGCCTCCTCTCCTCCGCAATCCACGGGTGGTTTCGCCGATTTCCTCTTGTTTATTTCCCTTTATTATTTTTTTGTCTTTTTTAAGACTATTTTGTTCTTATCAAGAATGCTTGCTTCTCGCTTTTTTTGTCTGAGACTTTTGCCTTCTTTTTTTTCTTTCTTTCTTTTTGTTGCCTACTGAGACACTGAGTGATTTGGGCGCCATCCGGATAAGATTGTTTCATGTTTACCTTGTCGATGTCAAATTCTGATGTATAATCCTACGAGTTGGATTCAGGTGCAGAGTGGGAGAAATTCGTACTGTGCACCTGAAGAAACCGAAAGAGAGAGCGGTTACTATCCCAAGTTTCCGACCATAAGCAACTGCAAACACGATCTGGACCATCAGCACCTGAACAATCAGAAAGCTGACCCATATGAACAAATTAAGGCCAGATTATTAGGTCACAAGACAAGACATGTTGATGCTTGCCAGCAACTATGGTCTATACACATGCATCAATGCATGTATCCCACGGCTAAGATAAGTTATTATTGGTTCATATGGGTCACTTGACTCTAATCCTTCAGATATTGATATCTTTTCTTATGATTAATTTTAGCCTTTACTTTAAGAGCACGTAGATGCAAAATGATGGATCCATTGCTTATCTAGCCCATGTACATTTCTTTTTTAAAAAAATCTAGCATCCCGTTATACATGCATTTGCAAATTTAGCTCCCTCCCCACCATAAAAGGCACGACATGCGACATCTGTCTCCTGTCACTCCCAGGGAGCTCGGCAAGTGATCGATGCCGTTACAGAGCGAGAAATCGCTGGAGCGGGCGCTGGACCATAGAAGAAAGGCATTGTTGAGCTACAGTAATGTGACGGGTGGGACTTAGGAATTGGTTACCGCGTTGCGGTGCACAACACCTCGCTGCTGAGCCATGGTAGTGCGTCAGAAATCCTACTGCTATAGGCCATGCACTTGCTGAGTTGCTGTCGTGATCGGTCGAGCTCCTACGGCTTTGGTCACTTCTGAGCTCCCCGAACGCAACCTATCGCACTTCCATAGTGAAGAGATGGTTAAATTTGCAAATGCACACATGAGAGGATTAGATTTGCCAAAAAAAAACGAAACCAGAGAAGCAAAGGATTCCAAAATGATAAGAAATCATCACTTTTCTAGCACTATAATAAACTTTTTTTTGCAAATTTTTTCCCTTCTGAACGCAATTACAAAACTTGCCACATCCCTGACTGCGGCTACCTAGCTTCCGTAGCTCAGTAGCAACTTCTGAGTTGCGGGAACGTGACATGTGACACGTGTCGTTTGCCGGTGATTCCACAGTTGAGAATAAAGTTATTTTTTCAATTACATTCGAAATAGGTCAAATTAGAAAAGAAAAAATTTATCCAGGTTCAGAAAAGCGACTACATCAAATGATAAGCACATCTCCTGTGTATTCCCGAAGGGAGGACAGAGCGCGCGCGCATTTGGATGGCTTATTCGCGTTGTTTTGGGCCCATTCATTTTATCTCATGGGCTGTGATGCTTGCTTTACCAAAAAGCCCAGTGGCAAGATATTTCAGTTCTTGAATCAAGGACTATCCTGTTTGGAAGGCAGTAATTCCACACTTTTTTTAGTAACAAAGATGGAGATAAAGATGCTCACTGTTTGCACGACTCCACATGGAGATGAGGTTTGGTACTAACTGATTATTTTCTTTACTAACTAAACACTGAAGCAAGCAATATCATTTCGGCATTACGCTTAGATCATGGGATCGACGAACAATGTGGGGGAAAAAAAAAGCTAAAAACTGGAGTATTTTTTTTAACCTAGCTCGCACACTCTGCTACCTAAAAACAATCTAAAAAACTAAGCATAAACTCCACTCTTCCTGACCTTAAAAAAGGGGTGAAATTACAGAACCTGATGATAAAATAAACAAGAAGCGGAGGCGCTCGTGGGGAAGCGAGGAGGCAGTGGAGCTGGTTGATGGGGTGGGGCTATGATATAGCCGGAGTGAGGTGTATGAGCTACGCATGCCACTGATGGTGACAGCCACATATGGATGACGCCTACCTCTTTAATGCCTTTGTGCCCATGGGGCAGTAGGTGATGCCTCTTTCGATCGATCGATCGATCGATTTCGAATTATGGCGTTACAATTTTACAATCCCAAGTGCTGTGATGTTACTATTTAAGTTTGTAGAATTAAAGATAATTTTAAGCTTGAGTTTGTAAACAGATGCTTGGAATTTATATGCTTCGATGAATTGATTTAAACATTTAACCATTGCACATTCAGAGTGAACATTATTATTCAGATAAGGTTAATGTTCTTTGCAAATAATTTTTTATCATAAATTAAGTTTTTCTTGCATCGCATGGGCACATAATTAGTAAAATATAGATCTCCACACTGCGCAGAAACCCAAGCAAACCCAACTCCACCCTTTCGTCCCAGCGTTCTTGGCCTCCTAGCCCAAAACTGGAGAGCCCCATCGCCCGTAAGTAGACAATGATCAGAAAACTTGACAAGATAAAGATGGAGCTTTTTTTTTCAGATCCTGTAGAAATTAAACTGTTTATTGAGAAAATTAATTTTGTGAAATTTCTGTGAGTTGTGACGCATGAGGATTTGACATATGCATGCAGCAAGGCGACCGTTGCAGTGGTCATCTTCGGCTATCGTGGTGCGTCGCATGTACTCACGGAAAATCTTGATTTTGTAGCCCTTTGTCAACCTTATTTTTTTGTTAAAAAAAACGTCCATGCGAGGGAAAATTTATTTGTAGTCCTATATCAGAGTGTAGAAGACCCGACAGGCAACACGTGTCACCTATTACGATCTGGTTATTTTGAAGACAGATGAAGTGCAACAAGCCAATCGACTGCGGTAGACGATGAGACCCGCATGGCTGCCAAACTCTTCAAAAAGAGGTACCAACCACAACCTTTCGAGTTGCTCGGAAGAAATTCCCTCGCACTATAAAACCGGGTCGGTCTCCTTGGAACCGTCCACCGTTGCACTGGTTTAGTGGTTTCTATAATCGCTACTTGCTGGGATGGACCATATGCAGACCTCTAGTCAAGGTAATGGCTGAGATTCGAGATGACTGCATGCAGTGCGCATAATTTCATTTTTTTTCTTCTAACGGAGAAATTTCCCATGCGTTAACATGTCATCTTCAATAATCCTGTGACAACATATACCGCAGACGCAAATGCATGCTAAACACCAAGGGAATAAATAGTAATGCATGTAGCATGCCCTGAAGGCATCTTAATTATATTGGCACTAGTTAGCTTAGCTACGGTCCAACACGCGTACGGTGCTATATATACACGTTGCTCTTACCACTTTTAGGGCATTCCCAACCCTCCACCTCAGCTGGTGTCTATAGAATTAATTACGCTGCCAACTAAGCAAAAATCTGATGTGGCATAGGAGTTAAGGAAGGAGAGAAGGAAAACGAAGAAACCGTGTCTCATGCAAGAAACCGGGTCGACGCGGTACCAAGACTCAAGAAACTAGCAAAATCGGGTTGGACATTTCTGCTGCTTACCAAGTCAGTATTTGTGGTGCATGCATTGGTTTATTGCTCTCATGCATTGCTTTATTGCTCTCTCCCTCCTCTAGACACTACTCATGGAAACCATGGGTTGGGAAACTATGCATTGGTTTATTGTTCTCTCTCCCCTCTAGACACTACTCATGGACACCATGGGTTGGGACTGCCCTTATGGACTGTCTACTTGTAAGTATTACGTAGTGCATGATCTGTTGACTGAAGCTATCTACAGACTTATATTCGCCACTACATGATAACAGGGCAGGCTAAACTTAATTACCGGATTAATGAAACCACCCCGTACGCACTATCGAAAGATTCCATTATTGGCGGCATGCGTGCCTTGACTTGTATAACCGGAAGGTCGATTAGCCAAGCTGCATGGCCCATGACAACGGCGAGCACAAACATGGCCATCATCCATGGAAAACAATCCAGTCCCGGTGTAGGCGTATACATGATCGATAAGCCAGGTGTTGCGCCATTGTGTGTGTATATAAACGATCGAGGGCGTGGTAGAAATCTCCCTCCATATAGAAACTCAGTCATCGCATGCGGCAATACAAGTTTACCCAGAGCTAGCTGCCAATACAGTACATATATATGTGTATGTGTCTTCCATTAATTATGACGACCCATCACGATCCAGTATCGCTGCTGCTGCTGATGATGCTGCAGAAGCAACTCGTAGTCGTGTGTTGGCTCATCCCCCCTTTAGCTGCAGGCGCATACACCAACGACCGCTTCAGCTGATTTGCTGACAAAACCGCTTGGCCGGGTAAAATTTCAGGAGATGCGGCATAAACTGGGAGTAGTGGATGTAAATCTGGAACAACAAGATTAGAGGGGAGAATGTTATGTAATCTTGTTGTCAGGTAGTTCTGATGTGTTCAGTTTTGATTTTTGGTTGCAGTCGTTAGAAGGTAGTTGGTGTCGCTGTGTTGGTTAAGGAGTCCTGTCGTAAGTCGCTATGTGTGCTCACGGGTGAGAAGTCTGGAGTCCTGTAGTTTGTTGAGATTTTGAGTTGAAGTAGTTTTGATGTAACAAATAGAATTGATCTGAAGCTGACTATAAATATAAGGAGAAAAGCTGGTGGAGGTATCGCCAGGCAAAAAGAAATCAACTCTTCTCTGTTCTTGTTGCTCTGCGCACATATTTGTCGGGACGGTCTCTGTTCCTCGTCCGGCAAAACTGATTGTTCTGAGTTTCATCTTCATTCTGAAGAATTCTTCGTCCGGTGCTGCTGCAACCCGAAACCTTGGTGTTGGTTTCAGTTTTTCTTTGTGTGCAGGTTTTTGCCTCGGAGCAGTAGAAGATCTGGCGTTCGATTGAAGGGGCGATTTGTGTGTGCTCTGTGAAAGGAAGGGTTTCTCTGATAATCTTTCAACACAAGAAATTAGTCACAGTTGATCTTTACCATAACCTTGAAATCTCTGGTTACTAGCCAAATTTCTCAGTTGGTAGCAGTTTGGAGAATTTGTTTGTTAGCAGAACCAATTTCTCCGGCATAATACCAAGCTCCATTTCTAATCTCAAATCTTTGAAGAAGCTAGGCCTAGGTGCAAGTGGCTTTTCTGGAGAGCTGCCCTCGTCAGTTGGTAAGCTCAAATCCTGAAACTTTTTAGAGATTGCCGGATTTGGAATAGTAGGATCCATACCACAATGGATTGCAAATCTAACCTCTTTGACAACCCTCCGGTTCTTTGATTGTGGTTTATCCAGGTCAATACCTTCTTTTGTCGGTGATCTAAGAAAATTAATTCTGTGTAACTGCCGCTTTTCAGGAAAAATACCTTCACAGATCTCAAACATAACTCAGTTTCAAATGCTCTTTCTTTCTTCAAACAATTTCTTTCTTCAAACAGAAATTTCATTTTTAGCCCTATGTCAGAGCGCAGAAAACCCGGCAGGTGACACGTGTCACCTATTACAGTCTGGTTGCTCGGAAGGTAGGCGAGGGTATGGCAAGCCGACCGACTACGATAGGCAATGGGGCCCACATCTCTGCCAAGCTCTCATAGCTCGAAAGGAGGTACCAAGGTTAGTGTGCTCAGCATGGCATCGTGTCCAATCGGGCAACACTTTCCGTGATGTGAGTGCTCGATGGCGTTGCATGCCATCCTGTTGTCCCAAGGACTTCCCCTTGCACTATAGAACTGGGTCGCTCTCCCTTGCAATACACTATTATAGCTCTACAAGGAGCTGCCGTAGCTAGGAATGAAAATGGAACAGAAACAGTCAGTAAATAGTCATCTCGTTTCCATTTCCACATCTTTTACGGTAACGAAAACGAAATCAGAAACCCTAGAAACGGATAGTGACGGAAACAGATGTGGAGCGGATATGAAAATGAAAGTGAAAAATTCCACAAGAACATAGTATATGATTGCAATATACATAACCGCAAAAATAATGTAACTCAATCCACCTCTAAAGGTGGATACAAAAACAATGTTACGTTCATCGGTATCACTAGGAAGTTTTTTTTGCTCAAGTTTGTTAGCTGAAGACTCGCTATTTGTCTTCCAGATCAGACCATTATATCCTCCTTCGTATAATTATCATTGACATCCTCTTGCTCCTCCAACTATAAAGGTGTAACACCCTAACATTTGCATATTATTATTCAATGTTCATTTATGATTTTCTGAGATTTATCTATTATTTTCTGGAGTTTATAAATGCCATTTTGCTATTTTTAGATTTATAGAATTAATTCATTCATGAAAAATAAAACTAAAATTATGCTAGAAATAATTTTACTAGGTTTAAAATGTTCCAAAGTATTTTTGAGAATTTTTCCAAAATTTTGAACTCTATTTGATATTTTTTATAAAGCCATTTGTAATTATGAAATTATTTTAATTCGAAACTAAATGTAAATTCTCTATTATCCTTTTTGGGCCAAGTGGGCCAAGTTTTTGGTGGAATTTTCGATTTCAATTATACGAAATTTCTATTCCGTTTCTGTCGAAAATGGCTCTCCCATTTCCGTTTCTAACAAAAAATTCCCGTTTCTGTTTTTCTCCGAAACGGTCGGAAATTCCATTTTTGTTTTCATCCCTAGTCCTCCCGCACACTCCACCGACCACTTTTTGCACCTGCTTGATGTACCACGCTGCTGCCCTCTTTCTAAGCATCCCAAATAGAGAGAGACACATATCCCCTACTGTACCTTTTAAACTCACCAAGTAGGCAAATTCGCAATTTTTATCGATAGGAAGCTAATTAATTTTATCAAAAAATACAATTTAGGGGGCTTGGAAATCCAACACTTGCCTCAAGAGATCTCACGAGGACTTTTAAGTATTTGTATCGATGTTCTGAGGGTGTGTTTGGTTGGGTGTCTGAGGTGAACCAACCGCCCCTGTCTGAGATTTAGTTCGCTTTTGCGTTTGGTTGGCTGAATGGAACCATTTGGTACAGGATGAGATGGTACAAATTCTTGGAATATTCCAAAGAGATACTGTACCATCCCGTACGGGAAATTTGGTTCAACTAATCGGTTCAGGACAGGATCGTTCACTCTCACCATCCCTCAAGCCAACCTCATCTCACAATCCAATCACATCCCTTCAACCAAACATCATCTCGTACCATCCTGTATCATTTCATCCAAGTAACCAAACAAAATCTTGTATCATTCCATTTAGACAACCAAACACCTTCGCTGTACCATCTCATCCAGGATCATCCCATCCATCCTGTACCATTCTATCCCATTCATCCTTGTACATCCAACCAAACACACCCTGAATTTATCAGGAGCTTGACTGACCGGTGGATTGTGATAGATGGAACACGGACGAAACTGTCCACCGTTGCACTGATTTCTAAAATCGCTACTTTCTGGGAAAGACTGTTGGCGACGTGGAGATTCTCCTTGACGGCAGCGGTGGGGGTCAGTTCGTTTCCGGTGAGGGCAGACTGATCTAGACTCCAATCATGCATGTATGCACAAGCAACACAACTTGTATGCTTCACAAGCTGTACGCCTTCACGTGCACCACGGGCATAACTAATTAAAGTCAAGATTATACCTAACATAGACCATATGCAGACCTCAATTCAAAGTAAATGGCTGAGATTTCAGACGACTGCATGCAGTGCTTAATTTCATATCTTCATTTCTAACGGAGAAATTTCCCAGCAGTTGCGCCATTGTGTGTGTATATAAACGATCAAGGGCACGGTAGAAATCTCCCTCCATATAGAAACTCACTCATTGCATTCTGCAATACGAGTTAACCCAGGGCTAGCTGCAATACAATACATATATGTATATGTCTTCCATTATGACGACCCATCTCGATCCAGTACTGCCGCTGCTGCTGATGATGCTGCAGATCCAACTCGTAGTCGTGTGTTGGCTCATCCCCTCTTTAGCTGCAGGCGCATACACCAATGGCAGCAGCAGCTACGCCGCCGTATGGCGCGCGCCGTTAGTTCCATGCCTGCCCAACCAGGCGTCGGCGCTGCTTCAGCTGAAGCGGTCCTTCACCACCAACGAGTCCACCGCCACCTTTCGGTCGTGGAGGGCCGGCACGAACTGCTGCCGCTGGCAAGGCGTCCGCTGCGGCGACGGCAATGGCCGCGTCACCTCCCTGGACCTGAGTGAGCGTAGGTTGAAGAGCGGCGCTCTTGACCCTGCACTCTTCAGCCTGTCCTCCCTCAAGTATCTCAACCTCGCCTACAATGACTTCAATGGGTCCCAACTCCCGTCCGCTGGGTTCGAAAGGCTCACCGAGCTCACCCATCTCAACCTCTCCAGCTCTAGCTTTGTAGGCCAGGTTCCAACCGGCATCCGCCACCTGACGAATTTGGTCTCCCTTGACCTCTCCATCGGTTTACATATCGTTGATACGCTCTATGATGGCTACATTCTGAACTATGATTCTAGCGTTGATTCAGGGCTCATAGAGCCAAATTTTGATGCCTTAATCGCGAACCTTAGCGAGCTAAGGGAGCTCTACCTTGGGTTCATGAACTTGTCTAGCAGTGGAGCGCACTGGTGCAATGCCCTCACCAAGTCCACTCCTAAACTTCGGGTTCTTAGCCTACCATATTGCTGGCTCTCTGGTACTATTTGTGGTTCACTTTCTAACCTGCACTCTCTTGCTATTATTGACCTTTCTTATAATCATTTGTCTGGTCCGATTCCAGAATTCTTGACAAACTTCTCCAGATTGAGTGTTCTCCAACTAAGACGCAATCATCTTGAAGGATGGGTTTCTCCGATAATCTTTCAACACAAGAAATTGGTCACAGTTGATCTTTACCATAACCTTGAAATCTCTGGTTACTTGCCAAATTTCTCAGTTGGTAGCAGTTTGGAGAATTTGTTTGTTGGCAGAACCAATTTCTCCGGCATAATACCAAGCTCCATTTCTAATCTCAAATCTTTGAAGAAGCTAGGCCTAGGTGCAAGTGGCTTTTCCGGAGAGCTGCCCTCATCAGTTGGTAAGCTTAAACCCTTAAACTTTTTAGAGATTGCCGGATTTGGAATAGTAGGATCCATACCACAATGGATTGCAAATCTAACCTCTTTGACGACCCTCCGGTTCTTTGATTGTGGTTTATCCGGGTCAGTACCTTCTTTTGTCGGCGATCTGAGAAAATTAAGAGAATTAATTCTGTGTAACTGCCGCTTTTCAGGAAAAATACCTTCACAGATCTCAAACATAACTCAGTTGCAAATGCTCTTCCTTTCTTCAAACAATTTCTCCGGCACAATAGAACTTGCCTCTTTCTGGAAACTAAAACACCTCCATTCCTTGGATATCTCTAATAATAATCTTGATGTGGCAGATGGAGGAGATAATTCTTCATTAGTACCCATCCCAAAATTAGTACATTTAGGTTTATCAAGTTGCAACTTGTCTAAACTCCCAAATTTCCTGAGGCACCAAGATGAAATCGAATGGCTCAACCTTTCAAATAACTCTATCCATGGGGCTATACCACACTGGGCATGGGAGACTTGGAATGGTCTTGACTTTTTGAGTCTATCTAACAATAGTTTTACTAGTGTTGGCTATGGCCCTTTCCTTCCTTTTCAACTAGATGTGCTTGATGTTAGTCACAACTTGTTTGAGGGAACCATACCTATACCTCAAGGCTCTGCAAGTGCGCTCGACTACTCAAACAATAGGTTCTCGACTATACCCTTTAATTTCACTACTCATCTTAGTGATGTTACCCTTTTCAATGCCCGTGGAAACAACTTCTCGGGAGAAATTCCACTATCTTTTTGTAGTGAAACGACTATACAAATCCTAGATCTCTCTTACAACAACTTCAGTGGATCAATCCCTTCCTGTTTGATGGAGAATGCTAATGGACTGCAAGGATTAAACCTGGAAGGAAATCAACTTCATGGGGAGTTGCCAGACAACATCAACGAAGGCTGCTCATTTGAAGCATTAAATTTTGGTGGCAACTGGATTGAAGGACGGTTGCCCAGATCTTTGGCTGCTTGCAAAAACTTGCAGGTTCTTGACGTTGGAAACAATCAAATTACTGACTCTTTTCCTTCTTGGCTGAGTACTCTTCATAGACTCCAAGTCCTTGTCCTGAAATCCAACAAGTTCTTTGGACAGGTTGCGCAGTCTCTTGCAGAAGAGAAAAACACTTGTGAATTTTCAAGTGCAAGAATTGTTGATCTATCCTCAAACAATTTCTCTGGTCCAATGCCCCAAGGGCAATGGTTTAAGAAGTTGAAGTCAATGATATTAAGAGATTCAAATGCGTCATTGGTCATGGATCACGATGTGCCATATGCACCACAAACATATCAATATACTGTTGCAATCACATACAAAGGGTCTGACATGACATTTTCCAAGATATTAAGAACCCTTGTATTCATTGATGTCTCGAATAATGCATTCCATGGTAGCATCCCTGAAACTATCGGGGAACTTGTTTTGCTAAATGTGCTCAACATGTCACACAACTCCCTCACAGGGCCGATTCCATCTCAGCTTGGTCATTTGGGCCTACTGGAGTCTTTGGACCTGTCCTCAAACGAGCTTTCAGGAGAGATTCCACAGGAGTTAGCATCTCTTGACTTCCTTTCGATATTGAACCTATCCTACAACAAGCTGGAAGGAAGTATACCAAAATCACCTCATTTCATGACATTCTCTAATAGTTCATTTCTGGGAAATGGTGGTTTGTGCGGGCCTCCATTGTCGAAAGAATGCAGCAACACAACAACGGCGAATGCGGTGACGCATCCTTCGAAGAAGAAATCGGCAGACATTATGCTATTCCTCTTTTCTGGACTGGGATTTGGTTTTGGGTTTGCAATTGCAATTGTAGTGAGATGGGGACTCCGCTTTAGTAAAACATCTTAAGCGAGAGCTCTTATGTATTCGAAGTTGGAACACGATGTTTTTGTTAGAGATAATCTTGACATAGTTTGCATGCATATAAGTTTACGTTAAAGTCAGGATAGAGTTTTGATATGTTTAAGTTAGTTGTTAGCAGATGGAGTTTGTTAGCTAGTCAGTTATATACTCATCTATATATATATCAATGAAAAAATAGAAAAGGCTGAAGCAGTTGCGAAGGCCAACAAAAAATTTTCTGACTGTTCCAACAGTTTTGTGCTGCCTGTTCCCAGGAGGTTTATCCTGTTGTTCTGTCAATTTTTTTGAGACTTAATTCTCTCATTGTAGCCGTTGTATTGTCGTTTATTTTCGTTCCTTTGATAATTGGTGGTATATTTACCAGAGAATAGGCTTTTGTTTCTAGCAGGTTGCTTGTAATCTTTGTCAGCTGACAACCGAGTTTGTATCTCTTCCTACATACCAATAAAATGATACGTACGCAGAGCTCCTGCGTATTCTTGGAAACAACAAGAAGTTTCTGTATGAATATCACTTGTCAGTACTCTTCTAAATATCCTCCATCTTAGTAATTAAGTCTAATTTTTCATCGATGTCATTTTTTGGACGACGCAACTGATGCCATACGCTGAAACTTGTAATTTGAGTAGTGCTTGTTTCCCAAGATCCCAAGACGGGCTTCATTTTTTTTAGATAAAGGAAGCGAATATATTAATACCAAGTACAGTACATCAAGAAGATACAAAGTCTTGGCTCACTTCCGGCTTCTGTCAAGGACACACAGCCAAGAAACAAAAGAAGGAAAAGACAGACACAATCTAGTGATCCGGAATCCGAAGACTAAATCGCCACCCATGTGCCCGGGAGAAAAAAGCCTTGGCCGCTTGCACCATACAAAGCGACCCCTCCACTAACCAATCCTGCAAGTCCTCCCGCTGGAGAATAGCCCAGCAGGAGAGCCAGTAAGCTGCGGCGTGAATAACCTGCAAGGGAGAAAACAAAGGTTTGTTTTTAAAAATCACATCGTTTCTGCAAATCCAAAGTGACCAGCACAAGGCTGACGCTCCAAGCAGAAGAAGGGATTTCGAATCTCTATTGAAACCCTGAAGCCAATTTCCAAACAAATGATCCACACTGTCAAGTTGTTTAAGCCCGGTTACTAGCTGAAGAACAAGCCAAATAGACCGAGCGAAACGGCATTCAAAGAACAAATGGTTGATTGACTCTTTATTATGACAAAAGACACATGACAAACTTCCCTTCCAACTACGTTTAGCTAAGTTATCCTTCGTGAGCACCACCCCCAGATGGAGGTACCACAGAAAAACTTTAATTTTTAACAGAGCTTTTAACTTCCACAATTTTTTGTTCTTGTTGGGGATGTTTCTAAGCATTAGAGCAGCATAATGAGATTTTACCGAGAACTGGCCATTTGAGGTGAGATTCCAGCAAAAGCTATCCCGATCTTGCGATAGAATAACTCGTTCCAGGCGAGTTAACAAATCAGTCCAAGCCACCAGATTTGGACCAATGAGAGTTCTACGCCAAGAGATACTAGGAGGGAAAGAGCTTAATGCTTCTGAAATCGTTATGAATTTTGGTCTGGCAATATTATATAGGGAAGGATATTGATCTTTCAAGGGAGATCCGCCCATCCAGTTGTCTTCCCAAAGTCGGATTTGTGATCCATCCTTCACAATAAAGGATCCGAAACGGAAAAAATCGTGTTTCACCTTCATTAGACAGGACCAAAAGTGAGAATCTCCAAATTTCCATTCTACTTGGGCCAACGGCTTTGAACCCAGGTATTTGTTTCGGAGGATTTGTTGCCACAAACCATCAGAATTAAGTAATTTATGCAACCATTTGCTCAGAAGGGCAATATTTTTTTTATTTAGATCATGAATCCCGAGACCACCTTGATCTTTCGGTTGGCACAGAATGCACCATTTGGTGAGCCTATATTTCTTTTTATGTTCGTCTCCTTGCCAATAGAATCTGGACCGAAAATAATCCAGTTTTTTAAGCACTCCTTTAGGTAAGGAGAAGAAGGACATCATGTACATCGGGAGACTACTAAGCACCGAGTTAATCAAAACCAAGCGCCCTCCGATAGAGAGATTCTTCCCTTTCCAACTGCTGAGTCTTTTTTCTACACGCTCTTCAACTTTTTTCCAATCAGAATTTCTCAGCTTCCTGTAGTGAATTGGAATGCCGAGGTAATTGATCGGAAAAGTCCTAGCTTTACATCCAAATAGGTCAGTGTAGTAACCGAGATACTCCTGGGCTGACCCAAAACAGAAGACCTCACTCTTATGAAAATTAATCTTAAGACCTGAAGCCTGCTCAAAAGCAAACAGAAGTAGTTTCATGTTGCGAGCTTTATCTGGGTCATGATCCAAGAAGAGTATAGTGTCATCAGCGTATTGAAGGATTGAAAGACCCCCGTCAACTAGGTGAGGAACTAATCCATCAAATTGTCCATCCAAATTAGCTCGGCATATCAACACCTTTAACATATCAGCTATGATATTGAAAAGCAATGGAGATAAGGGATCTCCTTGTCGAAGGCCTTTTCTGGTTTGGAAAAAAGGCCCGACATCGTTGTTGACATTGACCGCTACACTACCTCCCGATATGAAAGTCTTAATCCAAGATATCCATTTGGACGAGAAGCCTTTCATGCGGAGGGTCTGAAACAAAAAGGGCCAACGCACTTTATCGTAGGCTTTTTCAAAATCTAATTTAAGAATTATCCCATTTTGGTTTTTACGATGCAGTTCGTGCACAGTTTCATGGAGGATCACAACCCCTTCCAGAATGTTTCTACCTTTCATAAATGCCGTTTGAGTCGGGCTAATCACTTTGTCAGCCACCAAGTTTAATCTATTTATGGCCACTTTGGTGAAAAGTTTATAGCTCACATTCAACAAACAAATCGGTCTGTACTGTTGAATAATATTAGCCTCTTGAATCTTAGGGATTAGAACAATAACACCGAAATTAAGACTAAACAGAGGAAGATTACCACTGAATAAATCATGAAACATCTGGATCAGGTTCCCTTTAATGGTTTCCCAGAAATGCTGATAAAATTCAGCCGGGAAGCCATCAGGTCCTGGAGCGCTGTTGTGTTCCATAGAGAAGATAGCCTCTTTAATCTCAGATTCCGTAAAATCAGATGTGAGAAGATTATTTTCACATTGCGACACCTGGGGAATATCCAAATTGCAAGATTCATCTAAGGTGAAAGAATTTTCATCCGGTTCACCAAATAAATTCTTGTAAAACCCAGAGATAAATTTTTTTAAATTATCATGTCCCTCAATCTTACTATCCCCATTATCAAGAGAGTAGATTTTCTTCTTCCTATACCTGCCATTGGCAACCAAATGAAAGTATCTTGTATTATTATCTCCCAAAGAATATCCTTAACTTTGGCCCGTTGGAAATACTTAATCTCCTCTTCTCTGAGGAGTTTTGCTAAATGATCCCGAGATTGAGCCAAAAGGCGATGCTCTTGCTCAGTCAGGTCTCGAACTTCAGCAGAGGTATCCAACATGCAAATGGTATTTTGGAGGTCAGATTTCGTTTTCTTATAATCACCATTTGTTTGAGCTGCTTCCCACCCTCTTAGAGATCTACGCAAGGCACTCAACTTATTATTCCATCTTTGGACCGAGTTCTTCCCCTTATTAGTTTTATTCCAGATTGGCTTCATGAATCAACTGGGTTAAGAGAACTCAAAACATTTTTGAAGCAGCAGTTCTAAACATTTTTGAACTCAATCAGGAACAGCACCAGTTCACCACGCCGCGGCCATTGGTTCCGTCGGGCCCGGGTCCGGGTTGCGGCGGCGTGCGCCGGGCCCGGGTCGGTGGCGGCGCGCCTGGCCGGCGATAGTTTCGTGTTATATATGCATGAACGATTATTCGGCGGATGTACAGGTACTTGAATGATGATATCGAAGTGATTCGATCTGTGTTCATAAACTCAATATACGTTACGTGCATGCATTTGTAATGCGTCTCTTCTTTTTCCATTGCGTATGATATGTACTAGGATGGGAAGTGCGCTGCGCTGTGTCGGACTGGTGTTTTTTATTTAAATTTTTATGTCCTTAGAGTATGGCTAATATAGATTCTACATGTATCTAACCTATGAGCAATATCTTCATGCCCAAATCCAACTCTTTAAACAGCAAACCTGCAGAAGAAAAGAACTGCATCACTAAATTGTGTAACACGATTAGCTCACTTCTTTATGAATCTACATCAAATGGATTTAGTGCAAACTAACAATACTATCCATTAGCTATAGAAGAAGGCAAGAAGCATATGTATATATGCTTCATATCAAATTTTTTCAAGGAAATAACTACAGCAAACCATAGCTTTGATATTTCAGAAATACAAAAAGCGTAGAAAGAGGTGCACCAAATCTAGCTGCCCTGTTACAGGCCTAGCATGTCTGATAAAGTAGCATTTATTAGAATAGCTAGGAAACTCCAATAGGTTGGTTCAGTAAGCTCAAAGCAGCTCTAAAACTCACATAAGTGACCAACAGCAATATACCATGTAATTCTACATTTGTGCTGAAGTAGTAATAAATAATTAGGTAATCATAACTTCAGAACCGCATGAAGTCTATCTCTAATGAAGGAAAAAGGCGCTTACTCAAAAGAGGCGCCTCCGTTTCAAGGGCAGGGAAATGGATATATCCAGAGCTGCGACCGCACTAACACCATGTACCGGTGACCCAACCGATTCCATCTTTTCGAATAGCAGGTAAGAAATGCACCCAGAAATAAATCAGAAGACAAAAATATTAACCATGAAAGAATGGCACAACAATACGGATTATGAAGGATAATCAAATTTTAGTTTTGTGTTCTCCAGAGGAGGATCAATCACTACATGCATAGTCATCTGGATATCTTTCCTAGCCATTCCATCTTGTAAAGATCATATTTCAGTTCGTGCATCTATTTCCCCTCTATGTGTGCGAAAGAGCAGAGCAAGGGCAGGAGAGGGTGGCAGCCAGTTACTTTAGAAGACTCAGATATGTAGATCAGACGGTTGGTGTGCCACCCTGTGTAATCCTCCTCATCGTCAGCCTTTGTTTACATGTTATCAGCAGCATGATTCTTATTGAGAAAGGAAGCTGTGAACTTTTGTAACTTTTCTAAAGTCTAACAAGAAAAAAAAGTCAACGTGTAAGAAACGTTTGTGTGCTCAACTCGAAGAATACACAAACTAATAGATATATGTGGCGCCAGCTGGAATATGAATATGCATGAACTATCTTGGCATGGCAAGATGGAAAGTGTAAGAAAGCAGAAAATTCACTACCTCATCTTCGCGGCCTTGGAGCCGGCGTTTTTTTCTATTTTTGCGAACGTCTCTCTTGTTCAGTTGGATTTAGTAGTTGCAAATCAGCATCTCCTTTGGACGTCTTTTCACCACTGACTTCTGTGCCAGTAACTTTTTTCTTCAAAGATAGCTTTGGAGACTTTGGTAACTGATGGTCTGATCATCGTCATCACTCCTGCGAACCATCAAATTGGTAATAGCTTCAGAAAAACTGTTGGGACTAAGTCATCAACAAAATATAGATTAGAAATTTGAAGTGTGAAACACCCCAAAAATTTCAAAATTTTGTTTTATTTATTTATTTGAATTTAATTCGAATTTTTCTGGATTTATTTGAATTTTATTTTGCTTTGTTTTGAATCCTTTCCCTTTTGGGAATTCTTGCCATTTTGGGCGCCCTTCCCTTTTCGGCCATCTCCTTTTTCGGCTTCGACCTGTTTCTTTTCCCCGCGTGGGCCTCCGCTCCCTCCGGTCCGATTTTTCCCATGTCCAAATTTCTCCTCCATGCCCATTCCATTCCTTCGCTCGGCCCTTCTCCCGCACCTTTGTTTCTCGACGCTTGGGCCCCACTCGTCGGCGTCTCCTGCTGTCACCCTCGCATTGCCCATTGCGTCGTCATTGCCTCCTTGACGTCTCCGCCGCCCGCCATTATCGCCGCCCTAGCGCCTCCCCTACCTCCCTTCCCTCACTTTGCGTCACACAGACCAGGTCTGCCACGTCAGCTCACGCCTCCAGCGCCATGCCGCCATGCCCTCTCCTCTCTCTCCCCATGACGCTTATAAAATCCTCCCGCCTCATTTCCTCCATCCCAGCTTATGGTGAGTTACCCTTTCTTCTCCCCGCGGCTCCCTCTTCCTCCCCGCTATTTCTTCCTTCTTCCCGAGCCTTCCTTCGCCGGATTCACCTTCGCCTTCTTCGACTCCAGTCAAACTCCGCCGTCACGCCCCTCCGACCACTCCCCGAGCCCATTCTATCCACCCACGAGTTCGCCACAGCCTGCTCTCTCTCCCCCGCTATTTCGTCTGAGCTCCCGAGCCTCAAATCGCCCTCGCCGCTACCGTCTTCCCCAGCTCCGGCCAGCGCCATCGCCGCACGCTTGGTCGCCCCTCCTGTCTCGCTGCCATGCGGGTCCCGCAAGTCAGTCCCTCACCCTTGTGTCGTTGACGCCCGGGCCCGCCTCATCAGCCATCCTCAGCCCCGCCCGCCTCGTCGGCCGATCCTCACATACGCTTCACCACATGTCACATAGCATATATCGGTAAGGCCGTGTGGGCGGTGCAAGACGAGGCACGATCTTTGGCAAAGCACTATCTGACCCAAATCCAATTCGGATTTTATTTTTCTTTTCGGATTTCAATTTCGATTTAAAATCTGAAAACTAATTTAAAATTCAGAAAAATTCCCAAAAACCCCCAGAAAAATCCCAAAAATTCCCAAAAATCCAAAAATGCCAAAAATACACGTTCTTGACCAGTTCGAGCCACTGAGTCCAAAAATGATCTCCGTTTCGCCAAACCAAATCCAAAAAAATTCCCAAAATGCCCTTGACCCCTATTTCGGCCATTTTCTCTCTGATTCTTTTCCCGATTTTCTTTCTTTGTTTATATTTGTTCGTTTATTTATTGTTTGCATTTCCCCGCGCTAGATCCGACGTCGACGTGACCGTTGGCACCAATCTCGGAGCAGGAGCAGACATTGGAGCCGTACCTGGAGCAAGAGCCGTTCGGGGCCAGACACGACGTCGACACTTTCTCGCTAGACGAACCCTCGACTCTGCAAGGCAAGCCACACTCCTTGAACATGTTGAACCCAGATCTGTTACAATAATATGTGTATATTTTTGTATTGCATTATTTTAGTATTTTATGAAACTAGAAAATGTGGTAGTTTCGAATGACATGATTAGATACAACCCAATGATTAACCTGTTGTTATGTCTTAAATTCCTTTGTAACCTTAGGCTATAAAATATTGAACCATCGTAGACTAGCAGTTGATATAATTTCACCCTTAGTTAAAATGGCTTAAAATCTTTGAGAGATAGCTCAGTTGATTTTCAAAAATTGCTACGGTTTGGGGGACAGCGTTGGGCGGGCCACGGAAGGTGGATGCCGGCCCAGTCCCTAACTGATGACGAAGCTAGGTTGTGGTGTGGTGGTGGTACAGATGGTACCAATGGTTTGTGGTATGTCATTTGGCTGAGTCTTTGGCATTTAAGGACCGACGTCTTGGGCAAAAAAAATAACTTCAGATCCCGCTCAACCACAAGTTGGGCCGGCCAATCCTATTGACTTGGTCCAACATAGCTTAGTACATTGTACTTCCCTTTGGAATGCCTATAGGAAGTAGCTGCCATTGAGGAGAATGGCTTGCAGAGCGATCGGGGCGGAACGGGAATGAAGAGGCCATTCACCGATTCACGCAACAGTGGGTATCCACAATATTCAGGTCGCATCTCCCACGACGGCCAATGGCTTCTGAATATTGCGGATCTTGGATAGCCTACTGGGTAGGAGCTAAAGAAGGGAAGTTCAACGAAAAGCTATGATTATCCCAGCCTGGTCGCATGCATTAAAGTTGCATGATGTTTGCGCATGGCACTAACGGTCGATGATATCTTGTGGGTAAAGCTGAGCACCTCTGCAGAGTGATATCAATGGTATTCGAATATACCGTGCTTCCGGTTAATGAAATTGAGTTAATCTAGGGTGATTCCTGTAAGTGCGCCCCTGTAGCTTTTATAATTAAAACCTGTCGTGAATGTGAACTTTGCAGATAACCCCCCATGTTATATTGCTATTTATGGTTTGTGTTTCAAATGTAAAATGAAAAGTGATATTTACAACTTGCATCCACAATACTTAAACCTATGCCTACCTTTGTTTATCCCCGCATGAAATATTCAGAATTTTCCGTGTGGTTTGTTGAGTACGGTTGTGTACTCACCCTTGCTCCCAACCCCCTCTTTAGATTTCAACTGAAGCAGGCGAGTTCCAGAAGACCGTAGATGACGATGTTATTTGGTTTTGAAGACCTTGATCTATCTGCTCAAGTCTTTCCTGTGGGTGTTCTATAATGTATTCGGTGCCAGTCGCACCTTTTGTAAAACCTTGGCCGTTAGGCCCTTATTTTATCTGTAAAACATTCGCATTTGTTCTTTTATCAGGCAATGTACACTTGGTTACCTCATGCCTAAAATCTCGGGTAGTCTGTGAAGGTATTTATGCGCACCCCCTGAAAAGGGCGGTCCGTCACAAGTGGAATCAGAGCCTGACTTGACCAGTAGATTAAGACTTTAAGGTGACTTAGGAATGTTTTCAAAAATTAGTGAAACATTAGCAGAACATATTACAAAATATATAAGCATATCTGCTGCTTTCTTCTTGCTCTCACCTCCCTCCCCCTTGCCTAAATCTCTGTTTCCAAAAATTGCTTCGAGATTTTCCGATTCTCATCTAACTTCAAATTTACGTGTCAGCAGATGGCTTGCAAAAATTTCAAGAATTCCAAGCTCTCGTAGAACGACTCCTAAATCGAAAAATCATTGCTATACAAAGTGATTGGGGCGGTGAGTATGAAAAACTAAATTCTTACTTCTCCAAAATAGGCATAACACACCATGTCTCATGCCCTCATGCTCACCAACAAAATGGTTCTGCTGAACGGAAACATCGCCACATTGTGGAAGTCGGTTTGTCCCTTCTTGCTCATGCCGCCATGCCACTCAAGTTCTGGGATGAGGCTTTTATCACGGCCACTCATCTGATTAATCGCACTCCTACCAAACTCCTTCAATTCTCTACACCTTTCGAAAAGCTATTTCACACCCAACCAGACTACTCCATGATTCGCGTTTTCGGGTGTGCGTGTTGGCCTAATTTACGACCATACAATTCTAGAAAACTAGAGTTTCGGTCTCAACAATGTGTCTTTCTTGGTTACAGCTCCATGCACAAAGGCTATAAGTGCTTGCATGTCTCCACGGGTCGAGTCTATATCTCCCGTGATGTCATTTTTGATGAAAACCTTTTTCCCTTCACTAAACTTCATACTAATGCCGGTGCTCTTCTTCGCTCCGAAATTCTCCTTTTTCCACATTTGATTCCCAGTTCTGATCAAGGGGGAGTAAAGTCAAGTGATCAGTTAACTAGTGTGCATACTAATCCTTCTAATGTTATTAATGTTTCTGGTGAAAATGTGGCAGTCTTTGATGAAAATACTGAGCAGCACTCATCGGAACTCATGGCACATGCTGATGCTGGACACGAGGTGCATGTCCCTGCTGCGTCAGAAGAACTGGGAGCAGAATCACCATCGCGATCGCCAACGCAGGCATCAAGCTCAGCGCCTGATTCTCCTGGCGCGAGTGTGACGGCTCCCTCGATCAATCAGGGCGACGTGGAAACTACAGAGGGATCAATGCAACAGCATGCTGTAGATGCCGAAGCAGCTGGATCGACAGGGCCCTCTGGATTGGTTCGGCCACACACTCGGTTGCAAAGCGGAATCACCAAGCCAAAGGTCTATACTGATGGCCAAATCAGGTATAATTTTCTGACTGTTTCTGGTGAACCAGAAAGTATTGATGAGGCACTGGCAGATAAGAAATGGAAGGAAGCCATGGACTGTGAGTATTATGCATTGATCAAGAACAAGACTTGGCACCTTGTACCAGCTAGAGAAGGAAGAAATATAATTAACTGCAAATGGGTTTATAAGATCAAAAGAAAGGCTGATGGATCTCTAGATAGGTACAAGGCTCGTCTCGTCGCAAAAGGGTTCAAGCAAAGGTATAGAATTGACTACGAGGACATATTTAGTCCCGTAGTTAAAGCTGCAACTATTCGTGTGGTCTTGTCTATTGCAGTTAGCAGGGGATGGTGTCTCAGGCAATTAGATGTGCAGAATGCGTTTCTTCATGGCGTTCTTGAGGAGGAAGTCTATATGAAGCAACCCCCAGGATATGAAGACAAATTGATGCCACATCATGTGCTTAAGCTAGACAAAGCCCTCTACGGCCTTAAACAAGCGCCAAGGGCATGGTTTGCAAGGTTAAGTCACAAATTACAGCAACTTGGTTTTATTTCCTCTAAAGCAGATACTTCACTGTTCTTTTATAATAAGGAATCAGTCACAATATTTTTGTTAGTGTATGTGGATGATATTATAGTGGCTAGTTCCTCACAAAGTGCAGTAATGGCTTTACTTAAAGATCTTGCAACAGACTTTGCCTTAAAAGATCTTGGTGACTTGCATTACTTCCTTGGAATTGAGGTATCAAAGACAGAAGATGGTGTTCTGTTATCCCAAAACAAATACACATCATACTTGCTCAAGAAGGTAAACATGTTACATTGTAAACCAGCAGTAACTCCACTATGTACATCAGAAAAATTGTCATTGCAGCAAGGAGACGTTCTTGGACCAGAAGACTCAACACGATATAGAAGTGTGGTAGGAGCACTTCAATACCTAACTCTTACCAGGCCAGACATTTCTTTTCCAGTTAACAAAGTCTGTCAGTTTCTTCAGTCCCCAAGAACAAATCACTGGACAGCAGTCAAAAGAATTCTCAGATACCTGCAACATACTCTTGGTACTGGTCTGAAAATTAAGAAAGAGTCTTCGACTCTAGTAAGTGCTTTTTCTGATGCAGACTGGGCAGGAAGTATTGATGATCGCCGCTCAACAAGTGGGTTTGCAATTTTCCTTGGGTGTAATCTAGTGTCATGGAGTGCACGAAAGCAAGCTACGGTATCTAGATCAAGCACAGAAGCCGAGTACAAGTCACTGGCTAATGCAACGGCAGAAATAATTTGGATTCAAACTCTGTTGCAAGAAATGAAGGTTCCCAGTCCACCAACAGCACAAATTTGGTGTGACAACATTGGGGCAACCTATCTATCTGCAAATCCAGTGTTTCATGCTAGAACAAAGCATATAGAGGTTGACTATCATTTTGTGCGAGAAAGAGTGGCACAACGTCTCCTGGAAGTAAGATTCATTTCAACTCATGATCAAGTTGCTGATGGATTTACAAAGGCTTTGTGTAGTCGCAAACTAGAAATGTTTAAGAACAATCTTAACTTATGTAAGTTATGATTGAGGGGGGATGTTAGATATATTTGGCATGTATATATTTAGCATGTATCTGAATATAGAAGGTTAAGATTAGATTGTCTAAAGATAGCAATATATCTGTACTTACCATGTAATCACAGGCTGCGTTTTGTCAGCTCTATATCAACAAAGGTATGCGGCCTCGACAGAGGTGAGAACGCTTCATCTATTTCCACAGTCCCAACAGCAACCTTCCGAGTTGCCGTTGCTAAGAAGGAATCCCCTTGCGCCATAGAACCGGGTCGCTCTCTTGCCACGCACTACTGTAGCTCTACAAGGAGCTGCCACAGCAGGCTACCGGCCTCCTCCCGCACTCCACCAACCACTTCCGCACTCGCTTGATCGATGTACCATGCTACAACCCTCCTTCTGAGTATCCCAGTATAGTAGGGGCATATGTCGCCAGCCGCACCTTTTATTCTCACGAAAGGGGGCTAATTTCGCAATTTCTACAAATAGAAGGCTAGTTTTATCAAAAATACAATTTAGGCGGCTAGGAAATCCAACACTTCCCTCGAGAGATCACAGGAAGACTTAAGTATTTGTATTTAAGGGTCTGAAATTGTCAGGAGCTTGACTGACCGGTGGATGGGGATAGATGGAACACCGACGAAACCGTCCACCGTTGCAGTGGTTTCTAGAATCGCTACTTGCTGGGATAGATATGCATACCTCGATTCAAAGTATATGGCTGAGATTTGAGATGACTGCATATGCACTGCTTAATTTCATATCTTTTTTTCTAACCGAGAAATCCCATGAATTAACACGTCATCTTCATTCCTGTGATCTCAACATATACCGCAGACGCAAATGCGTGCTAAACACCAATGGAGTAATGTTGGCAGCATGCCTGAAGGTTATCTTAATTGGCACTAGCTTAGCTACCGGTCAACATACGCTCACAGTGCTACACACGTTACTCTTCTTATCACTTTCATGGACTGTCTACTACTACAGCGTAGTACATCTGTGGACTGAAGCTAGCTATATGCAGACTTGATATCCGCCACCGCTTCGGGGGCGGTCCAACGCGCGTTGGATGCGTCGCTCGTCCAACGCACGCTGTTCCGTCCGATCAATCGATGCTTCGCGTAAATCTCCAACGCTCGCTCGCTACTTGCATCGTGCCGCCTGCAGCTAGCCTCCAAGCGGGTCGCTATTGGGCCTTAACGCACGCCACCGCTTCGGCCGAGCGGCAGCAGCAATCGCACGACGCGAAGCGCTTCGGGGCCGGCAGCAGCCATGCGCACGACGTCGACGTGAAAAACCCTCGTTCCAGCCGCCGTCGCATGCACGCTTGTTTAGCCGTCGTCGCACGCATGCACGGCGATCTGCAAAGGGGCTACGGCGGCGAATCTGCGTGCTCAAGAGTCTCGAGGCACACCTCGCCGGCAGGACCTGCACCTCCTGGTGAGCCCAATTGGACCTGTTGATTCATAGTGATTTGCAGTGGATTATCTAGATTTGTACTGTTGCACTGTGATGATTGTGGCCGTGATATGAGATCTCGTCTCGTTTCACTTTAGTTTAATCAAGTCTGCTGATTCGGGACGCAGTTGTGTTTACTTATTATTATTTGTGATTAAGCAACAACGCAATCAACAAGGACGACATCAGGGTCTTCACAAGTAGGTTTCCGCAGACGGAGCGAGCTAGACAATGCAAAACCATAATTCCCCTAGAGGTTTATATCTGTTTTTTTGGTCTAGTACAAATTGGGATGTCTGGATATTTAATGAATCTCTATTTTTATTATATAGATGATATCAATGACACAACAGAAAAAGATGGTTGTACAGCAGAGTTTCGAATACCAGGTATTATCTCTGTGATTTTAGACACGTCATTATTAGATTTTAAGATTATGATGAATCTTACTTACTATATTTTTCACAGATCATATGAGTTATGCCAACAATGTTGATGAACATGTTGGTACAGAAAAGTTACAAACACCAATAGTTGGAATGGAATTTGCAACCATAGAGAAAGCATAGAAGTTTTACAATGATTATGCCTTTACTGTTGGTTTTAGCATCAGAAAGAATGAAGATAGGAAAAATAGTGCCAACGTTTGCATAATGAAGTGTTTCACTTGTTCAAGAGAAAGTACACAAAGGTCAAGAGATCCAACTAAAAACCCACCGAAAATTGAAAGAATAGAGACTAGAGTTGGATGCAATGCCCACATGAGAGTTAACATGAGTAATAAAGGCACTTATGAGGTGACTTCTTTTAACTCCGAGCATAATCATGTGTGCACAACCCCATCAAAAACAAGATTATTGAAGTCTCACGAGTTATTAGTAAGGCACAAATGATGATGGGTGATTTGGTCGATGCTTCGAGGATTAAGCCAAAAGAGACTTATGAGCTTCTATCTAAACAAGTTGGTGGCAAACGTCATCTAAGTTTTCTTCCTGATGACTACAAAAATTACCTAAGAACAATGCGACAGCAAGATATAGCATTAGGGGATGCTGGGGCACTAATGCAATACCTCCACGAGCGTCAGAAAAAAGATCCATCTTTCTTTTATACAATGCAACTTGATACGGAAGATCAAATCACCAATATATTTTGGGCCGATGGCAAATCATTGTTGGACTACGAGTATTTTGGTGATGCAGTTTGCTTTGACACAACTTACAAAACTAATAGCTATGGTCACTTTTGCTATTTTTGTTGGTGTGAATCACCATAGCGCATGTGATTTTTGGTGTCGTTGTTATATGATGAGACAATTGCATCATTTGAATGGTTGTTTCAGGTTCTTTTAGATGCTACCGGTGGGAAAGCTCCTAAGGTGATGATTTCGCTTTCTCATTATTTACATTTGTAAGCTATGAAAGACTTATATTAAATGCTTGACTATTTTTTGTTTTCAGGTAATTATGACAGACCAAGATGCTGCTATAAGTGCAGCAATAAAGAATGTCTTGCCAAATACTATTCATAGGTTGTGTGTGTGGCACATGTATCAGAATGCCGCAAAACATCTCAGTCAAGTTTTCAGTGTTTTGAAAGATTTTAAGCATGATTTCAGTCATCGCGTGTATGACTGTGAAAATGAAGAAGAATTTTTAGGTGCTTGGCAAGACATGCTTACAAAGTATGATTTATGTGGTAACAAATGGTTGGCTGACTTGTTTCTAGTACGCGAAAAATGGGCACTTGTGTATGGTCGATAATTTTTTTGTGCAGACATGAAATCCACCCAACGGAGTGAGAGCATTAATAGCGTCATCAAGAAATACCTAGATCCAAAGAAAAGGTTGCTTGATTTTTTCAATCATTGGGAGTGTCTCTTGGAAGATCGACGACATTGCGAGTTGGTAGCAGATTACAAGGCAAGTCAAGGTACCCCAAAAGTTCCTTTTTCCAATATGCTCAAACAAGTTTCACGCATTTATACTCCAAGTGTATATAAATTATTCGAAGAAGAGTATGGTAAATTTCTCAACTGTATGATACAAGATTGCGGAGTAGTGGACAATGTGCATAGTTATGTTGTCATTGATGGACATCGGCGGCAGCGGATTATCAAATATGATATATGTAATGATCACTGGAGTTGTTCCTGTCTTAAGTTTGAGTTCATGGAATTCAATGTTGTCATATCATTAAGGCTCGATTTCAATGATATAAAAGTACTTCCTGAAAAGTATCTTCTAAAAAGATGGCAGAAAAATGCGAAGTGTGGGAAAAAGATTGTCACTTTGAATAATGAGTCTAGATTTGAAGCTTATATGGCAAATCGCTATAGCTCATTGATGAGAGCATTCACTGGTGTAATTTCTGTTGCATCACAGAGTGAACTAACATATAATCATTTGCTAAATCAATCATCTGAAATTATGTCCAAAATAGAAGAACTAGTTTTAGAAGACAACGGTTGGCAGGCATCAACTGTTTCAGCATCCAAGGTAAACGTCGAGATACCATGTGTAAATCCAACCGGTGTAAGAAAGAGAGATGGAGGGAGAGGATCACATCGTTATCCAAGTTGTCTCGATTGATCGGACGGAACGGCGTGCGTTGGACGAGCGACGCGTCCAACGTGCATTGGACCGCCCCCGAAGCGATCCGCCACTACATAATATCAGGGCAGGCTTAGCTAATTACCGGATTAATACAACCGTCGTGTACAAACGATCAAAGGATTCCATTATTAATTGGCTGCATGCATGCCTTGACTTGTAGTCTTGTATAACCGGAAAGTCGATTGGCCAAGCTGCATGGCCCGTGAAAACGGCGACAACAAACGTCGTGTCCGGTAGGCCAGCACTTTCTGTGGTGCGAGTGCTCGAAGGCGTTGCGTGCTAGACTGTTATACCAACCACAACCTTTCGAGTTGCCGTTGCTCGGAAGAAATTCCCCTTGCCGTATAAAACCGGTCGGTCTCCCTTGCAGTGGTTTCTCGAATCGCTACTTGCTGGGATAGACCATATGCAGACCTCTATTCTAGGTAAATGGCAGATTTGAGATGACTGCATGCAGTGCATAATTTCATCTTTTTTTCTAACGGAGAAATTTCCCATGCGATAACATGTCATCTTTTCAATCCTGTGATAACATATACCGCAGACGCAAATGCATGCCAAACACCAAGGGAATAAATAGTAATGCATGCAGCATGCCCTGAAGGTATCTTTTAATTGGCACTAGCTTAGCTACAGTCCAACACGCGTACGGTGCTATATATGCACGTTACTCTTATCACTTTTATGGACTGTCTACTAGTAAGTATAACGTAGTGCATCTGTTGACTGAAGCTATCTACAGACTTCATATTCGCCACTACATGATAACAGGGCAGGCTTAACTAATTACCGGATTAATGAAACCATCCCGTACGCACTATCGAAAGATTCCATTATTGGCTTTATGCGTGCCTTGACTTGTATAACCGGAAGGTCGATTGGCCAAGCTGCATGGCCCATGACAACGGTGAGCACAAACAAGGTCATCATCCTCCATGGAAAACAATCCAGTCCCGGTGTAGGCGTATGCATGATCGATAAGCCAGCTGTGTGTATATAAACGATCGAGGGCACGGTAGAAATATCCCTCCATAGAGAAACAAACTCATCGCATGCTGCAATACAAGTTAACCCAGAGCTAGCTGCCAATCCAATACATATATATGTACATGTCTTCCATTATGACGACCCATCACGATCCAGTACTGCTGATGATGATGATGATGCTGCTGCAGATCCCCTGTTTAGCTGCAGGCGCATACACCAACAGCAGCAGCAGCTACGCCACCATACCACGCGCGCCGCCAGTTCCATGCCTGCCCAACCAGGCGTCGGCGCTGCTTCAGCTGAAGCAGTCCTTCTCCACCACCAACGAGTCCACTACCACCTTTCGGTTGTGGAGGGCCAGCACGAACTGCTGCCGCTGGCAAGGCATCCGCTGCGGCGACGGCAATGGCCGCGTCACCTCCCTGGACCTGAGTGAGCGTAGCTTGAAGAGTGGCGCTCTCGACCCTGCACTCTTCAGCCTGACCTCCCTCGAGTATCTCAACCTCGCCTACAACGACTTCAACGGGTCCCAACTCCCGTCCGCTGGGTTCGAGCAGCTCACCGAGCTCACCCATCTCAACCTCTCCAGCTCTAGCTTTGTAGGCCAGGTTCCAACCGGCATCTACCACCTGACGAATTTGGTCTCCCTTGACCTCTCCACCGGTTTCCACATCATTGACCCGCTCGATGATGCCTACGGATGGAGATCTGATTCTAGCGCTGATTCAGCGCTCATAGAGCCGAGATCTGATTCTAGCGCTGATTCAGTGCTCATAGAGCCGAATTTTGATGCCTTAATCGCGAACCTTAGCGAGCTAAGGGAGCTCTACCTTGGCTTAATGGACTTGTCTAGCAATGGAGCGCGCTGGTGCAATGCCCTCGCCAAGTCCACTCCTAAGCTTCGGGTTCTTATCTTACCAATTTGTGGGCTCTCTGGTACTATTTGTGGTTCACTTTCGAGCCTGCACTCTCTTGCTGTTATTGACCTTTCTTACAATCATTTGTCTGGTTCGATTCCAGAATTCTTGACAAACTTCTCTAGATTGAGTGTTCTCCAACTAAGGCGCAATCATCTTGAAGGAAGGGTTTCTCCGATAATCTTTCAACACAAGAAATTAGTCACAGTTGATCTTTACTATAACCTAGAAATCTCTGGTTACTTGCCAAATTTCTCAGTTGGTAGCAGTTTGGAGAATTTGTTTGTTGGTAGAACCAATTTCTCCGGCATAATACCAAGCTCCATTTCTAATCTCAAATCTTTGAAGAAGCTAGGCCTAGGTGCAAGTGGCTTTTCCGGAGAGCTGCCCTCGTCAGTTGCTAAGCTCAAATCCTTAAACTTTTTAGAGATTGCTGGATTTGGAATAGTAGGATCCATACCACCATGGATTGCAAACCTAACCTCTTTGACGACTCTCCGGTTCTTTGATTGTGGTTTATCCGGATTAGTGCCTTCTTTTGTAGGTGATTTGAGAAAATTAAGAGAATTAATGTTGTGTAACTGCCGCTTTTCAGGAAAAATACCTTCACAGATCTCAAACATAACTCAGTTGCAAATGCTCTTGCTTTATTCAAACAATTTCTCCGGCACAATAGAACTTGCCTTTTTCTGGAAACTACAACACCTCCATTACTTGGATATATCTGATAATAATCTATGTGGTAGATGGAGAAGAAAATTCTTCATTAGTACCCATCCCAAAATTACTACTCTTAGGTTTATCCGGTTGCAACTTGTCTAAAGTCCCTAATTTCCTGAGGCACCAAGATGAAGTCCAGTATCTCAACCTTTCTAATAACTCTATCCATGGGGCTATACCACACTGGGCATGGGAGACTTGGAATAGAATTTCCTTGTTGTATCTATCTAACAATAGTTTTAGTAGTGTTGGCTATGGCCCTTTCCTTCCTTTTCAAATAGATGTGCTTGATCTTAGTCTCAACTTGTTTGAGGGAACCATACCTATACCTCAAGGCTCTGCACAGGTGCTCGACTACTCAAACAATAAGTTCTCAACTATACCCTTTAATTTTACTACTCATCTTAGTCGTGTTGCCCTTTTCAATGCCCATGGAAACAACTTCTCTGGAGAAATTCCACCATCTTTTTGTAGTGAAACGAACATACAAGTCCTAGATCTCTCTTACAACAACTTCAGTGGATCAATCCCTTCTTGTTTGATGGAGAATGCTAATGGACTGCAAGGATTAAACCTGGAAGGAAATCAACTTCATGGGGAGTTGCCAGACAACATCAACGAAGGCTGCTCATTTGAAGCATTAAATTTTGGTGGCAACTGGATTGAAGGACGGTTGCCCAGATCTTTGGTTGCTTGCAAAAACTTGCAGGTTCTTGACGTTGGAAACAATCAAATTACTGACTCTTTTCCTTGTTGGCTGAGTACTCTTCATAGACTCCAAGTCCTTGTCCTGAAATCCAACAAGTTCTTTGGACAGGTTGCACAGTCTCTTGCAGAAAAGAAAAGCACTTGTGAATTTGCAAGTGCAAGAATTGTTGATCTATCCTCAAACAATTTCTCTGGTCCAATGCCTCAAGGCCAATGGTTTAAGAAGTTGAAGTCAATGATATTAAGAGATTCAAATGCGTCATTGGTCATGGATCACGATGTGCCAAATGCAGAACAAACATATCAATATACTGTTGCAATCACATACAAAGGGTCTCACAAGACATTTTCCAAGATATTAAGAACCCTTGTATTCATTGATGTCTCGAATAATGCATTCCATGGTAGCATCCCTGAAGCTGTCGGGGATAGGGGTGGCAACGGGGCCATTCCCCGCCGGGGAGTACCTCCCCATCCCCGTCCCCGCGATCCAAAATTTTCCCCATCCCCGTCCCCGTTCCCCGTCTCGGGGGAGAAAATCCCCCCGTCCCCATCCCCGTTCGGGTATCGGGGCCCCGTCGGGGACCCATCCTCGCGAAAATTTCACACAAGAGAAGAGCTCTTATAGCCATTTTAACTCTAAAATCATATCAATAGACAAGGAAAAAAAGAATGCATGCATTCATTGAAGATTATGTTGTCCCGTTTATGAAAATGTGAATATGATGGGCTAGAGAATATGTTTGCAATCTAATGACTAAATTGGACTAAACTAAATTTGGATCCCCAACCGGGTCCCCGCGGGGAAAAAAATTCCCCGTCCCCGTCCCCGCCATCCCCAACGGGGGAATAATTTTCCCCGTTTCCATCCCCGCGGGGACGATTTCTTCCCATACCCGTCCCCTAATAGAGGAATTCCCCGCCGGGGATCGGGGAACGGGTCCCCATTGCCATCCCTAGTCGGGGAACTTGTTTTGCTAAATGTGCTCAATATGTCACACAACTCCCTCACGGGGCCGATTCCATCTCAGCTTGGTCGTTTGGGCCTACTAGAGTCTTTGGACCTGTCCTCAAACGAGCTTTCAGGAGAGATTCCACGAGAGTTAGCATCTCTTGACTTCCTTTCGACATTGAACCTATCCTACAACAAGCTGGAAGGAAGTATACCAGAATCACCTCATTTCATGACATTCTCTAATAGTTCATTTCTGGGAAACGGTGGTTTGTGCGGGCCTCCATTGTCGAAAGAGTGCAGCAACACAACAATGGTGAATGCGGTGACGCATCCTTCGAAGAAGAAATCGGCAGACATTATGCTATTCCTCTTTTCTGGACTGGGATTTGGTTTTGGGTTTGCAATTGCAATTGTAGTGAGATTCTCCGCTTTAGTAAAACATCTTAAGTGAGAGCTCTTATGTGTTCGAAGTTGGAACTTTGTGCTGCCTATTCCCGGGAGATTTATCCTGTAGTTCCCTCAATTTTTTTTAAGACTTACTTCTCTCATTGTAGTCATTGTGTTGTCGTTTATTTTCGTTTCTATGATAGTTGGTGGTATATTTACCAGAGAATAGGCTTTTGTTTCTAGCAGGTTGCTTGTAATCTTTGTCAGTTCACAACAGAGTTTGTATCTCTTCCTACATACCAATAAAATGATACGCAGAGCTCCTGCGTATTCTTGGAAACAAGAAGTTTCTGTATGAATATCACTTGTCAGTACTCTTCAAAATATCCCCCATCTTAGTAACTAAGTCTGTTTTGTCGTTTGTCCTCGACCCTTGAAAGTGTAATTATTTGTACATATATGTATATTCATAAGGTAAGAAATACAGAAGATTAAAATCTTGTAGTGTTGTCAGACCCACAAGTGTTTGACATCGCTCATTGAGATACGAGATTCGTTCGGGGCTAAATCGACATCTCTCGCTAATTTAGGGTTTGTCATCTGGCACATACAAACCTGTTTCATCAGGTACCCTTAGCCAATACCCAAATAGTGCACAAATATCTCATAATAGAAAAGTAAAAGCTCCATGATAAAAAAGTAAATGAGGCACCGTAAAAAGGGATAAGAGCAAGCCTCCTAGCCGAAACCCCCAAAATTCAGTTCCTCCCAACCAAAGCCAGTGAGACCAACACCACCAATGGATATGTGGTATTGATGATGACTATTTGGATAGTATTTAATTTGCATCCATATATGTATGGTGAGTAGAGGGTGCCATAGATGATGAGCATTTCCGGTGGGTTTCATCTACAGATGATTAAAACATAAGATTGAACAAACTACACTCGGACAATGAGCCGATCATTTTGTATCAACTATAGTGTGTGGAAAATGATCAGAAAAAGGTTATTCTATAACGGTGTTATGATCTCCACATCGGGTATGAGTAGATATCTAGGGGTGTGAAGCTGGGTACATGAGGAGTCCCAATGAAAAACACAAACATCGCTTGTGGTTGATTTCTTTTGGCGCTATATTTGAACGCCTGGGTTGATGTGCCACCGTTGTTAGTCAGAGCACAACTGGCATCGATACCAGGGTTGGAAATCTAATACCTGATTAGCGATAAACGTTCTAGGTTCTCAATTGAGGTTAGATTCACTATGGGTAAAGTGGTACAAATCTACGCAGGGTAAAATCATGAATTCATACCTATCTCTTGGATTAGAGGCTACGGAAGCTAAATCTGCCTCATATATGAGTGCTAGTAGTAATTTTAATAATTAAAATTGGAAACCCATGTTTTCCTAATAAAACTCTATTTTTCTATGAATGGATTTGAGAGAGAGGAATGGAAGGTGATGGATGATGGTAAAATTTATATGATGCATTTTATTATTAATGATTGCTGAGTATTTCTGTACTCACTCTTGCTAAATCCCCCGTTGCTTAGAGATTGGCATCGGTGGTCAAGTGCCTAGTTGGGACATGGATCCCAATGGATTCGTTTATGAGGCATGGGATGTAAATCACTCACAAAACCACGATGACGAGGAGGAGAATTACCAGGAGGGTTAGAATGTTGGGTAGATCGTGCTTCGACTTTGTCAGTCATGGGAGTATTAATACTTTTGTATTATATTTTTTTATTGTACGTAGATCTTACGTATAATTAATACACTAAACATGTAACCTGCGTAGCAATAGAATATAATAAATTTTCATTTCAACCTCTAATTATTGTTTCTACTACAACACTCTAAATACGGTGTATTCACAGATAAAACGTCGGGTGTGCTCGATGTTTTGATTAGTTAGTATGTCGAGATTCGTGTAATTGCCTCAGAGTAATGGTGATGCTACTGCCATTAATCTGAGCTAATTATGCGGGTCGCAATAGTCATGATCCTAGAGATTATAAGATTATAAAATCTAAAGCATTATTTTCCATGGTACTACCACCATGCTGCAACATGCGAAAATTGCCACACGATACAGCTGGTGAGTAAAAATGGTCTTTGACTGCTCGTAAAAAAATACGCCGAGCTCAGAGTTAGTGCTAGAGTATAATAGTGAACAGCAAGATAACGTTTCGATCAGGAACTTGTACATGTGATGATTTGAATATGTGATGCATGATGGATTAGAAAGATCTGCTACCACTAACATTACAAGTTCCTTCTGAATGCCTCATCTACCAAATAAGTGGCGGAGCCAGGATTATGTCAAGCCTCAGGCCGAAAACTAAGCGGTAATAACTAACGCCAAATACTACCCACACTGAGATACAACAAAAACACAACATAAATACAACATTAAAAATAAATTTGAACTTCATGCTTAATGATACAACAAAATAGATAAAACATGTAAAAAACAACATAACGTAGTGGAGCAGTACAAAATTAATACCTAACCAATGAAGATTTGGTGCATCGAGTCAAATCATATCGTCATCAACAATAGTGTAAGAACCTAAACATGCAAAAATGAAATTGTATATGTAAATTAGGGACACAAAATTACAAGTTAATTATTGATGCAAATTGCAAAACAAGAATATAACATCATATTTTGAAAACGCTGTAAAACTCTTGTAATCTTCAAAGCATTCAAACCAAATTGAGTCCAATCAATTAAACCCAATTTGGAATACAACCACAATGTGACAAACATAGGAGTAACTAAAATCCTGTCAATAAACTGTTGGTTAAAAAAATGAGGAGTGCATATTTGCAGCCATATCATGAATTACATATATACTCTCAAGTGCACAAGAGAATAGCATCACCAAGATCAGTAAGCTCATGTTCTGAGACATCAAAAACCATCCAAATAACTATTTCGATTGAAGAATATGACATATGAAATCGAAATGTGAAATCAAGCCTGCTACATAATTATTCCCTTGCTGCATCTTCTAATCAAGCAAACAATGGACCTTTAGAGGTGATGAAAAAAACATTCCCTTCCAAAAGATAGCAATAGCAACTAATAACACATGCGCCAATAACAAACATGATAAAATTCATAATTCATAAAATTTGACGTGTATATAAAGAACTCCATTCAGCAATCACAGGATTACGCGAGAAGATAGTTCTACAATGTTTAGGTAATTTGGATTCATTCTCCTTTTCTTTTCACTCTAGAAAGATCTGAAGTCCCATTTACTTTTAGGGTTTTGATTAGGACTGATTCTGAGGATTACCATGGTCAATAACACAAGTCATGTGCAATATTATTGTTACCACAAGGATGTTTTCTACCAATAAACACATATAACTCAACCGTGGTATTAGGAATTACATAAGAAAATCATTTCCCTATAGGTCGCATGCATTACCTCGCCCATGTCTGCGAGTAGGAGGTCACCCTCTGATTCACGCTCCAAAGCAACATCTGTGGAGAAGAAAAAAAATTGAAGCTCTCAAAAAGGAATCAAAGTAATAAAGCAAGATGTCCATTAGAGAAAGGAACAAGGCATTGTTCCTCACCAAGCATCGACCGTGAAATATCATAGCCAATCCAGTGGTGGCCATGCTCCTCAATGTCTTACCGCTAAGTCCAGAACCGCACTTTGCCGACTCATAGCATACAAACTAGCATTGTAAGCCACTAATTCTCCCAAAAAATCGTATGTTTGTCGGAGCAACATAGTTTTGGAGTGTCATATCCTAAGCCAGATAACATGAAGCAAAGATATTGGAGGTGGAAGAAGAAGCTGACCGATGTCCAAAAGCAGCTTGAGGTCGCCATAGTCGGGGAGAGCAAGCAACTCCAGCGCCCTCTCGGAAATCCTCGCCTTAAAGGTGATCAAACATCACACGTAGAATTATAGAAAGAATCACATCAGCACCGCGAATTGGCAAAGCTCAAATCTGATGCAAGACTGAGGTGGCTGGTAGCTAGGGGTGGAATCGAGCCGAGCCGAGCTCGGCTCGGCTCGGCCGAGCAGCTATCGCTCGAGCCGAGCTGGCTCGGCTCATTGCCTTTGGTGAGCTGAAACCGAGCTCGGCTCGGCTCGGCGAGCCTCGAGCCGGCTCGGCCACGAGCCGTCGACATGTGGGCCCTCATTTCAATCCTCATTCGGCCAAGGCTGAATCCAATCGGTCCGCCTCAAGCCCTAAACCCTCAAATCCCAGAGCACATGCCACCACATTACTGTGGCGCCCACGCCTGACGCCGGCGGCCACGCAAGACGGCCTGCAGCCTCCTCCGACTCAAGAAGCAAGACCCCTGGCCGGCCACTCTCCCTCGCCGCTGCCTGCCGCCTCCCTCCCCGGCCTGCCCTTCCTCGCCACGCCGCCTCCCTCGTCTCACCTCACTCAGAATCTGCCTCACTCGGTCTCTTGGTCACTCCTCGGTCCTTCTCCCAAATCCATCGGGCGGGCCGAGCTTCGATGTTACGCAGGCGTCGCCCACTGGCGAGAGCACGACGGCCTTGGCACGGAGGAGGAGGCCGAGGAGGGCTATGGCGCGGGATCTCAAGGCGCCCGGCCGAGGGCGCTATGCTGGGACCGGAGGGCGGTTGAGGCGACCTCGAGACCGCGGCGGAGGGTGTTGGAGGTGACGGCGAGGGCCTTGAAGCCCTGGCCAGAGTTCGCCAGACGAGCCGCTTCGCCGCCGCCATCGTGAGTTGTTGTGGATGTGGGGCCTCGCCGCTCTCGCTGCCGTAATATGAAGCCACGAGCGAGTTGTCGCCACGTTCAGTAGTTCTCGTTCTTGTTCGAAACAACGAGATAAGCGAAGAACTAAGCTGCGTTGGGCAAAGATTTGAACGACCTCTGTTAGTGCCGGTAATATCGATTGATTCTGGTAATATCAATCGCCAACCCTTAAAGCACGAGTATTAACGAGCCTATCGAGTTAACGAGCCGAGCCCGAGCTCGGGCCTCATTGCTATCGAGCGAGAAGCAAAGAGCTCGGGATCGGCTCGTTGTCGCATCGAGCCGAGCCGAGCATGGCCGAGCCCGAGCCGAGCTGCGAGCCTCGAGCTTAATTTCCAGCCCTACTGGTAGCTTGCCTAGATTTCGAGGATATGTGAGGAGGTGATGTACTTGTGGGCCTCCAACTCGTTGTAAAATATCTTCGGCGGCGCCTGCACCTTCGGAGTCCGGCCAAGGCATCTTGTCCCCGCTCTTCTTTTCTTCTCAGCCGATGCAAGGCGGCGACGACGGCATCGGCCAAAGCCATGAGTAGGGGCGGTGGTCATGGGAGAGCTTCACTGCTTCAAAGTTAGGGATCTGCGGGGCGAGGAGGAGCGGCGGTGGGATTGGCCGAGGGCGACGGCCGGCAGAAAGAAAGGTGAGCAGCACAGATGACCTCGGCTTGGGAACCGCTGAACGGGCGATGGTGGCAAAGTGACCTTGGATCGGGATGGGGTGCGATGGATCAAGCTAGGGCATTTCTCTGGCCTGGCCGGGACGCTAGGTCAAGCAAGTTTGGGCGGCAGGCACTGGGCCGGACTAGGAGTATAGTGCTAGGCCTAGAGCCCAATAGAAAATGAACAAAGATTTGTTCATCGTTATTTGGGCTAGGCCTCGTGCCTAGGCCCCACCGCCCGAGGCCCAGCTCGCCTCGCTACCAATCGAGGATCCTCCCACCCTGTTGTCCCTGCCTCAGAAATCACTTGTATGCACAGATTATCAACATCATGGAGAGGGCAATAACAGTCAAGATTGTGAAGATGACTGCCTGCATGTACCAAACATATTGAAACATGAGTTAGGAAGAGAACTCACTGTAACCGGCCTATTCAAGCAAGTTTGTCAGAACAGAGTGCAAAGAGCTGCCTAGAGTAGCCGGCATATCTACTGTTTAATTATCTAGCTTTGGAATTTCTGTGCATAATCTACACAACGATACGCAAACAGCCAAACACAACCTACAGATGAGGCTCCTATGCAACATATATGGGCCTTCAGATAAAACAGGAGTAAGCAAAGGGGCTTATGGCCCAGCTTCACTACCAAGGAGTGTGATTTTTACTTACATGAACAATTGACTTTCTACCGGAGAACACTTTTGCTTCATGTAGCTAGATATGGCTTATCTATTATACTAGCTTCTCTACTAGTTGTTTTCAAGCTTAAGAAATTATAGTAATAACATGTCCAGGGTTTATTGTGAAAGGAAGACTAACCACAACAGCAGAGGCAGCAAGACCCAGGCGCTCTCGGGGATCCCTATTGTAGTACTTGCAGCAGTAAAGAGTCACCGCAGAGTACCAAATCAATGGACATAAGAAACCTAAAAGAAATCTGCAAAAGAAACATGTTTGATACTGCCAGATGCAGAATTTTGAAATTTGAACTGAAGTTGACGCGGTCGGTAAAGGATTCTTACGAGGACCATCCTATTCCAAAACCAAAGCAAGGAAGTCATCTCTCAAACATTGCCAACCGTGGGTTTTCTTCATCTTTGAGTAGTGTGTACTTGCCAAGGCACCCCCGACAGTGGCAAAATTGATCCGAGCTTGCTGTGCAATGCAAAAGATGAATTAGATTAAGCTGATGTTTATACACTACAAGTACACTAGCATCCTGTAATAAAGTGTTACTAGGAAACAGATAGAGATTTTCACAATGACCAACTATCGATTCTGTGTATGGCGCTACAGTTGTAAACTTCCCTACATATCTTAAGAGATCTAGTGGCAAAGGAAAAGTTAAGTTTAACTCAAAAGATGAGACATAAAGTTGGAAAAACAGTCACCTCCCATTTATTCAAGAGCTTGCTCAGCAAAGAAGCAGCCAATGACCTTAACACCAATAACTGCCTTGCAGATTCCTCCTTGCCGTAATTAACTGAACAAGTTTGGTCCCAAGAATTAGTGATAACAGCAAGCAGCTCCACGCATCAATCATGAAAGTTTGCCAGAATGGTCATGTTGATGCATCGGAGAGCAAAGTTACATATGAGATTTCTGTTCAAACACACATAAGACTCTAGTTGATAGGAACAAATGCTGTGAGCAATTGCAAGAATCCCTTCATAAATCATAACAGACAGAAAATAGTAATCAACAAGCGCCATGTCTAAATTTCCTAACATTAACACACAAAAGATTAGTAGGATATGAACAACCAAACCTACAAGACTATTGCGAGTCAGAGGTGTCACCAACTATCGTCATATAACATGGGAATCAGTAGCACAACATATCATGTGAACACCTCATAGAAACATATGTTTTCCCTGCCTTCATAAGATAGGCCAGTTCGAATTCAACTCGTGTACCATTGCATGGTCAGAACCAAGGTTATTAAAACGTAAAACGAGAACGAAACGACACACCCCCTTTTTAACTTTTAAACGTTTAAACGAGTGTTGAAACGTAGTTTTAGACACTATTGCAAAACGAATATGGGGCAAAGATATATCACATATGTACCTTGATTTTGTGGTCTTCTTCCACATAGTTTGAAGCCATATGCCGTGCATTCTTCTCCCATATACCAATTTCCTTGCACATTGCAACATATGAATTACTATAACAAGAAATTATAATTCAATTAAATAAATAAATATGTTTTGTATCACATACCCTTTTGATGATCGCTTCTCTCTTTCCAATCCACAAACTACAAGAAAATTGCACATCAATGAAGCGAAAACTAAAGTTAAAGACAAGATACATTACGACATGAGTTTACATCCACACAATAGCATAGTTCATACAATAAAATAAGCGATGGTCCACAAAATAACTAAATAAGTCCACACAAAGCATAAATGCACATAATAGCATTGGTCCAAGTCTAACTCTCATCTCTCAATAGCCATCATTCAAATCATCCAAACTAATGGTGGCATTGACATCTTGCTCATCACCATCTCCATGGTTGCTTGAGTTGTCATCATCATCCACATCAAGATCATCAAGTATGAGCTCATCTTCTTCACCTCCATTGCTTGAGTCCGAATGTGATGCCTCCTCTATGTTATCTTCCTCAACTCTTCTCACACGACGTATGTAGTGATGCTCAAAATGAGCTCTCCTAGGAAGATTGCGCCTCAAGATTGCTTGATGCACCAATAGCTTCGTCAACTTGGTCCCATGTCAAGTCACCTTCACCCTTATACACCCACTTTGAGTTGGATTAGCCGATGGAGATGGATTGACCCATTCATTGTCCCAATCAAAGTCTTCTAAAACCAAAGGATCAAAGTTTCTACCCTCCTCCCGTATTTTTTGGAACCTACTAGCCATCTTTCTATTGTATGAGACATAGACTAAGTCATTTAATTTTTGGTGCTCCAACCGTTCCTTTTCTTGGTATGAATCTACAAGTGAAGGAACAAAAGCAATTAATTAGAACCAAAATGAAGGAGTTACAATTTAAATAATTAGATGGTAAATTCACTCACAAATTCAAATGCACTCCAATTGCGCCACAACCGATGATGAAGCGCAAAGACTAACTATTCTTCTTGCAAACTTGTGAAGTTCAACGGTTCGACCACCATATGCAAGCCACCAATCAACTAAAAGAACAAATAAATTGAACTTTACATGCTGAAAAGTAAAGTTTACTTGCTGAAATTATATTTAAAATGCTGAAAATTTATATTACTTACTTGGATTTCTTGTTTGTGCGTGTTTTATTGCCATTTGGTTTGCAAATACATCTCTTTGATTCTCATATAGAACAGCTTGGCTATCAATCTTATCTCAAGAGCCTCATCTTCTACCATTTTTACAAGCACGCCATTGAAGCAACCCCTTAGCTCTCCCACACGCCCTTCATCATCACCCTTTTTGATGTTATAGAATTTTCCCGGTTCAAGTAGAGAGTCGCCCATATAGCGGGTGTCCATTTGCCTCGTCCAACGCCCATCAATAATCTTCATGAGGCGATTAAGCAAAGGTTTCTTGTTTTGAGTGCGTAATCGATGAGGTGATCTTTTCCTTTGCTATGTTCATGGCCAATGCAACCTCCTAAGATAGTCGGCTTTTCATCACCATCAACCAATCTCAAAGACAATAAGGAGTGGTAGCGCTCTTATACAATCCTCAATCAATTCGAACTCTAACGAAATGACAATGTCATACACTTTTCTTCCCGCCTCGGTCTTGGACAACTTGCTCATAGCGAAGACTTCACCGTCACTAGAGCTTCAATGCTTTTTGTGCTTGTGCAAACTCCGCAATGTAAGGAACGCAGCGGGCAAACCTAGTTGTCAAGGGCCTCACAATATCCATCCCACTGCTTTTCTCCTCATTTCACTAAGAATCCTCCCATGCCTATAAATAAAGGTAGTAATTTGTCGAGCACGTGAAATTGGTTTCTTGAAATCCTTCACTTCCCTATGTCTTCCAACATAAGGTCCAAGCAAGCAGCAACAGCAAGGAGTCCAAAACAATGTAGGAATCCTATCCATTAGAAGCCTACCACCGCCTTTGTAGTTAGCACCATTGTCGTGACAAGTTGAACAACTTTGTCTTTGCCAATCATCTCAATCCTTTTCTAGCAAGTTAGCAAGCATCATGGCATCATGTGATTCACTAGATGCATCGATCGACTCTAAGAAGAAAGTCCTTCAGACTATTAACCAAGAAGTTGATCAACCGACGACCCTCCTATCACCCATCCATCTCGACATGAGAGAGCAACCATATTGCTTCCATGCCTCTTCATGCTTCTTCTTCGCCATCTCGCCTCTGGACTACCTTCTCAAGCAATGGCTCCTGTAGCTCATGGAAAGTAGGAGGCTTGAAACCGAACCATATCGGCAATGGCCTCTACCGCTATCTCAAATTGTCTTGAGTTTGCAAGATTAAATGGCACACCACACTCATAGAAAAACTTGGCTATCTCCATACGCATGCCTTCTCTTTCTTCCTTAGTTCTCATGGTAGCTTCTATGGTAGTTTGATGAGGCCCCTTTGCATGTCTTTGCTCTACAACCTCTCTTGGCGTCATTCAAGCATAGCGGTAATAGGTTTTTTGGTGGTGGCACCTTGAACCGAAATGTCACGACTTCATTTTTTGGAGGTCATCCCGTAACTTGGATGGACACTCACACTATTATTAGAGGCTTCCGACTCCTGCCGGATGCCTCTGCGCCATACAATCATCTTGTTCATCATCTAGAAACAAATGGTCCGCCTCTTGCCCTTCTCTAAAGCCTCTTGCATCTCTTTCATGATCCTTGAGGTAGTCTTGGGACACTTTGTCACATCTCCATACCCACCCATGAGATGTTGTTTCACCCTCTTGATTCCTCCTTTTATCTTCCTCCTCGACAAAGATGGCATTGGATCGCCTCTCGCTTGTTAGGCTCGCGATAATACGATACTTCCATCCCTGATCATCGACTTTTCTTCCGATTGGGATCTTCCAATGGATTATATGTTATGGAAGGAGGAGGTCCACTACCACTTGCACTTTCACTTGCCATCTTGTTCGTTGAATATTAGAATATATGTTCACTAATCACTACTTCACTATATATTCAACAAAGAAGGCAAGAAGCAAGACAGAGTAACTAATCACTACTTCACTACATAATCAACAAAGAAGGCAAGAAGCAAAGACCATCACGAGCGTAATCGTAGCTCGCTCGCGAAGCTTCTGCCATGGGCGATTCGGCATGCAAGGAAGGGAAGAAGCTTTGCCATGCGCGATTCACGCGTAATGGTTTCACATGAAGCTCAGCCAAGTTTGCGCGGGGGGGAGAAGTTTTGGCAAGGACGGCAAGGGCGAAGGTCGAAGCGGCGGACGGCGCTTCCGGCTAAGGCGAGGCGCGCATGGCGGGGAAGAAGTTTTGGCGACGGACGGCGCGGGCGGTTTCAAGGCGGACGGCAGCGAGCGGTTCTAGGCGGACGGCCGACGGCGGATCTAGGGTTAGCTCTTCGCTCCGCCTCTTGTCTCCGCCGAGGCTTTCTCCGACTCCGCGCGTTCTCCGATAAACCCCCTAACCCCCCAACACCGATTTCTCCGATTTTTCTCCAGAACGGTTCGAACGCCTGCTTTCGTCCGATGGACGCTCGACGCTTCCACGACGTTTTTCGACGTTCCAAAGACGCTTTTACGCGACGTAGCTGAACGCCAGACGTTCCAAGCCTCAGCCACGTTCGGACGTTTAAACGACGTGAAAACGTCGTTTTAACGACGTTTTAATAACCATGGTCAGAACACATTCAGGCAACGTTTCCAGTCATTACACTAGAATTAGTAGTTTCGGGCTTTCGGCCAAGATGACGAATAAATGTCAGACTAAATTCAAGTGGTAAGTAGAATAAGAGGAAGAAAATACATGATGTCTCATGAGCTAGTCTTCATCAAGGATAAAAGGTTAAATTATAATAAACCCACCGTTCTGCATGCAAGATACAGATGCCAAACAGGAAAAAAAAATCTCCTCCCATACACGCAGTGACATACTCACTCCCCTGTCCTGTCCTCAGATTGCAGGAAAACAAGGCCAATAACAACCTAATCTGGAGCCTTTAAGCAGCAAATTCTGATCCTCGCAGTAGTCCCTCATATAACTTCAGTCGATAATTTCATCGAACACACTGAGCTCATGCTCATCATCCTTACTACTCAGGACCACCCCATCGGGGTTAAGAACAAAGAACTGCCCGTCAGACCTAAAACCCACCTACCCGCAAAAGGAAGCCCTCCAGATTCGATCATTCGACCCATCAGACCAAGATTCCTCGATCAAAACCCGCAAACCCTATCTAACCAAGATCCGCACAAGAAAGCAACCAGGAACTAGGACGATCCGGGGACGCCTAATGCACCCCTAACCAAAGATCCAAGAAACCAACACATTGTAAAAGACAAGCAACGAAATTACCATGCACTGGAGTAGAACGAAGCTAAGAACTTACCGAAACCAGAATCTGAAGCATACGCGGCCGCCGATCGAAACAAAGAAACAAGAATATATGATTTGTGGGGATATGGACCATTTTCTTGGATGCCCAGCCCTCCTTAAGCTGGGGCTCGATTGAGTGGAAGGAACAGCAAAAAGCGCGAAGGCCGCTTGCTTCCCTTCCCATGGAGGAGTCGAGATCAGACAGTTCAGACCATGAGACAAGTCCAGTGGACGGAGGCTGCTCATCTCCTCTCTTCCGCAATTTTTTATCCGGTTTTGCTAGGCATCGGACATCCTAACACTCTATAATATTTTTTTCTATACATGCAATATTTTCTATCAACGTGTGCAATATTTTCTTTCGACAAATGTTATAGTAAACAGATGTTGTAAGCGTTAAAAAAAATGTTACACGCGTTGATAACAAATGTTACAGGAGTAGATAAAAAATGTTTCAAGAGACGTCCGAAGAAAATAAAAAAATCGAACGTTCGGACGCTAGTATTTACCTTTTTTATTTGCTTACCTTTACAGGGGTGGTTTCACCGATTTCCTCTTGTTTATTTCCCTTTATTATTTTTTGTCTTTTTTAAGACTATTTTTTTCTTATCAAGAATGCTTGCTTCTCGCTTTTTTTGCTTGCTTCTCGCCTTTTTTGTCCGAGACTTTTGCCTTCCTTTTTTTCTCTCTTTCTTTTAGTTGCCTACTGAGACACTGAGTGATTTGGGCGCCATCCGGATAAGATTCCTTCCCGAGGTATATCCAAAGCAATCGTTTTGATGTAATCACCGCTAATCCAACCAAAAAAGTTTCAAAAGATTCTGAAAAAAATCATGGATGTACATCTCATCTTACCCCATCTACATATAAAATTTCATGATCAAATTCGTCCTATACTAACAGTTACCAAAAAAAAAAAAAAAAAAGACAAATTCATGTTTACCTCGTCGATGCAGTCTGATGTATAATCCTACGAGTTGGATTCAGGTGCAGAGTAGGAGAAATTCGTACTGTGCACATGAAGAAACCGAAAGAGAGGGAGAGCGATCACTATCCAAGTTTCCAACCATAAGCAACTGCAAACACAATCTGGACCATCAGCACCTGAACAATCAGACGGCTGTGATTTGCTGCAGTTGTTGTTGCAATTTTGCAAACTTTCCAGATCGCTCAATTGTTGTCAGGAGTGGTCTCTAGTCTCTCTACAGGGTTTTAGTTTTTGAGCTTTACACTTTAGGCAATAATTACCTTGGAGAAATCGGTGTCAACTAGATTGAGCGTGCAAATGGCAGCGTATCGATATTGGCCAAATTTCGTACAAATGTATAGTACTAGGTGGGAAAGCGCGCTACGCTGCGCCGGTTGAATTTCGATAGCATGCGCGGTTATGACCCGTTGGCAAATCAATAAGTTGATATAAACCTTCGATAAATCTGTGTTTTTTCGGTGACGAAAACATTTTTTTTTTTTTGTGCTGAAAACATCTTTTCGCTTATTTTTTGTTGCGCTTTGTTAAAAAATGGGTCGTTAGGACCCAATCGGCGATCCATGACGAAAAACATTGTTTCGCTTTTGGTGTCAAAACATTTTTTGGTTTTTGTTGCGCCGCTAAAAAAATGGGTCGTTAGAATCCACCTATGAATCCACTCGTCGCTATAAATCATGACGAATCTACATTTTTTTAAAAAGCCCATGCTACTTAATTCGCTGGCAAATCCATTGCCGATATAAAACTTCGATGAATCTGCTTTTTGGTGACGAAAACATTTTTTCCGGTTTTTGGGTGGCGAAAATATTTTTTCCTGTTTTTCGTGGCAAAACATTTTTTTCGAAAAACGGAGGAAGGACTCGAACGTAATAAGCGTGGACCCGGATGTTATTTTTTTGGACCTGCTCGCTATCCCGAAAAATTAGAAAAGGGCTTGTTCGTGATTTGAAACTAACGGAGACTTTTTCAGAAAAATACCTGCCAGGACCTAAACGCTAAGCGGAAAAAATATTTTGTCTCACAAAAATCGCATAGGGACCTATTCGTAATTTCTGAGAAATGGAGGGGTTTTCGCAAAATCGCAAGGTGACAGTGGCTTCTCCGCTTTCTCCAATTCTTAAGATATAGGCTATGTAATGATAACATTTAGGTCCTGCTTGGGAGAGTTTCTAGATTCCAAATCTAGTTCAGAATGAAACTTATAGACTAAAATAAAGTGAATTAAGTCTATAATTTTAGTCTAAAATGTAAACAAGATGATCTACCTAAACACTTTTAATGTACCACATGTACCCAAATTTCCACAAATTTCTCGAGCTAGAAATACCCTCGCCCACCAACTCCACAGATTTTGGTGGAGTGAAATTCGTCCCAAACACCCCCTTAATATAATGGAACATAGTGCGCAGAAGAGCACGTTATACCGGTCATCGTCCAAGTTGCCCATTGAGAGGAACAAATTAAGGCCAGATTATTAGGTCACAAGACAAGACATGTTGATGCTTGCCAGCAACTATGGTCTATACACATGCATCAATGCATGTATCTCACGGCTAAGATAAGTTATTATTGGTTCATATGGGACACTTGACTCTAATCCTTCAGATATTGATATATTTTCTTATGATTAATTTTAGCCTTTACTTTAAGAGCACGTAGATGCAAAATGATGGATCCTTTGCTTATCTAGCCCGTGTAAATTTTTTTAAAAAAAAATCTAGCATCTTGTTGTACATGTATTTGCAAATTTAGCTCCTTCCCACCACAGAAGGCACGATAGACAACACCTATTTCCTGTCACTCCTAGGGAGCTCAAAAAGTGATCGGCGTCGCTACAGAGCGAGGAATCGCTGGAGCGGGCGCTGGACCATAGGAGAAAGGCGTTGTCGAGCTATAGTAATGTGGCGGGTGGGACTCAGGAACCGATTACCGCGTTGGGGTGCACAACACCTCGCTACTGAGCCATAGTAGTGCGTTAGAAATCCTACTGTTGTAGGCCATGCACTTGCTGAGTTGTTGTCGTGATCGGTCGAGCCCCTACGGCTTTGGTCACTTCTGAGCTCCTCGAATGCACCCTGTCACACTTCCGCAGTGAGGAGATGGCCGGTCAAATTTGCAAATGCACACATGAGAGGATTAGATTTGCAAACAAAAAAAACATACACGAAGCCAAGGAAGCAAAGGATAAGAAACCATCACTTTTCTAGCACTATAATAAACTTTTTTTTGCAAATTTTTTCCCTTCCAAACGCAATTGCAAAACTTGCCACATTCCCGACTGCGGCTACCAATCTTTCCTAGCTCAGTAGCAACTTACGAGTTGCGGGAACGTAACTGTTGACACCAAAAACGTGATGTAGGGTTTCTGGCTTACAACACACTGGACGAACACAGGGTTCAAGTACGGAGCGTGCCAATCGATTTGACCATGCAATCGATAAGGAAAGTGTTGTGAAATTCAATCTAAGCTGATCCTTAGAGACGAATCGGCTAAAGTAGGATCAGCCAAAAAGCCGATCAATCAGGGTAAACAAATTAGCCTATCAAGGCTAATCAGAAGGGTAAAGGTAGATCGATCCTGAAAAGGCGATGCGCAACAAGACAGAACAAATCAAACTTGGGGAAATCGAAGACGATCAAACAATCGGCGATACGCAACTTTATTTGATCGATGTCGACTTACAAAAAGGAATTACAAGGCTAAAAGACTAAAAGCTACAGGAAACGAAAAAACTGGAAGATGTGATTTGCGGTGTCTTCCTCAAGCAACCCTGCATGCCTTATATACCCGTCAGCCGATCCGAGTCCTGTTCTGCAACGGCAATATAATCCGAGTCGGCTATAGTTTCCTAATCGGTCTCTTGTTTCCAGAGATTCGCTGCATGTTATCCAAACCTTCCAAAGATATCCCGTGTGCTATCCAAACTCGTATAGTTTATCGATTTATCTTGTAATTTTCCAAAATCTGGTGCAAACATATGCCCCTCATTTTTGGAAGATAACTCGTTATCTTTCAAAAATTTCATCGGTTTCTTCACCCATCGGCTTCTCCCTTGTTGGTTGAAGAATTGCTCTAGTAACTGCTGCATTAATCGCGCCGTAAAAAATATCGGTGCGATTTTATGGCACGCGTCGCCTCGAATTCATTTCCCGCCATTTTTCACTTCTCATCGTGCTATATATATATGGGACCCCCACGGTCATTTTCACGCTTTCCAGCTCTCGAACCATCTTCGATCGGCTTTCCTTCTTCAATCGACTCCCCTACACTTGTGATCAGGCTTCCCACCTCCTTCATCGGCTGAATGGATTCCTCGAAGGTACTAATTCGATCCCGTAAAGCGACGATCAAGATACCTAGGACCCAGAGGAATCTAACCGATACAAGAATTAACTAAGACATCCTAGACTTCCTTATCGGCAAAAGGTTATAATGTAGAAGAGTGGGGAAAGAGTTTTAGGGCTTGGCCGACAAATTTTGAAAGGATGGAGAAGTTGGTATATTCGAGTATCGGCCCAAAAGAGATCTGAATGGGAAAGGATGGGCATAGCCGAGTGTCTTCCATTAAGTCTAGCCAACCCAGAAGCCAATGAGCCCTTGGTGGCCACGACATGTTACTTCCGCCTGATTCCTTCAACGCTTTCCTTCTTCCGCCAGGCCCAATCGGCCCAACCCTTCTGGATGTAGCTGAGCTGTGTTGCCTTAGACCGGATGGAGACCAAATATCGCCAGGGCAAGTGCCAAGATATAAGCTAATTCGGTCAAAAGGCAAAGGATGGTCGAAATATATTCAGCACAACAACAAGGTCAATGGCTTAGTATCGGATGAAGAACACGCAGCTTTCTTGAACCTGTGGCTGGATCGATTTCTATTCTACGGAGCTTCTCTGGGTCCGACGCAAGTGTACCAGTTGGTAGTAGAGCAGTTGATGGAGGGTCGTCGGCTTGCCCTTGGTAAGTTACTTCTGGGAGCTGTCTATCAAATGATGCATGTGATAAGGAGTCAACTTTTCTCTGGTTTTGCCAAGTTCGTGGTCGGCAACGTTGGTGGCCCATTATGGTTCATTCAGCTTTGGTTATACAACATCTTTAGCCGATCCCTTATTTCGGAGCCTCTGGAGGACTCAGCTTTTCCTCGTGAAGATTACCCAGAAAATTCCATTCCACAATATAGGGCCAGCCGATCATATGGGGAAAGGCTTATCATGTGCTCGAGTGGTGATACCAGGATCACTCCCGCTGGCTTGAAGAAATACTTGTCCTTTTTCCTGAATCTGGACAACGTGATTTTTGGTCAACAAGACTTGTTTTCATACAGCAACGTAGCCGATTTTCAATGGCCTTCCTTCCTCAACCTGGATGCTGATAGCTCATTAATGCCAGAATCGACTCTGGAGCTTTACAGGATATTTATTTCTCCTTGCATTTTCTATGTCGACTTGAATTCCAAGAATAGGACTTTTCAGCCATCATATGAGTTTTATCACCCTTCGGTTTATGCCCGTCAGTTGGGTTTTGGCCAAGTAGTACCTTGTCTGCCCCTTTTCAAGCGTCTTCAGCCAAGGGCCAAAGTGACAAATGCAACTGCGGCTGAAATAGTCTTAGAACTAACCGACGAACTCCAAGTCATTGATCTCGCCACGCTTTTTTGAATTCCCACGAGCAACCAATTCGCTCATGGTGGTCAACTGTGGCGTAGCCTCACTCGATCGCCCCCATCTCGCCATCATAGAGAAATTTACCAGATTTCCATGAGTCGACGGTAGTTGCTTCCAGCAGCGGCAGCTCAAGTGAGGATAGCTCTTCGGATCCTCCCAGTTCTTCGGGTTATACTAACTCGTCCGTAGCTGTAGAGGTATCGGCTTGTTTCCAAAAAGACTTGTTGGTTTTGTTTCCAACTCTCAACCACTAACCTCTTATCTCTTTTTCCAGGATGCTGCTGCTGGTAACCAAACTGTTGCGGATCCATCAGCTGGTGGGTCCAAAGGGAAGAGGCCACATCAATCGACCGGCCTCACTGGCTATTACTCCGGCAACCTCCGCATTCAAAGTCCGTCTCTTTCAGAGATTGAGAAGGGTCGACTTCCGAGTAAGTATCTTTGAGCCGATAATTATTTTCTATTGCCAAGGAATCGATAAGTGAGTCGACCTCCTATTATCCGATTTTTTTATAGAAAGACCAAAGTCTACCAAGGCTCCAACCCGTCGGCAAAAACGCACAGAGCAGAGCGCCGAGAGCTCTCCACGCACGTCGGCCCATATAGAGGTAATTTTTGGTTTTGGCAATTTAACTCTCCCTTATCCTTTTTGCTCAATCCTCACTTCCGCTTTTTGATGCAGCCGACGTCATCAGTGCAAGTGGCTAGTATTTTGGCCAACCTCCAAGGAACTTTGGCCCAACCGCCTGTGACATCAAAGCCTCCAGCCTCCGTCCACCACCCCCTGGCTCTTCCCACGCCCGAGGTCAGAGGACGATTTATCCAACCTCTTGGCTTTCTTCGACGAAATGGGTCGATCCAGAGGTGATGGCAATGGACGACTACTCCGCCGACATTCGAAAAATCATTGATGTATCTATGGAAGCGTCGGCTTCGATAGTCAAATCAGCTCCCAATATGCAAGAAAAGCTGAATCAGCTATTTTCTGAGATAACTCAACCGGAAGCCGCTATTTTGGCTAATCGCAAATTTATTCATGACGCGATGGTCATTGCCGGTTTAATTCTCCCATTGCCATGAGCGCACTTCTGAATGTATGCCATTTGGACGAGAAGAAGGTGGAGGTTGATGTTGCTAATGCTAGAATAGCTCAGCGACGAACCCAAGAGGCCGACCAACAACTCCTGGACAAGCTGGTTGCCGAGGCTAAGGCCAAGAAGAAGAAGTACGATGAAGCCGCAGCATCACTTATGGTTGCCAAATCTTCTGTTCAAAGGCTAGAATCGACTAAGAAGCAGCTTGAGGAGGAATTGGCCAAAGTAAACCAGCAGCTGGCCGATAACCTTGCGATTGTGAGCGCAACGGCGTCGTCCATGAAAGACCAGAAGAACGATGTCAGCCAGGCCGTTGCCCAGGTTAAAGATCAATCGGCCAAAGTCGTTCTAGTGCCTGGCAATGCCAAAGCTGATGAAGCTCTTGTACATGGCATTACAGAGACTCTGGCCAAGGCCGCTACAGGGTTATCGGGTTTAGGCGCCAGAATCCCGGGGTCTGGGTTGTAATTTTGTGTTGTGCTCTGTCGTGCTGATGTAAACTTTTGGTGAAACTTTCAGTATCTTCCGTTACTATTATAATCGGCTACTTTAACCGATTTTTTTTAATCTATGTTCCTATCGGCTGTTTGCCCGATTTTTTATCCTTTCCAAATACTTGCATTGTGCTTCTTGACTATGCGCTGATCCAAACGCTGGGATAGTATTTCTTTAAGTATTCCATTGATCGCCTTTGGTAACACAGTACCCTCTAGTGTCTCAAGTATATACGCATTCCCACCAACAAGCCGATGTACCTTATAAGGCCCTTCCCATGTTGGTGACCATTTTCCGAACCGATTGTCTTTAGACTCAATCGGTAATATCGTTTTCCAAACTAGATTGGCTTCACAGAATGATTTTGGTACGACCTTCTTGTTATACGCTCTCGCAACTCTTTTCTTGTTCTTCTCTAGCCAATTTAATGTAACCAGCCTTAACTCTGCCAAGTCATCTAAATTGCATAGCATCAATTCTCTGTATTCGTCAGCCGATAGATTATTTTGTCTTGCCACTCGCATTGACTCAATATTTATCTCTACGGGTAACACGGCTTCCTAACCATACACCAACTGATATGGTGACAGTTTAGTCGATCCGTGGAACGCTAGCCGATAAGCCCATAGAGATTCCGACAATTTAGTGTGCCAATTTCGAGGCTTTTCATCGATTTTCCTTTTAATCAACTTGATCAGAGTTTTGTTGGATGACTCGGCTTGCCCATTAGCCTAAGCGTAATATGGTGATGAATTAAGCAATTTGATGCCCAGACTTTCTGCAAAGCTTTTAAACTCGTTAGACATGAACACCGTTCCATGATCGGTTGTAATAGTCTGAGGAATACCGAATCGATGGATGATGTGTTCATTAACAAAGCCGATAGCTTCTATGCTGGTAACCTTCTTGAGTGGAATGGCTTCTACCCATTTTGAGAAATAATCTGTGGCTGCAAAGATGAACTTATGGCCTTTGCTCGTTGCTAGGAATATTTGGCCGATTACGTCTATTCCCCATTCTCTAAACGGCCATGGCTTGATAATCAGATGCAAAGCCGATGTTGGTGCGAGTTGTACATTTTCGAATTTTTGACAACTCTGGCACCCCTTGTAGTACTTAAAACAATCTTCCAATATCGTCGGCCAAAAATATCCTGTTCGTCTTAATATCCACTTCATTTTATAAGCCGATTGATGCGAACCGCAAATCCCTTCATGAACTTCACCCATAGCCACTTTCGCCTCATCATCGCCCAAACATCTTAAAAGCAATCCTTCCATTGTCCGATAGTACAACTCTCCTTCCAACACAACGATTTGATTGCTTTGCCGCGACTTTATGCTCAAGAGGCTCGATGGGTTCGTTAGGTAAGCCTTTATCTTCATTCTCCAATCTGTGTTATCAATACACAGCACTGCTTTGTCAATTAAATCGAATGATCCGTGACGGCCAGATTTTTATAGCTCGATGTCGCTTGAGCCAACATATTGGCTTTGTCATTCATTTCCCTGGGCACATGACTGATATAGAACGATCTGAACGTGCTGATAATACCAAAGCAATGTTCCAGATATTTTGATAATACCTCATCTTTGCATCGGAATTCCCCTTTAATTTGTTGAACGATCAATAACGAATCACCATAGGCCTCCACATTACTTATTCCAATACTTTCTAACAATTGAAGGCCTTTGAGTAATGCTTCGTATTCGGCTTGGTTATTAGAACATCGGCCGTTAAGCTGATATGCGAACTCAATATTATGCCCTTTTGGCGAAATCAACACAACACCTACCCCACTCCCTTCTAGGCAAACCGATCCATCAAAATACAACTGCCAAGGGGCTACATCGACTATTCCTGCCATGGTATCATATCCTGTAATGAAATCGGCTAACGCTTGACCTTTAATAGCTTTAGCCGATTCATATTGTAGATCGAACTCGGTCAGAGCGTAAGCCCATTTCCCAAGTCGTCCTCTCAAAATTGGCATAGACAGGATGCATTTGATGATATCGGTTTTACATACTATTATGCAAGTCGACGCCAATATATAATGCCTCAACTTAGTGCAAGTGAAATACAATGATAAACATAACTTTTCATCACTGGTATACCGTTTCACCTCCAAGAGTCGTCGGCTTAAATAAAATATTACCCTCTCTTTGCCATCGACTTCTTGGGCCAATACTGCCCCAATAGTCTCATTTTCAGCCGATACATATAATTTGAACGGGACTCCTTTCTTTGGTGCAGCCAAGACGGGTGATGATGCTTACATCGCTTATATCATCAAAAGCTTTTTTGGTCGACGGCCCCATACAAAAACTCGATGATCCTTTAATCTTAACAATGGTGTAAAAGCTTGAATCCTTCCGCATGATTTGAGATAAATCGTCTTAAGTAATTGATTTTACCGATCAGCTTCTGCAATTCATTTTTACATGTCGGCGGTTTTGTATTAACTATGGCTTTGACTCTTGTTTGGTTAACTTCAATTCCCCTCTGGTGAACCATAAACCCGAGGAATCGGCCAGCCGACACGCCAAACGCGCACTTCAAAGGGTTCATCTTTAACCCATGAGCCCTTGTGTTTTGAAACGCTCTTTCTAAATCGGCCAAATGCTGCCAATCTTCTTTGGATTTCACTACCACATCCTCAATATAATTTCAACAATATGGCCGATTAGATCATTAAAATCAAATTCATCGTCACGATAAGTAGCACTCAGATTTTTCGTCGAATGTCATCACAAATTATTCATACAACCCCGTGAGCACTGTGGCATCTCGAACGCAGCTTTAGGATATCGGCTTGTGCCATGAATATCCGGGTTGTATCCAAGATTCCCATCAAGAAAATTAATAATCTTATTGCCCGACGCAAAGATCGATGAGCATATCGCTATAGGCATTGGGTACTCATCTTTGGCGAGCTTTATTTAAATCCTCAAATCCATACATACCCGAATCTTACCGTTCTTTTTCATAACAGGAACAATGTTGGACACTCACTCAGCGTATCGGCAAGGCCTTATAAATTTGGCCTCCAACAACCTCTCAATTTCCTCTTTTATCACATCGTATAATTCTGGATTAAAACGTCGAGGAGATTGTTTATATGGCCGATATCCCGGCCTTATAGACAGCCGATGTTCTACTAGTTGTCGGCTTAATCCAGGCATCTCATAATACTCCCAGGCAAAACAATCTCTATAATTCCTAAGTATTTCAACCAACTTGTTTTTGTATTCTAAACCTAGCTTTGCACTTACAAAAGTTGGTCTTCTTCTATCGCCTTCCCCTATATCGACTTCTTCAAGCATATCGGCAGAAGTGAAACCTTGACCCAATTTTTCATCCTGGAAATCTTCAATGGCTTCACAAGAATCTATCGCATGCCGATAACTCCTTACTTTGTCTTGCAATGCTTTAATCATTTCTGACCCCATCTTCTTAGGACTTCATTTGCCCGATCAAATGTGCTCGCTTAACATCGATCCAAGATCAACCCTGACTTACCAATGCATATAAAGTCGCAATCGTCTAATGTCTTACCCGATATACACTCCGCTTCTTCATGCGGCCAATTTGCATCGGAACTAGCCATGGCAATATGAGCCGATGTATCGGCTGAAACGACCTCAACTTCATCTCCGTTCCATTGTACAAGAAGCTGGGTTGATGGTATACAGCAATTGGCATGTATCCAATCGCGTCCAAGGAGTACACTATAGTTTCCCTTTGCTTCAATTACAAAAAATGCGGTCGGCAAAGTTTTGTCACGACGGTTAATTCTCAGAACTATTACTCCTTTGCTTCAAAGGGGATCACCAGAAAGTCATTTAATACCATGTTTGTCTTGATTAGGTCTTCATCGGTTTTACCCAACTTCTTGCAAGTAGTGAGTGGCATCAGGTTCACAGTGGCTCCCCCATCTACTAACATCCTGGATATCGGCTTTCCGTTGATATATCCCTTTAAATACAATGGTTTCAAATGCCGATGAGGATCTTGTGGTTTTTCAAACACAGCATCTTGCGCTCCTAAACAAAGCTGCGAGAACGTGTCTTTAACCGATTCAGTTTTGATTCTGAACTCGGCTAGCAGAGTAAAAACCATGTTAACATCCATGGGAGGGGTGTCATCTCGAATCATTGGTGACAGCAAATCATCGGAGGATTCCGATTCATCATCGGCTTGCTCTTTTCTCCTCCATTCCTTTTTGACAATTTTTATCGGCCGTAATTTGTTGAATGTCTCATCCCTCTGTTTTTCTTCTTCAGCTTCCCTCATCTCTTGCGCCCTAGGGCTACTGAAGCCGCCTCATGCTGAGATTCGCTAAGTCCGTTATGGCACCACCGGTTTAGGCTCAATCGGCTTGCGAATTTTACCAACCGATTCTCTCAGGGTTCAACCTTCATCTTCGCTCAGCATGTATCCACCTTTCCTTTATTCGGCTTTTTGTGCCATGACTCGTTCTATCCCCATACCGTGCTGTGATAGCCGTTCTTTTACCGGTTGTCTTGGCCAATCTCTTTGTGGGTAATGTTCCATAGAGCATGATCTTGGGGAAGGCAATGCCACACCTCTTTCCCAACAAAATTGCCAAAAAGGGCACCTCTGGTGAGCTCCTTCTATGTTGTCTGGCCGATACAAATTATCTGGTCAGAACACATTATTTGTCCGACGCATGTTGTCTGTTTGGCGAGATTGCTGTCTCTGCCGATAGCTCATCCTCTCATACTTTTCAAGCAACTTTGAAAAAGTTGGTTTAGGTTTGAATGCCGGTTTCCGAGGTGGAGACCGTTCGGCTTTGTACCATCGCCCAACTTGTAATTCTCCTTTCGGCTTGACTGTCCTTGAATTTTTTCCATCTCGATTGGCTTCTATTTGTAGTGAGCCGATCGTTATTGACGAGGGTCATGCGTTCCTTGAACAATGCCAAGACGGTCAATCAGGATTCCCATGTTCGGAGGCCCCACCACGACTGGTGCGGGGCCGGGTTACCGACCTAGAGCGGGCTGATCTGGAGCACGGCCCCACTCGACTCAAGCTTCCAAGGGCTCCTTGTTCGGGTCAGAGTTCACCCTTGATTTCGGATCAAGCATTTGACCGAAGTGCCCAAGGCGCGGGTCGTGGGGTAGGAGCAGGTGCGTGCAACAAGTTCGGAACGGTTGTTGCTAGCCCTCAACGTGCATGGAGGCCACTTCCCGGGAATCTCTCTCGTCCGTTGCGTGCAGAGGAGGTATAAAGACCAAGGAAGCACAGTCCTTTGGGGGACACGAAGACAACACACCCTAGCTCGAGCTTAGGCATAACCATTCTTGAACTTGAGCTGTAACACACCCTTGTACTCAGAAATAGCCAAGAAAACTGCCGCAAGGCGACTGGAGTAGGGCTATTACCTCCTCGTGGCTCGAACCAAGATAAATCTTTGCCTCACGCCTGTTGTCATCTTGTTCACCAACACCACGCTTACACTTTTTTCTCCGCTTGAGCTGGCACGTACTGGTCCCGTGATCACATCGACCCCCATCTCATTTCTTGTGGTTGGCGATCCCGATCGCCGATAGTCGGGCGCCCACCGTGGGGCCCAATTGCTTCGCTTCTTTCGCAGAACGACATCAAGGTCCCAAGAGCATGGCGACTTGGTTGACGGACTTTCTCAACGCGGATTCGCACGACCACTCGGTCCTCGCTGCTTTCACCGCCGCCGAGCATCACGCTCGATGGCGACGGTCAAGACTCGGAGGAAATGCGGATGACCGTGATCCGCAGACCAAGACGCCACGGATGGTGCATGTCGCCATTAACTAAGCCATAACTTCCTCCCATGAGAGGCCCAGAGAGGGCCAAGACGCCCTATGGGCCGCCTGTGCCCCCGCCACGAGGGAGCGCCTGCTTATCGCCTCGGTCATGGTCGACCCCGATAGGGCAAAGTTTGAGCTCTTTTGGCCGAGCCCCGCCGAAGAGCTCGACGGCCGCGACCGAGGTCGTGGCCTCCGCAAGAGACCAAGTCGCGACTGGGACCCGCTTCCTGCATTAGTGATGACAACACGCCGCGCCACCGCCACAAGACCCATCGGACGCCTCAAGCAGAGCCGCCCCTGAGCCGGGCTCGGGACGAGGCTTGACGCTAGACGCCGGCTACCGAGGGCACCGTATCAAGCGTGACCAGCCCAAACTAAGCCACACAAACTCCGAAGTTGACCGACAGCAGTCTCGCGGACCTCTCTCCGGACGCTCTCCCAAGCGCCGCAGGTCCAGACCGCTTAAGCATTCGCCAGTGATTCCCGAGCCCGGCGCCATGGTCGCTCCCACCAAAGGTCGAGCTGCCGAGGCAGCCTCGACCAATCCGCAGCAGAGGACCTTGATTCGGTGATGATCACACCTTGCGCACAAGACCGTTCCGCCTTATGGTCAGCATGGCGATACTCGACTACCTACCGTCAAGGTGGTGGCCGGCTTCGGCCAAGCCCGCTACCGATCGAAGCTGCTTTGATGGGACCAAGAACCCTGGCGAATTCTTGTCTATCTACTCGACCGCTATCTTGGCGGTCGGGGTGACGAGCTTGTCATGGCCAATTACCTCCCGATCCGTCTCCGAATGGTGCCGCACGAACTTGGCTTTTTCAACCGAAGCCCGGTTCCTTCAGTCATGGCGCCAGATCTAGAACTCCTTCGCCCAACTTTCGAGTTGTTACGAGCTACCGAGGAAGAAGGACCCGATCGCGGTCATCCAGGCAAGAGCGAGCTCGCGCGTGATTTCGCGGCGGCGATTCATCCGCACAAGGAACCCGATTCCCAAAGATCTCCGACGGCCGTAATTAAAGCCTTCTGTTCGGCTGTCCCGCGACGGCGCCTTATCAAGACCTAGAGATCACCTCGAGGCTCGGCGCCATAATGTTTTTCCGCGATGGCGAGCTGGCGACACCTGACGCGGACGACAACGTCCACTGAAGCGCGACTACAACCAAGGTAAGCTTGGTCTAAACCAAACAGAGGCCGCCCGTCTAACCTCAGGGCGCCACCACGCACTTCCACCAAGAAGCTAAGGTGACTCAGCAGGCGGCGAGGTCACCGCTGGGTGATCGCTTTCTACGGATGGCCGCGAGGTCCTTGAGGTCCGAGATCGCCTGGAGGGCGCCAACCTCGCCAAGGACGGCCTCGACTGCCAAGCGCAGAACCAGCCCAGCAGAGGGTCGGCGATTTGCCCCAAGAAACATGCTCGGCCACAAGCCACTGGAATGCGCCTTAATATGACGAGGCAAAGTTCACTGTTTATAGGGTGGCTTACCACGATCTACTGACCAAGCAGGCTTGGCAAAACAAGCCGAGGCCTTCTATGATGGGCGAGGTGAGATGCCCTGTTCCCGAGGGTCAGACGATCACCAGATAGGGTGAACGCCAAGCAGAGCATGACGACCTCGATTTGAGTTCTAGCAGGCGAGGCCGGATCGACGCTATCTTCGCGGCATCGCTTGGCTTACCGCCTAGGCGTGAGGTCAAGGCCGCCGACGAACCATCTACTAGGTCGCCACCGGAAGCCCATCGAAAGCAATTTCTGCAAGTGGATCGCACCACCATCGCTTTCACCTGTGAGGACGCCTTCTTCCGTGTATGGCTCGTGACCTAAAGACCGCTTTTGGTCGTGACCCCAACCATCAAGAATACCGGGCATTAGGCCAATATGGTCGACGGCGGCAGCCTTCTTTAACTTGCAGAGGCGTAAGCGCTTGACCGGATGCAAATTCCCCGTCGAAGGTCAAGAGCATCGCCATACCTTTCTTCGATCGACCAGAAGCTCGACCATCCTCAAGGGGTGGTCTTGCTCGTCACCTTCGACGACCAACAACTTCCAAGACCGAGCTAGTCACCTTCGAGGTGGTCGAGGGTGACCTCCGCATAATGCCATCCTACGTACCGCCCGCCCGGTCAAGTTTATGGCGCCAATCATTATGGCCATCGATGTATGAAGCCGTCCGCCCCAATGACATCATCACCATGCGGGCGATCCGCGCAAAGACATGGATGTGAGACCAAGGCCTTGGCTCGCAGCATGTCGCCTCAAACATGCCTGGACGACGAGATTTAAGAACGCCTCGCCGAAGGTGGCAATCCATTTAAAGGCGACGAAGACCGCAGCTTGCCGATGAGAGCTTAATTCTACCAAGTGCATCCACGTCTCACGAGCTAAGTTCCAATAGGAACCTCGAGGCTCACACCTTCCTTCGCGCCAACAAGGGTATATTCGCTGGGAACCCGCGACATGCCCTGCTCCGAGGAGGTGATCGAGCACAAGTTGCGTGAGATCCGGCTCGACCAGACGCTTAGAAGCTACGCCGCTTCTCCCGGAGAAGGTCGCGGCCATCAAGGAGAACCTGACAACCTCCTCAAGGCCGGTTTCATCCGTGAGGTTGACTACTCGAGTGGTCGCCAACCCGGCCATCGCCCAAAAAGAAGGGCGGAAAGTGAAGAATAAAGGCCGAACCATACGGGGTTGAACTCGCCCGCCTGGCGACAACTTCCTCTCCTCACAAGATCGATCAGATCGCCGACGACCGCTAACGCCAAAATGTCGAAGCTGGACGCTTATCGGGATACCACCGATCAAGCCGGGCGGTTGAGGACGAGAGCAGATGTACCTTCATCACGCCATTTGGCACCTATTGCTATATCGACCATGTCGCTTTGGTCTACGAATGTGGGGCCACGCTCCAGTCATTCGATGACCAAGACGCTCGAGCCACAGATCGGGCGGAACCTTGAGGTCTACGTGGACGACATCATCGCCAAGAGCCCTCCAAGGGTGACCACGCTCATGACCTCGAGGAAACCTTCGCCAACCCCGAACAGCACAAGATCAAGCTCAACCCCGAGAAGTGCGTGTTCGCACGGCTGGCGGAAAAGGTGCTCTACATAAGATCGGGGCCTGGGTCGGGTTCAACCCGGAGAAGATCGAGGCGATCGAGAGGATGGCGCCTGACCTCGATCAAGGTGCAGAGCCCTCACCGGCCACATGGCCGCCTCGGCAGTTCATATTTCGAGGCTCGCCGAGCCGGCTCCCATTCTTCCAAACTTTGCGCAAGCACGGGCTTTGAGTGGACTCCTGAGGCGCAGCTGTCCTTCAACGAGTCAAGGTATACCTGTCGTTCCCCACCCTCCTTATAACACCACAACCCGCGAGAGGTCATGTTTATCTCGCGGCGCCACCCACGCTGCTGCTGTTGCCCCGTGGTGGAACGGGGTCTCAAGAAGACCCAATTTATTACGCAGCGAGGTCTCAAGACGGCCAAGGAGCGCTTACCCGCGGCACGAAGCCGCCAGATGTTTCCTCATGGCGCCGCCAAGCTCCAAGACTATTTTCAGCGCATTCCGCGGGTCGCTCCGAGCAACTTCCCCGCCGGGACATCTTGCGGAACCTGTGACGGGTAGGGCGACGCTAAATGGGCCATGGAGTCCGGGCGGCTCGACGCCCGTGTCGTGGCTCGAACGGCCATAAAGTCGCAAGTGCTCACCGACTTCGGTCGAGTAAACGCCGCAGCTCCGCCCCCCGAAGCTTCAGTCGAGGAGGAGAAGCCTGGTCATGTTTCTTCGACGGCTTAAGGTCCTTCAAGCGCCGGGCCGGATCCTTATCCTGCCAAGCACTCGGCCAGGTATGTGTTTCGCTTCGGTTTCCAGCACCAACAATGTGGCAGTAATATGAGGCCCCTCCTCATGGCTTACGAGCTTGCAAAGCATTGGGCGGCTGCCAGGTGGTCGGAAGGGCGACTCCTAAATGCCATCAACTGGGGCCCAACAAGGACTACCAATGCTCTGGGACTCGATGGCAAAGTACCTCGCCGAGGTGCGCAAGATGGAGAAGTGGTTCCAGAACTTGGAGCTCAAGCACATTCCCTGTGAGGGACAACTCCGTAGCTGACTTCCTCTCCAAGTTCGGCCTCCGACAACGATATCCCCCGACGCCATCCCGGAGACGCTGGCGGCCCCTTCGATCTCCGATCAAGAGGTCTCCTCGCCACGTGGTCGGCGGTATCCTCCCTGGCCGAGCCCATCCATACTTTCTTTGCTAGGGGCAACTCGCCACCCGACCGCCAAGAGGAGCAGGTGATCAAACGACGAGCAAGCTTTGTACACGCCAGGACGGCACACTTATAGACGGAATGTATCCGCATTCTAACGCGGCATCTCTACGAGGAGGGTAAGCACTATTGTTTACATTCACTCGGCCTCTGTGGCGCGACTCTTCATACAGATTTATGGTTCCAGAAGGCTTCTCGATGGGGTACCATCGCCAATGGCGCCAGATGCTCGTGATATCGTCCGCACCGCCGAGCATGCCGCCCACGCCAGAAGTCGCACCACCAAGATACGCCTTCGACCATCCCGCTACCGCCTTTCTCGACTGGGAATTGATATCCTCGCCTTTTTCTCAAAGGCGCCGGGGAAAGAAATTCGTCAGGCATAGACACCTTCACCAAGTGGATCGGTCAACTCGTCTCGCCATCATTTGCACGGCAGCGCCGCTCGCTTTTTTCGCTTGTTCGTGGTCACCAGTACGGTTTCATGTAAGATTATCACCCATAACAAGTACTTTATCAAAGGAGTTGTTCCAGAGTTTTGCGAGAACTCGCAAGATCAAAATATGCTTCGCTTTGGCTCACCCCGTGAGCAACGAGAGCGGAACGCTACCAACCGCAAATCGCCCGTATGCCAAGAAGAGAGTCGCAGATGAGCTCGAACGCTACGTCAAGAAGACCTCGTGACGAATTTCCCACTGCCCTATGGTCTATTCGTATTACACGACAAGCCGAACCACAGTGGTTCACACCCTTCCACTGTGTTGTTGCACCGGCCGCCCCGCCTCCCGAGGTTATTACTGGCTCTTCCAGGTCACTTTGGTCGACTCAAGTCAACTTCGAGCACGAGTGGTCTCTCAACCTTACCCTCGCAGAAGAAGTAAGATGTCGGTAATCGCCACGATCAACGCACTACCCGCAAGCTCTTTCATGACATGTGTCTCTGCTTAAGACGACCTAGGAAGCTCCTTGTTGGGGACCTAGCCTCGAGGCGGATTCGTGGCTCGCCCAACACCAACAAGTTATCCTACTTGACTGTGGAGGGCCCTATAGAGTCGCTTTCAACAGATCGCGACGGGCTTACTGAGGCTAGCGATGTTCGATAGCGTAGAGCTCTCTAGCTCGTGGAACATAGATCATCTCAAAGTTTTATGTGTAACCTCTATACCTTGAATTTCAATAAAGCTATTCTTTTATTCTCGCTTCTTATATGTCTCTGTCACTTGTGTTTGCAGATGGTTCTTTGTTCGGACTCCTTCCTTCATTTACCTTCGTATACCGCACATTTCCTCTTGGTCTAAAGCATCGCGAGATCGACATCTTCAGGGGCGAGCTAAGATGTGTCAACCTCTTCGCAATCTAGCTCTCCTCGTGCCGGCCCCACCAAGAGGCTTCGCCACTTTGATTGTGGAGCAAAGCACGATCGCGGGTCATGATTCAATGTTAGTCCAGTGGTGAAACCGCCTCCGTCGATCTCTGCTTCCGCTATGACTATGTCCCCTACTACTTTTCTCTCCACTGCAGTCATGTTCAAGGCGTGCAATCTATACCAATGCACGGCTTGTTCGACCTCGACCCAACAGGCCGAGAGTGGCGTGATTACCAGGACAAAATTACTACAAGGAGCAAGGGCGATAAAGGCGAACTCCAAACGCCCTGGCGCACTTAATTTCAAAACGGACAAGACCTTTTACCCAAAAAAGTGATGTAGCTTCATCATAATGTTTCCAAGCCGTGATTTTACAAGACAAAGATACTGGATAAAGTTACAAGTCCACCATTTCACAGGCGAAGCTTCTCTTGCTCGAGCTCTAAGAACCTTAGCCCGCAAGGTCGAGAGTTCACTTTGCATCGGAGGACCTCCTTGGCGGTGTCCACTGCGCATGGCGACGCCGCCTTGGAGTTGGGCTAGGCATTTTTTCGCCACTTTACTAGCCAGCGAGCCTCTCCTCCACCATGATTTTGCCTCCACTGGGACGCCTGCCAAGGATGACACCTGCCAAGAATGGCTTTCTTCTCAATGCCTCGACCTTGGCACGCTGTTCGCAAGCGCCTTGTTCGAGGAAGACGCTCACGGCTGGCACTTTCTCCAAAGACTCGACCTTGGCACCGCAGGGCTCGAGCCCGAGCCCGAGGATCGGCTTTCTCCATGCTGGCCTCCTCCAACGACTTCTACCTTAGCGCTGGGCTGCTCAAGCGCCTCGAGCGCTTTGGTCGCCGGTCCGCTCTCGCCGCACGACTTTGAAGCGAACTCAAGCCGAAGCTCTCGATTTGTTCGAGCTCGCCACGGAGCCACCTCCCACGCCACCATCGCTTACGAAGGTCATTGAGCTCCTTGTTCACCCGCTGAAGCTCGCCTGGTCGACCTCGATGGTCGACAGAGCTTACGCTGCTCCACCTCTCGCTTCCACAACGCTCAAGAGCCCCCGAGCACGCCGGCTAAGATGCTCGTGGAGGCCTTGCAACCCTCGGGTGATGTTGCCGATCGCCTTAAGAGGACATGGAGAGGGCCCAGAAGAAACCGACGAGAAAACTCGACCTAACGATTCGCAGGGCATGAGCTGGGGATCCTTACCTCCACTTGAGATGGCCTCCAGCAGACGCTGGTGAACCTCTCGCGGCCATCAATACGATCGCGAGGGATCTCCTCCTCCTCCACGGGCGCCCGGCATGTTGTCGAGGTGACCTCGGCCACGCATTGGCAGCAGGCACCTTGAGCCTGCCCCGGGCGGCTGGTCATCGCTGCTCCTCCGGGTCACCATTGTCGGGAGGGCTCAAGGCGCAGATTAGTCCAGCCTCTACGGCGGGGCCTCGCTTGTCTCCGCGCCAGGGGATTTGGTCGGATCCATCATGCACTCTACCAGTGGCACGGGATTCGAGACCGCGGCTCAGAGACTTGACGCAGCCACTTCGTGTCAAGCGGGAGTTTTACTACCGACACCTTCCGGCAGGCGGAATCGCGGCCTCGGCGCCGAGCGACCGTGGTCGGGAGCTGGTAGGTATCGCGCAGCCCAAAGCTCTGCGTCCTCGGAGGCCTCGAAGGTCGACGACGGCACCACGCTGGGTCTCACCTGTCAAAGTCCACGCCGTCGCTGGTCGGGCTCTTTCTCGTCTGTGGTCGCCGAGGCCTTGGTCGAACTTCACCGATCGAACCAGGCTCGGCAATTTCGACGGAGTCTGCAAGCATGGGGCGGCGCGGATCAATTCAAAGGTGTCCTCCTCCTCGGACTCGGACTCGCTTCGACAACGTAAATGCATCGCTAAAACGGCAAGTTTCGAGCTCGGTGCTCAAAGTCTGCGATGGAAGACATACGCTAAGCTGTGAGAAGCGGAGGAGACTGTGGTGGCATGTAAAGCCGTGAGTTTACCTGGTCGCCTCCGCCCCCGAGAGGCTCCGAAGGTCTCGATGCCCCGAGGTCAAGGGGCACTTCGCTTATGCTGTCGTCGTCGGGGTCTCGAGCCTGTGGCCGGCTCCACATCGCTCCATCATGGGCGGGCTCGAGCTTGAGGACCCGGCCGAGAGGGCTTGGGGTCCTAGCGCGCCATCAAGCGCTCACGCACAAAAAAGGAGAACACGCCAAACCAAAGAAGGCACACGAGCACGGCTCGGGCTCGACCGGCGGATCCTACTATGGCGCTGGCCACCCCACTCGACGTGGTTTTTCGCCGCCTCCGATCCGCCGCGTTCACGGAAGGTCTTTCTTCCCTTTTTGCCCTTGCCCATCCCGGCAATGGAGCATCCGTCGTCCGTGTCGAGCAGCTCTCCGTGGTCCCGCGAGCTTGAAGGGATCAGAAGGCCCCGTGGTCACTCAGTCGAGCCATTGGTCGGGATGGCTTACCTCGCTTTTCGCGGCATCGCTTTTCGGACGCCGTCGCCTATGGAGAAGGTAGCGCCGCTTAACATCTCGCTCATCCCGGGCGAACCCAAGACTCCAACGGCACCGCAAAGGAAAATGCCCTTCAAAAGAGGTCGAGGGCCGCACTCCAAGCAAGGCCACGAGGCAGGATGCTTTCGGACGTGCCCTCGCGAGTCGAAGTCGAGGCGCCTCGATCTCGTGAGAACGCGAGGGCCCGGCCTCGCAGGGGGACACCCGATTCCGCAGAAGTCGACGGCGATTGCTCGCCTGCGGAGGCCGCTGCTTCGGCAGAGATGAATGGCGGCGATGGCTTCTTCGCCGGCCTTTCGGGATCGTCTCAAGACTGGGTCTCTTCTTCCCATCGACGGCTTTCCCTCAGACAACAATAAGGCCGAGCTCCCCTTTCTTCGTAGAACCACCGCTTCGACCATGGCCCGAGGGAGTCCTGAGCTTGGATCTTGGGGAAGGACCACTTGAGCCCTGTCTTCACGCCGTCAGAATAGAGGCAAACATCACAGTGGTCCTTCCCTGAGGGGAAGAGGTCAAGTACCGAAGAAAAGCGAGGATTGGGAAGGATTCCTAGAACCCCTCGCATGTATGGGAGAAGATGGCAAGGGTAAGAATGGAGTTCGGCACCAGTTTATGAGCTCGATCTCTGAATCGCGAGGACCACGGAGAGGAACTTCGTTCGGTCCGGAGTCAAGAGGACGAGTGCTTTCGGCAAGTGCACGATTTCGTTGTCCCTAGGGTTTGGCTTGGTCTCGTCTTGCAGCACCGCCATGTGAATGGGCCGGCACCCCTGTGGTCTCGAGTTCCTTCATCCTGAATGCGATAATGTGCTCCTCCCTAGCTTGGCCATGGCGATCGCGATTTCTGGCCCGAGGCGAGGGAGGAAGGTTTTTGCTTGGGCGAGAGGCTTGAAGACGGCGCCTGGTCGAGAAGTTCCCTCAAGAGTCGTGTGCACTTTGAGTTTATAAGCCGCACCATCGCCGAATCCGCATCATGGCGCTTCGAAGCGACGCCACCACGATTTGACAGCGCATTAAGGCCGGGCAACGGTTTCCGAGATATGGCGGTGTCCACTAACCGCTCAGATCCGTGACGGGGCTTTGAGATCAAGAGGCACCGTGTGTCGATCATCAAGGCTCAGGCGCATGCCCGCCTCGCCTCGACCTCGAAGAATTGCAGGAATCGGTCCCATTTATAGAGACTCAAGGATGTACCACGCTCAAGCATTTACCTTAAGCCTGGGGCTAGCCGACGAGGGTCAAGGCCCTTTGACCACCGGGCGACGGTCAATGATCCCCATGCTCGGAGGCCCCGCCACGACTGGTAATGGGTCAAGCGCCGACCTAGAGCGCTGACTGACCAGCACGGCTGCGGCCTGACTCGAGCTCTAAGGGTCCCTTGTTCGGTCAGAGTTCACCCTTGATTTTTGGATCAAGCATTTGATCAAGCGCTTGCCTACAGCGCTGGTCGGGGGTAGGAGCAGTGCGTAACAAGTTCAAAACGGTTGTTGTTAGCCCTCAACGCACGGAGGCTACTTCCCCGAATCTCTCCCCATTCAGGCGGCAGAGGAGGTATAAAGACCAAGGAAGCACAAATTTTTTGGGGACACGAAGACAACACACCCTAGCTCGAGCTTAGGCATAACCATTCTTGAACTTGAGTCAAACACACCCTTGTACTGTAAATAGCTAAGAAAACTACCGCAAGGCTTAATCGGAGTAGGGCTATTACCTCCTTAGGGCTCGAACCAAGATAAATCTTTGTCCTCACGCGTTGTCGCCTTGCTCCGACCAACACCACGCCTACACTTTTCCTCCATTTGAGCTTGGCCACCGGTCCTGTGATCACATCGAATTTCCCATCTCATTTCTTATGCGGTTGGCGATCCCATCGTTTACGCTTATCTTCTTGTTTCGCCTTCGAGCTAGATCAGATATCAACTTGCCGCGGTTGTTTTAAGTCTTTCATCGATGATTTCCTTCCCTTTGCTTGAGCATTGAACCATGTTTATTGGGAAGGGATTGACATCATCTTCCATGGCTTCTCTTCTGCGAACTTGAGCCGACTTGCTTAATGTCTGCTCAGATTCTGCCGCCAAAGATGTTACACTATTAGTATTATGGGAAAAGAGTGATGCCACTTACAATATCGCCGCTTGATCTCATCGGCCGATGGTATGGTATGCCCTCCGTAGTCAGATTAACTTCTTGTAACAAAGATATCGATTATGCGGTCACACTTGGATACGCTAAAAGCGTGCATTTAACCTCCGACTTACTCCTAGTCGGTTTGAGCTATGAATGTACAAGCGCTTTCTTGGAACCCTTTATCCATTCTGGCTATATTTACGCTCCCGCTTCATCTTCGAAGTTTCACTTGAACTATAATCAACTATGTTTACTTTGGCCTTATCCTTGCCATTGCCGCTTAGCCTAATCTTATCCTTGAATTCTTTACTTCAAATATCCGGCCCGGTCGATACACGATGAAGCAGATGACTTAAATCAAGAACTCCCGCCAAAGAATACTACACTAAAGCATCGATTTCGACTTTCTAAACCTTCTAATATAATCGAGGCCGATTCGCTAAATTTTTGCCGACGCAACATTAGGTCTCAAATCCTTAATTCTAGACTCGCTAGAGAAAAGTATTCATGAAATCGGCTTCTAAATTATTCCAAAATGGACCGAATTTGGAGGAGATTTGGTAAAGGCAGCTCCCGATAATGACAGGGAAAGAGTCTAATTTTTAATCCGCTTGATCGAAATAAGCCATACACGGGCGATAAACCGCCCAACATGTTCTAAAGTAGTGACCGAATCATCCTCAAAATTTTGCAAAATCGGGAATCAAATTATGGGGTATGGCATGCGTCGATATAACTGGGTACGCTTTCTATAGCCGATTGTTTTTCCTTTGGTCAGAATCTAATTGATCCCTTTTAACACCATAGAAAGTCGTTTCACCAATTGATGTTATTGGTCGATGCATGACTAAGGTTTGGCCAATCGTGATGAATGGCATCCCCGCTTCGAGTGAAAACTTCGGCTGGTCGGCTTACTTCCTAGCCGACGGATGTCGGGCGCTAAGCATGATTCGCAGATCCATCGGCTCTGCGGCGACCTCAGACAAGGAACAAATCTGCTCGTGATACCTTATGTGGGATCGGATTTGATTCGAATCGTCCTTGAGGTTTATAGTTTTTGTCTAATTCAATCACCGAGAAGCCGATCGACGTAGCAGTTCCCGCCGATGGATCTAACTTTGCGCCAAGAGATATGCATGGTAATGAGTGACCGGATTCGGACGAGATTTGGTGGCGCCAACACGAGGTTTGAGTCGGCATTAGTGAGGGCGTAGGTGCCGACACTTTTACTGTGTTGGCATTTTGCGCTACGGAGTACACGGGATATGTTGGGAGCGGCTGCAATGGATCTAGCAATCCCCCGGATGCCGCCAACTCATGCGCAATCGTTTTTACGCTATTTTCGATCATCGGCTTTAAAGTCATGACTAAAGCCAATGATTGATTGATTAGTGCATGATGTACAGATTGCTCAATCATAACGGATAATTCAGCTTGAGCCGGAATATATCGGCTTACCGGAGTTGCCGCGACGCCAGCTTCACCAAGGGGATTCAATGTTGGAAGCGCCATCTTCTATGTGACCCCTCGTCGGGTTTTCTGATAACAACCCAGCATTAAATCCTCCAAGGCAGCTTTTCGATCTTCAATCTCTTTACGCTGCTCCGGAGTCAAATCGTCCAGAGTAGGGATGATTATAGCATCGGTATTGACGTCGGCTGGTGCATTGGTTTTGCCTGCAATCATCTTTTCGATTGTTGTCCCACCGGGCGTGCCAAAAATGTGTTGACACCAAAAACGTGATGTAGGGTTTATGGCTTACAACACACTGGACGAACACAGGATTCAAGTACGGAGCGTGCCAATCGATTTGACCCTGCAATCGATAATGAAAGTGTTGTGAATTAATCTAAGCCGATCTCAGAGACTAATCGGCTAAAGTAGGATCAGCCAAAAGCCGATCAATCGTAGTAACAGATTAGCCGATCAAGGCTAATCGAAGGGTAAAGGTAGATCGATCCCGAAAAGGCGGCGCGCAACAAAGAAGAACAAATCAAACTTGGGAAATCAAGACGATCAAACAATCAAAGAATACGCAACTTTATTTGATCGATGTCGACTTACAAAAAGGAATTACAAGGCTAAAAGATCGAAAGCTACGTGAAACTAAAAAATCGGAAGATGTGATTTATGTGTCTTCTCAGCAACCCCTCACAGACGCCTTTATATACCCGTCCACCGATCCGAAGTCTTGTTCTCAAGAATCAAGCAACATAATCCGAGTCGGCTATAGTTTCCTAATCGGTTTCTTGTTTCCAGAGATTCGCCACATGTTATCCAAACCTTCCAAAGATATCCCATGTGCTATCCAAACTCGTATAGTTTATCGATTTATCTTGTAATTTTCCAAAATCTGGTGCAAACAGTAACATGTGATACCTGTCGTCTGCCGATGCTTTCACAGTCGAGAATAAAAGCTATTTTTACAATTACATTCGAAATAGGTCAAATTAGAAAAGAAAAAGTTTATCAAGGTTCAGAAAAGCGACTACATCAAATGATAAGCACATCTCCTGTGTATTCCCGAAGGGAAGAGAGAGAGAGAGAGAGAGAGAGAGAGAGCGCGCATTTGGATGGCTTATTCTTGTTGTGGCTACATGACCGGGAGACGCGTTGTTTTGGGCTCATTCATTTTATCTCATGGGCTGTCATGCTTGCTTTGGAGGCAATTGCTTCAACCATTACCAAAAAGCCCAGTCGCAAGATATTTCAGTTCTTGAATCAAGGACTATCCTGTTTGAAAGGCAGTAATTCCACACTTTTTTTAGTAACAAAGATGGAGATGAAGATGCTCACTCTTTGCACGACTCCACATGGAGATGAGGTTTGGTACTAACTGATTATTTTCTTTACTAACTAAACACTGAAGCAAGCAATATCATTTCGGCATTACGCTTAGATCATGAGATCGACGAACAATGTGGGGGAAAAAAGCTAAAAACTGGAGTATTTTTTTAACCTAACTCGCAAACTCTGTTACATAAAAACAATCTAAAAAACTAAGCATAAACTCCAATCTTCCTGACCTTAAAAAAGGGGTGAAATTACAGAACCTGATGCTAAAATAAACAAGCAGCACATCCTAGTTAATTATAAATGCAAATCTTCACCACTCCAAAGCAATTTGTTGACTGGTTCTTCTCTTCCATATCATTCCAGTCCTCTTGACACAATCTAGTACTCGCCAGTCAGTTGTTGCTGCACCAACAAATACAGAAATCCAATCAAAAGTTTCACCAAATCACATTACTAAATTTAGTTTCTGCATAACAACTAACCCAAGACAGTAATAATGCAAGATTTTACCTTTTCCCAGATCATGGTGTGCTCCTGCAGAAGCCGGCGACAATCAACCGCCGCCCGCCCTTCCAGATCTCGATGCATGAGCCGCGTCGAGGTCGCAGGAGACGTGGAACCCGAGGTCGCACTTGGGCTGGGAGCACCCGAAAGCGCACTTCTGCTCTCGCAGATGTAGCACTCCTTGGCGAACCGGTGGCCGGAACGCACGGAGAAGCGACGGCCGTCGCTGCTCGGGTCCCGGAAGAACACCTCACGAGCAGGCAAGCGCGGCAATGTCGATCACCGTCCGTCCGTGGTGCGCTTCATCGCGCCGCCTCACCGCAGAGGCAGAGATCGGGCGATCCGGCTTGCCCTTCTTGGTCTTAGCGGAGCGAGCGAGCGAAACCGGTCGCCATCGGGATGGATCGCGGCTGAGTTGCCGCGAGGCGAGGCGTGCACCATGAGGTCGCACCGTCGCCGCAACACGATGGGGTCCGGACGGTCGCCATCGGTGCTCCGCACACCGCGTAATAGGGCTGAAATTAAGCTCGAGGCTTCATGCTCGGCTTCGGGCTCGGTCAGCTCGGCTCGGCTCGGCTCGATGAGCAATGAGCCCGAGCCTCGCCTTATTGCTTGCTCGCCAATTACCGAAGGCCGAGCTCGGCTGGGCTCGGCTCGTTAGCTCGATAGGCTCGTTAATACTCGTGCTTTAAGGGTTGGCGGTTGATATTACCAGAATCAATCGATATTAGTAGCACTAATGAAGTCGTTCCAATGCTTTGCCCAACGCAGCCTTAGTTGTTGCTTATCTCGTTGTTTGAACAAGAACGAAACTCTGGCGTGGCGACAACTTCGCTCGTGGCTTCATATTACGCAGCAGAAGAGAGCGGCGAGGCCCCCACATCCACAACTCACGATGGCGGCGGCGAACGCGTTCGTCTCGAGGCGAACTTCTGGCGGGCTTCAAGGTCCTCGTCGTCACCCAGCAAACCCTCCGCCATGGTCACGAGGTCGCCTCAACCGCCCTCAGTCCAGCCCCGCGCCCTCGGCCGGGCGCCTTGAGAGATCCCGCGCCATGGCCCTCCTCGACCGCCTCCCCTCGCGCGCCGTCGTGCTCTCCTCTGAGCTCGCGCCTGCGCCGACGATCGAGCTCGGCCTGTCTTGATGGATTTGGGGAGAAGGACGAGGAGGACCAAGAGACCAGTGAGAGCACGGATTCTGGAGAGGATCGAGATGGGAGAGGCGCCGGGAGTGAGGAAGGCAGCAAAGCACGGGGCCCATGAGGAAGGCAGGAGGCAGGCGGAAAAGCGAGGAAGGTGGAGAGGGAGGCGGAGGCCGCCCATGCCAGATCTTCTTTGGTGGAAAAGGGGTGGAGGGCGGACCGCCCAGCGCCGGCGGCGACTCGAGCAGTCCAAGCGAGGCGCCATGAAGGCGTGGCTGGCCGGGCGGCGTGCTCTGGGGATTTGAGGGTTTAGGGCTTGAGGCACCGATTGGATTGAGCCTTGACGCAATGAGGATTGAAATGAGGGCCCACATGTCGACGGCTCGTGGCCGAGCCGAGCCGACTCGAGGCTCGACCGAGCCGGCCGAGCTTCGGTTTTCACCGCCAAAGGCAATGAGCCGAGCAGCCTCGTTCTCTTCGCTTCTCGTCGCTGGCGCCTACTCCAATTTCGCCATCTGGGAGTGGAGGTCTTCACTGCACCTACTGCGATAAAAATGGCCATGTGGAGCAGTTCTACTACCGGAAAAAGAAGGATCTTGCTCGTCGAAGTAACCGTCCTCCTAAGAGCAATGGCGTCTCAGGCGTTTCCTTTCAGCAGACTCCTCGGCAAACTTCGTTGGTTCGATTCCACTCAGAAAATTCTTACTTTACTACGTCGCATGGCTGCCTCTACATGAGCGTGTTTGGCTGGTTCTGCTACTTAGTCTTCGAGTGAGAGACCACCCTCCTCATCAGGTAACACACCATGGATTCTTGACTCTGGAGCTTCTTTTCATATGACATCTGATCCCACGAGTCTACATTCCATTAGTCCTCTTGTTGCTCCTACCATGTGCGACTGCGAGATGGTACTTCTCTTTGTTGCGAGGCGAGGACTCTTTCGTCGTCCTCTTTTCATGTTCCTGATGTTTCTTATGTTCCTAAACTGACCATGCAGCTCATATCCGCTGCAGCTTATTGATCATGGTTGTCGGGTTATTCTTGATTCTCGACTCTTGTTGTGTTCAGGATGCGTCACACGGGCTCTAGTTGAGATCGCCCTCCGCCATGATTCAGCGTCTTTGGGAGCTTGGTAGCTTCATCTACCTTCCACGCCTCTGCCGGTCTCTCTGTTTCCTCGCTTGCTTGAGATCCGTTGCTTCTTCTCACTGGGACTTTTGCTCGCTGGCATCACCGTTTAGGCCATCTTTGTGGTTCACGTCTGTCTTCTTTAGTTAAATCGTGGTCTTTTAGGCTCGTATGCAGTAATGCCTCTTTACATTGTATGGGTTGTAAGCTTGGCAAATGCTACAACTTCCCTACCATTCTAGTGAGTCTATCTCACAACGTCCTTTTGATCTTGTTCATTCTGATGTTTGGGGTCCGACTCCTTTTGTTTCAAAAGGGGGTCATAAATATTATATTCTTTTTATAGATGATTTCTCTCACCACACTTGGATATATTTTATGTCCTATCGTAGTGAGGCTTTATCTATCTATAAGAAGTTTGCTACTATGATTCGCACTCAGTTTGATTCTCCCATTCGAGTTCTTCGTGCTGACTCGGCAGGGGAGTATTTGTCATGAGCTCTTTGAGGTTTTCTTGCCACACAGGGCACTCTTTCTCAGTTGTCCTGTCCTGGTGCTCATGCTCAAAATGGTGTGGCTGAGCGCAAACATCATCATCTTCTTGAGACAGCTCGTGCCCTTATGCTTGCTTCATTGCTCCACCTCACTCGGCCGAGGTTGTTTAACGCCACCTACTTGACCAATATCCAACCTTCTTCTGCTCTAAAGGGTAGGATTCCAGTGGAGCGTCTTTATGGCATGCCTCCTGATTATTCTGGACTTCGTCTTTTTGGGTGTGTGCGCTATGTTCTTCTTGCACCTCGTGAACGCACTGCAAGTCGCTTCTCGATCTGTTGAGTGCGTCTTCGGGATCTGATCTTGAGCATAAGGGATATCGTTGTTGGGATCCTGTTGGTCGACGCATGCGGATCTCACGGGATGTCACTTTTGATGAGTCTCGTCCCTTCTACCCTCGTTCTTCTTCTTCACCTATATCCCTTGTTGAACCATTGTCTTTCTTGACTTTTCCTGATACTCCAGTTGTCACTTTTCCTCTTTCTCAATCGGTGTCTCCTTTATCGCCGGTTTCTTCACCACCGACCTCTCCTCCAAAGGCTTCTTCTGATATTGTTCCTTCCTATCCTCTATACTACACTCGTCGTCCTCGAGCTGAGGATTCTTCTAATGTGCCATCCTCTTCTGATGAGCCATCTTCTTCAGTGTCTCCTCCCCGTTACGCTCTTCGCGATCGGCAGTCTATTCGGCCTCCTAAGCGCCTTGGCTTTGTTGGTGCTTTCTAGCCGAGCCGACTTCTTACCGTGATGTTGTTATCCATCGTGAATGGCGAGATGCGATGGCGGAGGAGCTTCTTGCCCTTGAGCGACCGGCATGTGGGATCTTGTTCCACTTCCTCCACGTGTCCGTCCCATTACATGCAAGTGAGTCTATAAAATTAAGACTCGCTTTGATGGTTCTCTTGAGCGCTACAAGGCTCGTCTTGTGGCACGTGGTTTTCAGCAGGAGTATGGTCGTGATTATGATGAGACTTTTGCTCCTGTGGCTCACATGACCACTGTTCGCACTCTCCTTACTGTGCTCTCTGTCCGTGAGTGGTCTATCTCTCAACTTGATGTCAAAAATACATTTCTTAATGGTGAGCTGCATGAGGAGGTCTATATGCAGCCACCACCGGGGTATTCTGTTCCTGAGGTCATGGTTTGTCGGCTTCGTCGCTCTCTTTATGGGTTCAACCAAGCCCCTCATGCTTGGTTTGAGCGATTTTCTTTTGTGATCACTGCAGCTGGCTTCTCTGCAAGTGCTCATGATCCTGCGCTCTTTGTTCACACTTCTTCTCGTGGTCGAACTCTTCTCCTTCTATATGTTGATGACATGATCATTACTGGAGATGATTCTCAGTATATTGCCTTTGTAAAGGCTCGTCTCAGTGAGCAGTTTCTCATGTCCGATCTAGGTCCTATTCGCTACTTTCTTGGGATTGAGGTCTCTTCTACATCTAAGGGTTTCTTTCTCTCCCAAGAGAAGTATATCCAGGATCTTCTTGATCGTGCTTCTCTCACTGATGAGCGTACAGCTGAGACTCCCATGGAGCTCAATGTTCACCTTCGATCTACTGATGGTGAACCTCTTGAGGATCCTACTCGCTATTGCCATCTTGTTGGGAGTCTTGTTTACCTTGGTGTCACTCGTCCTGACATTTCGTATCCAGTCCATATCTTGATCAGTTTGTTTCTAGTCCCACTTAGCTCCACTATAGTCATCTTCTTCGTGTTCTACGATATCTTCGTGGAACTATTTCTCGCCGTCTTTTCTTTCCACACTCCAAATTTCTTTACTCGGGCATACTCTGATGCTACATGGGCTAGTGATCACTCTGATCGTCGGTCTCTTTCTGCTTACTGTGTTTTTCTTGGTGGTTCTCTCATTACTTGGAAGACTAAGCGGCGGCGGATTTCTCGTCTCGAAAGTCTTTGAGGTGAGTTACTGCTATGGCTCTTTGACAGCAGAGGTTACTTGGTTACGGTGTGGTTACTTGAGGATTTTGGTGTTTCGCTCTCTACAGACTCCTCTTTTATCGACAAGATGAGTACTATTAGCATTGCTCGAGATCGATGAAGCATGAGCTCACAAAGCATATTGGTATTGATGCTTCTTATATCGGTCACAGTCTGAGATCGAGTTATGGCTCTCGAGTATGTGCCTTGAGCTTGATTGGCGATTTCTTCACGAAGACACAAACTAGAGCTCATCATAACTTTTATCTCTCCAAACTCAGTGTTGTAGATCCACCATGAGTTTGAGGGGGGGTGTTAGACAATATCCTGGTTTCCTAATATATGAGAGTGCTAATATCTTGTATAGATGTTGCCTTATATAGGCTTTCCTTGTATGCCCTTGTGCACATGTATATATATTGGCCCATTGGCCCCATGATCAATACAAGTGCTATTCATAACAACTGCCAGATGCAGAATTTTGAAATTTGAACTGAAGTTGATGCGGTCAGTAAAGGATTCTTACGAGGACCATCCTATTCCAAATCCAAAGCAAGGAAGTCGTCTCTCAAACATTGCCAACCGTGGGTTTTCTTCATCTTTGAGTAGTGTGCACTTGCCAAGGCACCCCTGACAGTGGCAAAATTGATCCGAGCTTGCTGTGCAATGCAAAGTATGAATTAGATTAAGCTGATGTTTATACACTACAAGTACACTAGCATCCTGTAATAAAGTGTTACTAGGAAACAGATACAGATTTTCACAATGACCAACTATCGATTCTGTGTATGGTGCTACAATTGTAAATTTCCCTACATATCTTAAGAGATCTAGTGGCAAAGGAAAAGTTAAGTTTAACTCAAAACATGAGACATAAAGTTGGAAAAACAGTCACCTCCCATTTATTCAAGAGCTTGCTCAGCAAAGAAGCAGCCAGTGACCAATAACTGCCTTGCAGATTCCTCCTTGCCGTAATTAACTGAACAAGTTTGGTCCCAAGAATTAGTCATAACAGCAAGCAGCTCCACACATCAATCATGAAAGTTTGCCAGAATGGTCATGTTGATGCATCGGAGAGCAAAGTTACATGTGAGATTTCTGTTCAAACACACATACGACTCTAGTTGATAGGAACAAATGCTGTGAGCAATTGCAAGAATCCCTTCATAAATCATAACAGACAGAAAACAGTAATCAGCAGGCAATGTCTAAATTTCCTAACATTAACACACAAAAGATTAATAGGATATGAACAAACAAACCTACGAGACTATTGCGAGTCAGGTGTCACCAACTATCATATAACATGGGAATCAGTAGCACAACATATCATGTGAACACCTCATAGAAACATATGTTTTCCCTGCCTTCATAAGATAGGCCAGTTCGAATTAAAGTCGTGTACCATTGCATGGTCAGAACACATTCAGGCAGCGTTTCCAGTCATTACACTAGAATTAGTAGTTTCGGGCTTTAGGTCAAGATGACGAACAAATGTCAGACTAAATTCAAGTGGTAAGTAGAATAAGAGGAAGAAAAGAAATGATGTCTCATGAGCTAGTCTTCATCAAGGATAAAAGGTTAAATTATAATAAACCCACCGTTCTGCATGCCAGATACAGATGCCAAACAGGAAAAAAAAATCTCCTCCCATACTTAGTTCAGAAGCAAGACGCAGTGACACACTCACTCCCCTGTCCTGTCCACAGATTGCAGGAAAACAAGACCAATAACAACCTAATCTGGAGCCTTTAAGCAGCGAATTCTGATCGTCGCAGTACTCCCTCATATAACTTTAGTTGATAATTTCATCGAACACACTGAGCTCATGCTCGTCATCCTTACTACTCAGCACCACCCCATCGGGGTTAAGAACAAAGAACTGCCCATACGACCTAAAACCCACCTACCCGCAAAAGGAAGCCCTCCAGATTCGATCATTCGACCCATCACACCAAGATTCCTCGATCAAAACCCGCACACCCTATCTAACCAAGATCCGCACAAGAAAGCAACCAGGAACTAGGACGATCCGGGGACGCCTACTGCACCCCTAACCAAAGATCCAAGAAACCAACACATTGTAAAAGACAAGCAACGAAATTACCATGCACTGGAGTAGAACGAAGCTAACAACTCACCGAAACCAGAATCTGAAGCATACGCGGCCGCCGATCGAAACAAAGAAAAAAGAATATATGATTTGTGGGGATATGGACTATTTTCTTGGATGCCCAGCCCTCCTTAAGCTGATGCTCGATTGAGTGGAAGGAACAGCAGAAAGCGCGAAGGCCGCTTACTTCCCTTCCCTTCCCTTCCCGTGGAGGAGTCGCCGAGTCGACATCAGACAGTTCAGACTTCAGGCTCAGAAGTCAGACCATGAGACAACTCCCGTGGACGGAGGCTGAACAATCAGACGGCTGTGATTTGCTGCAGTTGCTGTTGCAATTTTGCAAACTTTCCAGATCGCTCAATTGATGTCAGGGTTCTAGTTTTTGAGCTTTACACTTTAGGCAATAATTACTTAGGAGAAATCGATAACTAGATTGAACATGCAAATGGCAGCGTATCGATATTGGCCTAATTTCGTACAAATGTAGTATATTAGTATAACATTTAGTATAAGACTATTTCCAGTGGACGATGTCGTACTCCAAAATCCAAGACAGCTATATAGGATGTATAATATGATACTGTTTGGATGAAACACCCTCTTCAGTGCATAGTATCATGCTACATTATCCAAGACAACATGTATCTATTAAATTACTGCATATGCTATGATCAAATGTATCATGTGAACGCGTGGAGAAGACACCGTAGCGATCCCAGTGCGGTGTCGTTCAAAAACCAAGGTGTTGGATACAGAGCCGGAGCAGTATCTTCAGGATGATACCGTATTACTCTCTCTCCTCTTTAACTCATATGTTACATCAGCAACCTGTCCTATGTAGCAAGTATTAAATGAGGATGATATCATATACCGAAAATAGTCTAACGGAACATGGTGTGCAGAAGAGCACGTTATACCGGTCGTCGTCCAAGCTGCCCATTGAGACGGACAAATAAAGGCGAGATTATTAGGTCACAAGACAAGACATGTTGATGCTTGCCAGCAACTATGGTCTATACACATGCTTCGTGCATTATCCCACGGCTAACATAAGTTATTATTGGTTCATATGGGTCACTTGACTCTAATCCTTCAGATATTGATATCTTTTCTTATGATTAATTTTAGCCTTTACTTTAAGAGCACGTGGATACAAAATGATGGGTCCTTTGCTTATCTAGCCTGTGTATATTTTTTTTTAAAAAAAATCTAGCATCCCATTGTATATGTATTTACAAATTTAGCTCCCTCCCTACCACAGAAGGCACGACAGACGGCACATGTTTCCTATCACTCCCAGGGACCTTCGGCAAGTGATCGGCGCCGCTATAGAGCGAGAAATCGCTGGAGCGGGTGCTTGACCATAGAAGAAAGGCGTTGTCGAGCTACAGTAATATGGCGGGTGGGACTCAGGAACCGGTTACCACGTTGGGGTGCACAACACCTCGCTGTTGAGCCATGGTAGTGCGTTAGAAATCCTACCGTTGTGGGCCATGCACTTGCTGAGTTGCTATCGTGATCAGTCAAGCCCCTATGGCTTTGGTCACTTCCGAGCTCCCCGAACGCAACCTATAACACTTCCGCAATGAGGAGATGGTCAAATTTGCAAATACACACGTGAGAGGATTAGATTTGCAAAAAAAAACCATACACAAAGCCAGAGAAGCAAAGGATTCCAAAATGATAAGAAATCATCACTTTTCTAGCACAATAATAAACTTTTTTTTGCAATTTTTTCCCTTCCGAACGTAGTTGCAAAACTTGCCACATCCCCGACTACGGCTACCAAGCTTCCCTAGCTTAATAGCAACTTCCGAGTTGCGGGAGCGTGACATGTGACACGTGTCGTCTGCCGATACTTCCACAGTCGAGGATGAAACTATTTTTTCAATTACTGAGGGAAATTAACTGTAACTTTTTTGAAAAGTTATTTTTTGGCTTTCTGGGTTGAAAAGCGACTGTAGTTTTTTTTATATAAAAGACCATTTAATAAATAACTAATTTCCCTCATCAACAACCTGCAAAAGCAGATTCAACCCAACTTTTCAAATTTTTATATATAACTTTTAGTTTATACTAAAAGTCATTTAAAAGTTGAGTTGTTTGAAAGGACTTGTTAGCTTTTCCGAAGCTGATGCTGATTTAATCCCCCTCCCCAAAACAGAGCCTACATCTTCTTTTAGAATGATCCGGCCTATCATTATTCCATTGATAACATTTTCTTTTAACCAACGTGTAATAATCCCCCCAAAAAAAAGTGTAGTAAAAAAGGGCCCTTGAATCTAATTTGTCGCCTTTGGTATTAGTATTTGTAGCTATAGACAAATTGAGAAAATATTGGATGCTAAAGGATGAGACAGTGACTTGACGGTGAGCTTGAGAAAATTCGATTCTTAGATCAATATTTAACCGGAGTATATACACATGTAAGAATAGTGGGAAGGAAATGTTGATGCTCCGAAGGATACTAAAGCCTCTGTCGCCATGGTAAGGCACAGGGAGGCACCGTCATTGCCTACATCGTTGGGCTAGATCTGCAGTCGCTGTTGGTCAGGATCGGGGATGAAGTTGTTGTCACCTGCATCATCGCCACGCCATGGACATCGCCACGTCCAAATCCTGTGACTCTATTGCCACCTCTAGATCTAGGTGGCGACGGCTTTAGCTAGGGAAGAGACTACTGCCTCTAGACGGTGAGATTTTTTATTTTTTATTTAATGGCGTTGTTCTGAGTAAGGAGGGAGGCACTAAAAAGTTGAAGAGGAAAAATACACTCAGCGTATGTCTTGATGTGTCAATTATATGATATTTCTTTCACTCTTGTGTTTATACCTCATACAGTGTATGCCTTAGTAAACACACATGCATGTGTATATATGGAGCCGTGGGTGGGGCGCACTAAAAAATGCGAATTTTTATAGTATATTATATTATTAGTGTATTGTGGGAGTAGAAATCAGAAGTAGTTATTAATTTATTAAGTGCATTCTTACTGCTCTACTACTAATAAAAATATAAATAAATAATAACTAAACTGAGGAATTCCTCGGATCGAAGGGAATAAATAATCAAAATTGTTGAGGTCATAGTTGTTCAAATATAGTTAGGCTCTATCTCTATATGGATAAATCTAGATCTATCTCTTACTGTCTTCTACAAGAAAATCAATCCAATAATGAGAAGAAAGTTTTACCTCCCTATACCGTGTGTTCTTTGTAATTGTTCTTATTGTTCGTTCAATGCATTATGTTTGATCTCCAGTAGACATCATCGTTTTTACAACAAAAATTACCATACGCTAAAAAAAAAGTACTGCTTGGACATATAGATGGTCATCCACTTGCCTAACGGGTTGGTCTGAGGCACGCCACTGTTGGCACAACCTACGCATGGGCTGGCCCACTTGTAAATGGATCATACCGGCATGGCTCACGAGGTCATGCCGTGCTTAGGCCAGCACCCCAACAAGGCCCATTTACGGGCAGGTCGGCACAACACGACCTGGGGCTACACGCTACTGATTAGCCCTGCACGGCCCATTTGCCCCATTTAATTTGAAAAATAACCATTGGAAGTTTAAAGATTTCAAAAATTTCCAAAAATCTTAATTTTTTCTATAAATAGGTGGCTACCCTTATTTCCACAATTGCAATCTTGCATTCTGCTTTTATTTATTCTCTAATGGAAATTCTTTTACTCTTGATGATAATTTGGCAAAATTCAAATTAGTTTTGCCACAAATCTGAAATTCGACTTTCAACTTCGTCAAGAAATCAAGGTAATAATCGTGATTTAATTTTTCATTTTGTTAGTATTCTAAATTATATTTTAGTACTAATAGCATAATTATTCCTTATAGTTTCCATTATGGAGCATGGTCATTTTCGTCCTTCCCAACTGGTGATTTCAGGATTTTACCGAAGGATCTCTTTACATCCTATAAAGCTCAAGAAGCTGCAGCAGTTGTACAATCCTCAGGTTCTACAAGTGCTATTGCATCGGCAAGCACTGGAGGTGAAAAGTTCAAGACGCACTACATCGAGAGTCTAGGAAAATTTTGAGCAGATTTTTGAGACATCAAACGGCGTTCAGAGTAGGTATGATATTTGCAAATATTGTAGCACAAATTAACTACTGAAATCTGTAGGAAGCGGGCACTTGAAGAGGCATACTAAGAGTTGTAAAAGAAAAGCGAAAGTGGCTTTGAGATAGACGTAGTTACAGTACAACCCCGACAAGACAGTGACGAATCGGGCTACAATTCTAAGGCGACTCATGAATCATTTATTGTTTAATCGCTTCTCAAGATATTCCTTTAATCTTTAGTGAGTCACCTGCATTTGAAAAATATATTAGATGTATTAGGACCACTCAAATTCTAAGTTTTTTGCAATTTCTAGACAAAAAACAATTAGATAGTTGATTAAATACTATAATAATTGTCATAATAAGCTAAAAGAACAATTTATTACCTGTACTTTATTGTGTCTTTGACATCTAACATATATAGTGGTAGAACTAAAGAAGATTATCTTAGTGTAGTTGATCATTATGTAAACAATAATTGGCAACTAGAGAAGAGAATTATACGACTCAAATTAATTGATGTAGCACATACTGGTGAAAATATTGCTGATTGTATTGTAAAAGTTGTGGAAGGTTTTGACCTTACTGATAAGATTTTTGCAATAAAATTAGATAATGCTTCAGCAAATGCTTCTGTCATGAACATTCTTACTCCACTTTTCAATTCGTATGCTGAATCTTTCTTATTATATCAACATTGTGTTTGCCATATTATTAATATTAAAGTTAAATAAGGTTTGAAGAGGTTAGATTAGTATCTTGAATCTTTTCGTACTGCAATATCTTTCTTACATAATTCTAATCAACAAGTAGCAGCATATAAGACTTATTATATTGCAATGGATGCGCATCCGCATAAGTTTTGTTTGGATATGCTTGTTAGATGAAACTCTACTTACTTGATGCTCAAGTCTCTTATATTCTATGAGAGTATATTTTCTGTTTTTATTAACATGCACTATCGTAGATAGGATGGTCAACCGCTACTCACATAGCAATATTGGTATGTTACTAAATACTTGCTGTCATTTTTAGAACTTTTTTGATTCCATTATTGCTTTATCTGGAGTTTATTTCTCAATCTCTCCTTTAATTGTTCATCATATTTTAGAAATTTCTACCCACTTAAGGAGCCACGAAAATGATAATATCCTGTGTGATACTATTTATGCTATGAAAACTAAATTTTTGAAACATTAGTAAGAAATTTCTATGTTATATGCATTTGCATTTCTTTTAAATCTTAGAGCTAAAGTTCGAACATTTTCTAGTGTTCTCTCACTTCTATGTGATGCAGCAGATACTGATTATTTTACTTATTTTTTAAATGTCTGTGCTAATTTATCTTAAATTTATGCTAAGTATGATCAGAAGTTTGTTAGAATTCGCATGCAACAACCTCTACCAGCACACACAATAGGTAAGAAGAAAACTGCGTGGGGAAAATATGAAGTCCAGATGGTTCATACTCAAGAAGTTCGACTACAACAACATCAAGTGTGAACACAACAAGTGGTGGGGAGCTAGATGCCTATCTCAACAGCGACACTATCAACTACCAAGAGTAGCAAAAGTAGGACTTCAACATTTTGTAGTGGTGGCACAAGCACAAGATAATATATTCAGTGCTTTCCATATTAGCACGAAATATGTTAACAGTTCCTGTCTCTACAGTTTCTTCGGAGTCCGCTTTCTGTCTATTCAAAAAAATAATCGAGAAGAGAAGAACAAATGTGACAAGTGAGATGGTGAAAATACTTTTCACTATGAAAGATTGGGAACAAACTGATCAATGAGCTCAACATACTGTAGAAAATGTTGAGCTGACAGAGACGTTTGAAAATCTTTATTTAAATAATCAAGAAGAACAATTGTAATATACACTTTTTTTCCTGTATCACTGAGATATATGTTGTACTCTTTTTTCTTTGCCAAAATTCTCGTGTTGAGTTTTTACTTGGTAAAGTTTTTAACGAGACAGCCAAACATAAATAAGTCTCATTATTTAATTCTAATTATTTGTCTAATTTTATAATTTATTTTGTATTTACCTTTTTCTTAATTTTTATATATATTTTTAAAAAATTTCTACAACCATTGAGTTTTTCTAATTATTCTAAATTTTTCATTTTTCTGAATTTTTTTCACATTTTTCTATTTTCCTAAATTTTTTAACTTTTTCCTTTTTTATTATTTTTTTCACTAACAGACCGACCTATCCTATTTTAGCAGTATGATACAGCACGACCCGTAAGACCAATAAACCATGCTTAAACCGCCTGCCCCATACGTAGATCAGTACAATACGAACTATTTATTAGTCGGATCAAAACTGTCCATGTCTAAATGGAACGTGCTGTCAGATAATCGGGTCGGACCGTGCATCACTACTCGGACACTAGTACCAAAGCAACTGACACGCAAGCAATCAATTCTATCTACTGTACTTGGTACTAATCAAAGTCACCCGGCCGCTTCGCTGGAGACCGATCTCCAATCCCAGGTTTTCTCCGTGGCAGTGGCGCCCCCCACAATCCCCCCAGAAATCCCCACCTCCTCTTCGTCGACATCTACCCCGAATCCGAGGGAAATCTCTGATCGATCGCGGCGGAGAGGTCAGTTCCCATGCCCTCCTCTGATTTCTTGGTTGCGCGTGCTGTGTTTGCGGTTTGATCGGTCGATCGAGTCCTTTTGGGGAGTTCTTGATTCGTTTTGGGGTTTAGGGTATATTGGCGATCGAAGGCTCGATCCGAGGCCGTGTGGTGCGGATCGGCGATTTGGATGGCGGGGGCGTGGTGTTTGGGTGTTCGATTGGGGGTTTAGGTAGGGTCTGGGGCTGGGGATTTTTACGTTCTTGATCTTGCGGTGATGCCATTCCGTGGCCGTTCCAGAGGTTACCAACTTACCACGCATGTATTTGCTATTGTTAGTGCCGCGATGCTCGTAAAATTGAATATTTTCTTACCTCTAAGAGAAGCACAAGATGTTACAAAGTAATGTGCGCAATTGGTTATCTTATGGATTAGATTTGTATGTTCGTGATCTTGTCAGGATGTCCAAAAAAAATTCTGTTCTTTTGTAAGTCCCAATGAAAAGTGCAGTCTAAACATAGAATGAGCAGCCTATCATCATCTTTATTGGAAAATTTTGATATTAAGGTACTTATTTGCTCTTCCTGTAGTGCACTCTTCATTCGAGTAATTGAGGCGGTACTCTCACCTGCAAGACTCAACTCTTAATAATTGAATATATATGTGCTATCACTTTGACCTCGTACACTCCCATCAGGTACGCTGTTTGAAATGAGGTAGATGATTTGTTCATTGAGATTGTTATTAGTTAATGTTGCATGGTTGCATTTATGTGTGTACATGTACATTCGCTTCGAGTGTAATTTGCAGGAAATGTAGTGCATGTAGGCCATCTATGGTTCTGAGTTTTCACTGCCAATAGAGTGCAGCTTAAATTTATGTTAAGCCTTACTATTGCAGAATTACTCTTCCTTTTTAACCATTTTGATGTCTTACTTATGCTACAAGGCAACAGAGCATGCTCTTTCCTCTTCAATCTGCTGAGTTTCAAAGTATTATGATTCCACTTAGTCGATTCATATTTGTATAGCATCTGAATTGGTAATAAGTGGAATGGCTACAAAGGTGCCAAGGTAATATTATCACTCTGTTTTATAATCATCTGACATGATTATGGGATATTCATGTTTTCATTCGTACTCTACTTTTGTATGCCCTGTACAGCTAGATGTTTTGTTGAAAGCTTGTAGGGCATCTTCTAACTTGTTTCACCAGTTCAACTATAATGATTAAGGCTTTTCATTATTGGACTTGGTTGTTTCTCTAACTTTCTGTTCCTTCAATCACAATCCAGCATCAAATGAGTGCATCTCATATTATTTCCACTAGATGGCCACGTATACTGCTTTTCTTGCTGTACCTATCCATCAGCAACATGCTATGCAATTTCCACTTGGTCTGAATGCATTGGTCAGCGATAACCTCATGGAATTGCTAAGCACTTAATGCTATTGAAATCATTTCAAAAGCTTGCTGCTAGAAGTTGATGTCTTTACTATTTTGTCTGAGTGACGCATGATGTCCACTGATACACAGAAGTTCTTTTTTGCAGGCTCCTGGAAGTAAATTCCATTGGGATGGCTGATTGGGCTAGTCTTCAGACTGATATTGTTGGTATAATTATAAAGAAGCTTGCCATCCCTGACTATCTCAGATTCCGTGCTGTATGCACCTCATGGAACCGTGTCTGCAGTGATGTATCCAACCGTCCAAGGGTAGACCCATGGCTGATGCTCCCCCCAAATCCGCACGATGGTGCTAAATTTTTTAGTATACCTGAAAGAAAAAATCAAATCATCCGTATCCCGAGCACTGCCACAATCTTTGGCTCCATTTGGGCTCCGGTTGGTTCTTCCCATGGTTGGCTTATCTACCTCAGCTCGTCCCAGGGAATCATGCAGCTGGTTAATCCCATCAGCGGTGCACAGATCCAGCTCCCGCCAATTGGAAGTAGGCTCTTCTCCAAGGCCAGGTTGCTTGACATGAATGAGAGCAACTTCACCGTTGCTGTCCTCTATGGCAACCAGAAAGGGTATAAAGTAACGCGTAACGGAAGCAACGGCTGGTCATCGGTTGAATCGAAACACATATTGGTGGATGTCTTCAAGCACAGAAGGCAGCTGTACACCATTGATATATACGGTACGGTTGAGGTATGGGCAGAGCCTCCCCGTGCATGGCCTGATGAGCATGGCCCGCTGGTGAATCATATGCATCATAACCTTGTTCACTATCCTCAGCGGAGGCTCACCTCTCTGGTGGAGACCCCAGCTGGTGATCTGATAAGGGTGAAGCGCCAATCTCAGAATGAGTTTGCTGTTTGGATCTTGGACAGGGAGGCCCTTTCCTGGGTGCAGATTGATAACATTGGAGAATTCGCGCTGTTTGTGAGCCACTACAACTCGGTCTGTTTTCCGGCCAAGGACCATCCAAGCCTGAAAGCGAATTGTGTCTACTTCATCGACGTCCACAGCAACCTGTGCGCATTCAACCTCGAGCACGGGACCAAGGAGCTTGTAGAAGACCTTGGAACTGCCGGCGCCCATCGCCAGCCAGATGCGCACTCCATCCGGCGCCTGCCAGAAGAGCAACGGTACCTATGGTTCATCCCTTCGCTGAAATAAATAGGTGAAAGCTGCCCGCCCCTTTGTCCTAAAACTCCTACGACAATAGTAGTAAACTGCTGTATCCCTGAAATTTTCTAACTATTTGACGTGTGCGTGGTGCTTTTGTGGCAAAATAAGATGCCTGAACTTTGAACAGCTCTCACTTGCGTGTATCGTGTATTAGTGTTATGTATATGCAATCGAAGCGTGCTTTCAAGCTGATCTGATTCATTGCGAATTGTTTATCACTCGGTCAGAATTGAACCATGACCGACCATGTTGTATGCGGGAGAGGGACGCCGCGGGTGGGGCGTATGACGCGCTTGTTAGATTTGCCCTGGCTAGGCAGGCCTCCACTGCGAGCGTGAGGAAGCCATCGCGTTGCTACTCTGCACCTTCCGTGCAAGTGTCGTGCAACCTCTTCGTTCGCTCGGCTCGCCACTCGGTTTTGCTACATAAGGCGCGGGCGGGGGTGCCTGGGTCGAGCTCAAGGCGACAACGAAAGACCTGAGCGCTTGACTTGCACCGGTCGGCAACACCGCGCCCACGCTCGCTCGCAGCTTCAGCCCCTCAAGCGCCGCCGCCGTCTTCGTCCGCGTACATTCGCCGTACGTGCATGGAGCCCGCGAGAGCTGCCGCCGTCGGTCCTGCTCAGGTAGGAGCGCCGCAGCAGCAGCCGCACCGGCTGGGAGAAATAACGCAGTGCCGGGGTGGCTGGCGCGGGTGGGCACGCTGCGCGCTCCCTCTGGTCCTCTTCCTCGCCGTCGCTGCTTGCTTCGCGAGCGCGGTGTACCGTGCGCGCCACCGCCCGCGCGACCTCGCGTTCGTGATCACCGCCTACTACCTCCTCGCCCTGCTACTGTGCTGCGTCAGGAAGCTCGAGCTCCTGCGGCTCGACCCGGCCGCCGGGGCGGCCGAGCGGCGGCGGGTCAGGCTCGCCGTGTGGGCGATCACGGTGGCGCTTGCCAACACGTTCGCGTTGCGCGTGGCGGAGGCGATGCCCTACCTGGCGTTGAAGCTGGCCGTGTGGGGGCTCACCATGGTGGCCCTCGGTCTCGCGTTCTATTTCATTTTCCGTTGCAAAGACGGGGAGGAGTGCTGCAACGCAGAGAATGGCCATGGCCAAGCTGACGCCGGTCGAGGGCCGGAGAAGGCTTTCCACGATCTCTCCCCGGAGGAGAAGGTTTAGCCTACTCCATTGGCCTCCCACTACACACCAGACACCTAAGAAGAATTGAAATTCAACCGCTGATTGACAAAATAAGCAGAAGGTTAGCTGGGTGGAAAGGTAAATTTCTTTCCAAAGCCAGAAGAGTGACTCTTGTCAAATCCGTGCTTACCTCACAACCAATATATCATATGACCGTCTTCCCAGTACAAAAATGGCTGATTCGATGCATTGATAAACTGAGACGAAGCTTCCTTTGGAGTGGAAAAGAACCGGAAAACTGTAGCGGTGGACACTGCCTGATCAGGTGGCCAGTTACCTGCTTACCAAAAACCAAAGGGGGACTAGGTATCAAAGACTTGGAACGTTTCGCCAGGGCCCTCAGACTTCGGTGGCTATGGTACAAATGAAAAAACAACGAAAGGGCGTGGACGGGGCTGGATTTACCTGTGATGCAACGGATATTTCACTCTTCAATGCCTCAACTGTCGTCACAATAGGAAACGTAAATTAGCCGATTTCGGAGATCAAGTGGTGCATGGAAAAGCCCCAAAAACATTGCGCCGAGCCTTTTCCAAATAGCAAGAAGAAAGAATATCTCTGCTCAACAGCATTGAAAAACAATTCTTCGATCCGCTTCTACACTCGGTTTTATCTCAAAAGGAAATAAGGGAGTTTGCAGATCTCCATGAAGCAATTAGTCGAATCAACAGAGACGAAGAAAGGATGACCAAATCACTGGCGTTGGACACCGATGGGCAATACTCAAAGAAGGAGCGCCTACCTCGTACAATTCAACACCGCCATCGTAAGATGAAGATCTCACCAATATGGAAGGCGTAAAGCTCAACCTAAATGCCGCTTTTTAGATGGACTTTGATCCACAACAAAATTTTAACAATGATAATATGCTCAAAGGGTTGGCCATGCAACATGACATGCAGCCTTTGCAACGTGGCCACGGAAACATCGATTCATCTTGGCAAAGACTGCTACTTTGCTAGACAAGTGTGGGATCTCCTCCTGAAGTGGGGAAAGCTAGATCAGTGCAAGAATCTGAGTTATAATGGCTCGATATACAAGTGGTGGCGAAGGTTGAGAACTGTGTGCGGCAGAGATAGACGTCGTGACCTAGATGGGCTACTCATTTATTTTTGGTGGCATCTTTGGCTTGAGCGAAATCAGCGAATATTCCATGGGAAGACTAGAACTACTGAAGATGTGGCTACTTCGATCAAGGACGCGGTGACAAATCATAGTTGTGCCTGGTCTATGAGGGTTTCGGTTTAGTTCAGATCTCTTTTTCTTTTCTCTTTTTTCTAGTGGCGATTGGCCTTTATGGGAGGAGTGTTTGCTGTTCGCTTTGTGTCTTTTTGAGGGTTCTCCTGTTGGGGTGGTGTATTTTTAGAAAGCTCCTGTCGTGTGTAGTGGTGTTTTCGTGGTTTTTCAGCCCGATTTTTTCCCCATAAAAATGGGGCCACATACCTTTTCCCTTTCTTAATATACTTTATGCAATTCTCTTGTCGCTTTCAAAAAAAAAAACTATGTACATGGAAGGACGTGGAACTAGGTAGCCATTGTTTGACTGTTCGTGCACCAATGGAGTAGGCTAAATGTGGATGCATGTACATGGTTGGAAAGAAATCAATGCAGTTATAGATCGACTGTAACTTTAACAATTACAAATAGACTATTGAATAAAAAAAAGATGATCTAGATCTTTCTTAGTACTATTTTGAAAATACTGTTGAACGATCTGAACTATTGGTTACTTATATCGAACGATGCTCACAGACAATGACTGTTTAAATTGCAGTCACGTGCCATGACACAAGTTTATCACAAGGAAGACAATATAGCCGGATGTCGATTTGCGCGTATTTGGTCTCCCGATCCAGTCGGCGTCAGAGTACGTGACCTGGGTCAAGGTAAAGGTGCGATGACGCTGCGATAGCGAATGATGCACTTCACCCAGGTTGAAGTCAGGCTCCGGGCTCGTGGGGGTCCTGCGTCTGGACGCAAACCTTCTGTACTGCATAAGTGTTATCCAGACGAGTAAAAGTTCGGTATTGATGTGAACCAACTAGGGCCCTACAGTGAGTGGGGTTAGACAACACCTGATACGGACGACAATTTGGAGCTGGTGTCGGCTGGAGAGGTGCATGGTTTGCAGCTGGACACGCCGGTCCGCTTAAGGACATTAGGCCATTTCCAGTATATAGTTTCATTTCTCAGTTTTTAAAAGCGTCACATCAGCTTTTATCTAGGTAACCGTGTATCTCAGGTTTCATCTAGATGAAACTCTCACACCTCTCATGAAACTCTCTCTATCTCTCTCTTCATAATTACCTTGACATGTCACTAAACATAATGATGTGTCATGTCATTTAATGAAAATGAAACTCAGTTAAAACTCTCACTGGGAATGGCCTAATATACTGATCGATGTTGAGAGAGAATAAATAGGCCACCGGCTCGGCGAGTCATAGAAATGCCGAGGAAACGATGGACAATGCCGGTGTCCTTCATGTAGAATTCACGCTAGAGAGCGGCGATGGTCCAATGAAGTTACTTGGCAAAGATGTAGTCACCACAATGCCATTGACATAAAGGAGAAGATAGACAAGATCGCCCCCTCTGCTTGTAGATGAATAAAGGAGGTTTCGGCGTTAGAGCCAACGAAGCCAAGAGAAAGGAGGTGGGAACTGGGAGCGAACTGGTTGTACCAACCATGGTGAGCGTGCTTCAGATATTAAAGTGATTTGTTTAGATGACAGACATCGTTTGGGAGGGTGGGGTCAACAAAACCCACCGGCGGCTAAGGGCATCCGCAATGATGTCTAGTCAGCTATCTATAAGAAGTCCATATCAGCATCTATCCTATATGGCAAGCAATTAAATGAAGAGAGAGAGAGCGCTGCTATCTACAGACCTGTAGATTGTCTATTAATTAAATGAAGAAAGAGAGAGAGCACTCTATTAATTAAAAATAGCTATAGACATCTATATAGATTCACCATTACAAAGGTTTACTATAGCATGGTATATAGATGACATGGATCTTACTATAGAGAGCAATTATCTTTAACCATTGCGGATGCCCTAAGTGCAGTACACTGTTTTAGACATAGTACCTCGAAGAAACGTGTTCTCAACATCGAGTGGATGCACGGGCCAATTATGTATGCTGTGCACACACCTCTATGCTAAGTTGCTATTAGTGATATTAGAGCAAGGCTAATAATAGAGCCCACTGTTGGCTACATGTTGTTGCCATGTCATATAAATTCATCACTACTAACATTCATATAATAGGGTGGGCTATAAGATTGGCTATTAGATTGACATCTTCTCTCTTTCTCTTTCCTCTATTTGTCTTGGAGCACGCGTAGAGGTGAGCTGTTGCATGAGAGCCCACTCCTCTTATTTTTAGATACCTCTCTCTTTCACATAGGCAAAAATACCACATAAGCGAGCTATAAGCCTTTTACTATACTGGCTCATATAGCTCTTTTACTATACTTGCTCTTAATCTCATCTCTGGTGCAACCGCGTTATCTCAATTATTTATAGCCATTCGATACAGGTTGTATTATTTCATATGGTAGCTATCGCAATATGTACTTTTTTTTATTTTTTTTCTTCCTTACTCAAACCTGCTGCTCTCCGGTTGTTGCTAAGAATTTTTGGGGAAAAGGGTAGACTACTCCAGCATAAATATAAATTTTTTTACCGTGTAACCAAGGAACCACTACAAGTTATGCATCACAGAATTACCACTAGGCGCATAGACCAGTAGCGGAAGTAGAGTCAATGTAGCACGTTGGTGTGGTTGTAATCGTACTAGCCTCGCACCTCCTCAAACAGCTCTTCATGACCATCACAGGTTGTGGATCATCCTAGTGTTGAAGCCTCGCAGCAATGTCTCTAAAGTATCCACACGTACGAGGTTAGAACACCACGCGCAAGAGTGCTAGTGCCGACTGCACGGTTTTGAACAAAGGAGGTGTGGCGGCTAGGGTTTCGAGAATTTTGAATTCCTATAGTGTCTCTTAAGTCTAAAGCCACCGTCCCCTCCTATATAGATGCCCCACAAAGGGTTTATACATTAGAGGCCTATTAGGAACTCGAAGCCCATCAGAATTCGGACCACCATCCGAATTAAGTACCAACCCTTTAAGCATGCGACCCTATAGATTCACGTATACATGGACATGGCCCCAATACTCTTACTCGGCCATTAATCGGTAGCAGTCCTTAGCAAGACATGCCGACTCTCGAGTATATGTAAAGATCATATCGAACGAACCTTAACAATGCTTAGTTATATATATTTATCTTTGCCTCATGGTATCGATTAAACTCAAGGTGAGTGTGTGTCATCCTTGTTTAGTTATCTCGACCACCATTTCTCGATTATGTGACTCAGAATCCCCTACTAGGTTAACTCTTTAACCACGAGTAGCATAGCCATGTATTTCCGGAATCCGACCACTCCAGAGACCTAGAGATATCTTTCCTGTTGTATAGATAGGCAAATTCCATCTTGATCGACTATACCTCGCAGCATGCTTCATGATAAACCTAAAAGCCATCTTTATAACTACCTAGTTATAGAGTAGTGTTTGATAACCCCTAACTAAGTCATTACACATCTCGAGTACATGTGTCAACCTCGATTCTAAGGATATAGCATACACATTGTATATGAGACATTGAGACCAACTGATGATAAGTAGGATTACAACGCTCTCGCAGTGTCTCAAGGTAGGTTGATTCAACTCCATGTTCTCTAACATTTGTCTATATTATTGGTTTGATATCTCCATATCCATGACCCGTGAAGCATGGTCATCAACCAATATATATATATACTAGTCTATTCATATAGGGGAAATATCTAGTGCAAATGGCTATTCAGTGCTAAAATGCTAACATTCATCGTGAGCCATCCGATCTATCATGCACGGCTCAGATTGAGAGTGGTGGAACCCCTTGTCACTTAAACGGTTTTACAAAAAACCCCCTCTATTTCTCTCCTCATTCCATGAAGGGCTTCCACTAAATGAGCAATGAAGAATGAAAAGAAGAAAAAAGCAGAGAAGGAAAAAGTAAAAATTTAGAAAATTGCCATGAGAACCCTGATCATGCAAGTAAACCCTTTTAGCCAGCAATTGAAATTTCATTCATGGAGAAATGAAGAGATAAATAAAAAGAGACAACTTTTAATCAAAATAATACACTGTCAGAATTTATACGACATTTTGGAACCTTAAATGGAGCTATAAAAATTATTATGATAACCTCAATGCCATTTCTACCTCTGCTAAAAATGTCATATATTAATAATGTCATTTAGAACTTTATAAAATTTAAAAACTAAAATTATGAAAATCTAGAAATTGCCTTGTCAGAATTTTTATTAAATAATGGAGTAATGTTTTGAGTTGAAAATTTTAAATCATTATTCACAAATCCATCTGAAAAACAAAATTTCAAAAATAATAGACTTCAATTGCTCTCAAAGAAAAATCAAAATCAGAAACCAAAAATTAGAGCAGTCACTGTTGTAAGAATATTGATAATTTTTAGGTAACTTAGTTTAACCTGAGAATTTTACCAGGCATCAAGATCTATCCAGTGACCCCGGTCAAAAAGTTTGACAATTTTCTACTCCCAATTGACAGCCCCATAAAATCAGAGATAACCCTGAGTGAATCGGAGTCGTCCCTTTTGCCTTGACCCTTCGCTGACATGTGGGCCATTGTCCTTTCCCCGTTCCGTCCTGTTGGTGCGCAACGGATGAATCCAGCTGCTGACGAGTGGTCTCGGAGCCCCCTTGCCAGGCTCATCCTTTCTTCTCTGTTCGGCCGACCGAGGAGGCGAAGCCTCTTGATTTGCTCTGGTCAGCCGAGGTCATCATTGAATTCCGCCGAGTTGTCACGTCTTCAGCACCTACGTCACCCCGACCCCGCCACGCCTTGCTTTGGCTTTCCCGCGCCATGTTGCAGCAATTAAACACCGGCCAGCTTGCCATTTTCCTTGTCGCATTCGGTGAAGCTCCCATCCAAGACAAAATCAACCAAGGCCGGCTTATCCACTGCATTCCTCGGCTATAAATCGCACCCTGTGATCGCAGTGAGCTGCGTGTTGTCTTTCCCCTCTATTTCCTCTCCCTTACCTCAACAAAAGAAGCCTAACTTCTTGTCCTTGCCGCCATGGCCAAAGGCTTTAGAGCTCCAAGCCGAGATCAATTCGAGGGATAGAGCAACCTATTTCCAAATTGCTTCTAGATACACCATCTGTGCCTCCTAGTGATCAATAACCCAAAAAAAATCTGGTTCTCTCCATGCAAAATCTCACCGCCGGCGTAGCCCCTTCTTCCCCAGTATCCGCCACCGATGGCGGGACTCCTCGGTCACCCTCCGCTCAAGAGAAACACAAAAATGGAGTCTCCATATATAACCTCTAGATGCTTGAACACTTACCCATTCCAGCTCATTCTCCTTCGTTCTTGCTTTCGGCCGAGCCACCATTGCTGCCGCTGCTTGAGCTCGGCTACAGCTCACCTCCGACCATCCCAAATAGAATCGGCCCATCCTCGGTGCGCCTCGAGCTCTCTCTCCCCGCAAGGCCACATCGAAACTCCGCCGAACACCTTCACCGTCGCGCCCTAGCCGCTCCCCTGTTCTCTGTCTCTGCGCAGTGGGGCCAAGAAGTCAGAAGATCGACTCAGGTAGGAGAAGCTCAGAGCCAAAAGGCGCTTCGTCTGTTATAAAAACGTATTTTAATTTTCTTAATGCAATTTTAACCGGAGAAATATTCAAACATGAATATCTTTCACATTTTCAATCCAAATAAGATGAAATAAAATCCTATATTCATATAAAATCGAGAAAGATTCTAAATATATAAAAATATTCAATCTTTGAACTTTAGAAAATTTATTTGAATTCAATATTGTTAATAACCTTAATATGGTCTTAATATTAAATCATGCACAATAAGTCATAAAATAATAAAATAAATTCATATATGATTCTAAGACCGGGATGAAAACAGAACAATTATCAAAATAAAAAAGAAACAAACACTGTTATGGACACTATTGCATATATGAAAAATATAGCTTCTAAAATCATAAAATAAATGCTTATATGTTTCTGGAATTATAATAAACCTAATCATACAAATATATTTAATTTTTTAGCAAAGTTTAATAAATTTGCTTTGCAATCATTAGTAAATCTTAATATAGCCATTAATAGAAATGAGTGTATAATAGTTCATAAAATCATAAAATATTTTGTAAAAGTTCCTAAAATCAGTAGAGGCCTATCCATGTAAAAATACTTAGAATCAAACTTAGTTTGCATACTTTTAACAAAAGGAGATATTAATTACAACAATAAATAAATAGATAATCTATCGCGGTCAAAATCAAAATAATGCAAAAATAGTTTTAAAACATTTCTAGAATTGTACTCTACTAATACCTAAAAAATGAATAAAGGATCATGTATAGTGTAGTCACAAACTTAAAATGAATCTTTACCGATTTAACATTTGCATTGTGATCATTTATGCTACTTCATCAGTTAATAAAATAACTCGTCTAAATGATCAAATCAGTAAAACTAATTTAGAAACATTGTACAAAGTTCATACTACCATATACTAGAAAAACATATTAGTTACAACCTGCTTATCAATAAGATCCAGCTAACTCATTACCCCTAAGTGATAACTGTAAACTTCACCTTCTCGCCGATTCCGTATAACGTAAACTTTATAATGCCATATAAGCTATTTCAACAATGAATATAATATCTCGACCAAATCCTAAAACTTATGAAATTAGCTTAGTAGTGCACTCCAAAACATAGACTACCCTATTATGAAAAGATAATCTCACTTCACCATGATTAGTATATTAATCTTGTTAGATAAATAACCCTAAGCATTCACATTTCTTAAGTCTGTAATGTAAATAAACGAACTTTGATTGCAAATGAGAAATCAATGATTATAATATTTGTATCACCAGAACCTTCTTAAATATCGTGGAAATGTAACAGAAGCCTAAATCAACAGATTTAACTTAGGCAACGTATCCTGTGCACATAGGGTTCTCGTGTACACGTCGTGCACACCAACTAATAAAAGTCATGAAAAATTCTGAAAAAATTAAAGACGTACTTCATAGATTACTCTACCTATATATGAAGTTTCAAGATCAAATTCATTATATATCGAGAGTTAAAAAAGAGAAAATTAAGACGAGTTTAAACTCTTCAAATTTGTCGAATTTTCTCTTTTGTAACTCTTGATATATAATGAATTTGAACTCTAATTTTATACATAGATAGAGTAATCTATGAAGTATATCTACAATTTTTTTCAGAATTTTTCATGACTTTTATTAGTTGGTGTGCACGGTGTGTACACGAGAAGTCTTGTGTGCATAAGATATGTTGCCTTTAACTTATGTAAAATAAATTCTGAATAAAATCAATCAAAGATAAAGAACTATTCATTCATAGTCTATTGTGATCTCTTAAGCGTTTTCGGCATCCCGCAAAACATCTTGTCTAAATGCAATTTATGTAGCGAATAGCCTAGAAATGATCTTTAGAGTATAATCTGCAGTAATTTAGAAAAATATTCTTACTATTGCTTTGAATCTAAATTCTAATTAAGGGTAAGAATCCAGTCGTGCCTGAATTGATTAAATCATTATAATCTTAAGTAATTTTCGTATCTTGAATTCGTAAAATATAGTTAATGAATTCACAAAATAACCCTGTTTTATGTGTTGAGTTTTATTTGTTCTTGCTATCTAGTTTCTTTTTGCCCTTATTGAAGTTTATTATTTGCTATATTTTCCATTGTTCGATGTGTAGAACCCGACGTCTCTAACTCCATCGTTGCCTTCGTCAGTCGCTCCTCATCTTCGTCGTAAACAGTGATTAAGTAAGGCAAGCACCCCTTTGATCATATTGATCCCAGTATTTAATTTTCTTTTTTTTTACTAAACCATTTTATGCATGCGTTTACTTTCGGTAAATTCGCTATTTTGCGGTGCTGGTAGTCATACCTGTTGTCTCATAAAACTCCTTGATATGTATGACATGTGAACCTTGATAACCCTAGATTAAGGATAGGCATTACTTAATGTCATCATGGGTATATGCGATTACATAATCATGCTTAGCCATGCTTTAGAATCAATAAAGCAGATGATCAAATCAAAATTTGTTTCTTGAAAATGTTGGAAATGTCTTTGTGGTTGCTGGTATTTCGATTAAAAACCCAAAATAAAACTATGGTTTTGACGTCGGCGATTATTGGCAATAGCCGGTTGTGCAAAGTGAATTACACGTAGTGTAGGGTGAAGTATCGCCCGTGTCAGATTAAGGACCGAGCAATTGGACGCTATTGATCTAAGAAATCCGTGCAAACCATAAGTGTTGGGATGGGAAAACCTTAAACCAATTAAGTTATCTAGTTTAACTTTGCACTTTGGAAGGCTGAAGTAGTAGGGCTCTCCTTTCAAGGTTTACTGACGGGGTTCCCTCACCGAGGTGTTGGGAGTCACACTTACCAATACAACGGTGTACGCCATGCTATGAAGAGTTCCATCATTTCTATGCTCTGAGTTCTCTTGCCATAGTATGGGTTTCACGTCCCGGTGCTGGTGTAAAGTTAACCTAGGTAATGTAAAGCTTTTCGTCATGAACATTCTGGCCACCCACCAAAGGGGACGGGAAGCATGCGGCAAAAAGAAAAGGTCATGAATTGTGGGTAAAGTTGTACACCTCTGCAGAGTATAAATCTAATCGATTAGTCGCGCCCGCGATCATGGGCACTTGGTGAAGTCATTCCAATGCTAGACTTTGGTATTTTCTGAAAATGGGTTTTGGTTTGAACTTGTTTAGCAACTGTTGCTTTATGTCGAAGGGCTGGCATTGATGGATTTCAGGATTTGGATTATTCGTCGCTCACGTCATGGAGGACTGTGAGTGTTACTTATGCTTTACTTATTTGTTATCAATCAAACTTGCTCTTATAAATTCTGTTTGCAAATAACTTGATTTAAAAATTCAATTTCGCTTTATGCAAATTAACTATAGTAGCCTCCTTTGACTTGGCTTGCATTTATGCATTTGCAAATACCACCTTAAGTCTTGCGGAGTACGAAAGTACTCACCCTTGCTTAATTTTTGGTTTTAGGTGATAAGTTAGCAAAGCTTGGAAGATTTGTTTCGTCGCAGGTTGCGGGATCCTTATTGCCGTGATCTTTCTAGGGATTTATGCCTCGTCAGTTGCCTGCGGGTTGGATAGGTACACTACAAGGCTTTGCTTCTTTTGTTGCTATATGCTCTGAGTGTGCCCATCCATCCCGCAGGCAACTGACGAGGCATAAATCCCTAGAAAGATCACGGTAAAAAGGATCCCGCAACCTACGACGAAAACAAACCTTCGAAGCTTCGCTAACTTTATCACCTAAAACCACAAATTAAGCAAGGGTGAGTACTTTCATACTCCACAAGACTTAAGGTGGTATTTGCAAATGCATAAATGCAGGCCAAGTCAAAGGAGGCTACTACAGTTAATTTGCATAAAGCGAAATTGAATTTGTAAATCAAGTTATTTGCAAACGGAATTTATAAGAGCAACTTTGATTGATAACAAATAAGTAAAGCATAAGTAATACTCACATCCCTTCGCAAGCAATGTATAATCCAATCAGGAAATCCATCAATGTTGGCCCTTCGACATAAAGTAACAGTTGCTAAACAATTGAAACCAACCTTTTTGAAAATAATAAAACATCTAACTCGCATCAGTTCACCAAGACTTCCCATGACCGCGGTACGCTAATCGATTAGATTTATACTCGTATGTACAATTTACCCACAAGTTATGACCTTTTTTTTGCCTCATGTTTCACGACTTTTAGCATATGGCCGAATGTTCATGACAAAACCTTTACATTACGGGTTAACTTCAAGACCACCTTAGGACGTTAACCCATACTATGGCAAGAGAACTCAGAGCATAGAAATGATGGAACTCTCCCATAGCATGGCGCATAATCGCTGCATTGGTAAGTAGAAACCCCTACAAGCAGACCTAGAAAGAAATGCCTATGCTAGCTCCTGCCTTCCATAAATGCAAAGTTAAACCAGGTAACTTAATTAGTTTAAGGCTACCCCATAATAGCACTTGTGGTTTGTATGGATTTTCTTGGATCATACAACACGATATTCGGTCCTTAATCCGACACGGGCGATACTCCACCCTACACTACGTGCAATTCCCTTTGCACATTCGGCTATTGCCAATAATCACCCGCGTCAAAACTATAGTTTTATTTTGGGTTTTTAATCAAAATACCAGCAACCAGCAGTGACATTTCCAACATTTTTAAGAAACAAATTTTGATCTGATCATCTTCTTTATTGATTCTAAAGCATGGCTAAGCATGAAGAATAAGTAAACGTATATACCCATGATGACATTAAGTAATGCCTATCTATAATCTATGGTTGTCAAGGTTCACATGTCATACATATCAAGGAAGGTTCATGAGACAACAGGTATAACTACCAGCACCACCAAATAGCGAATTTACAGAAAATAAACGCATGCATGAAACCATTTGATAAACAAAAGAAAAATTAAATACTAGGATCAATATGATTAAAGGGGTGCTTGCCTTGCTTAATCTCTTGTTTACGACGAAGTCGAGGTTGCAGTTGACGAAGGCAATGATGGAGACGTCGGGTTCTACACATCGTTCAACAGAAATATAGCAAACAATAAACTTCAATAAGGGCAAAAAGAAAATAGATAGCAAAAATGAATAAAACTCTTTATGGAGAACAGGGTTGATTTTGTGACTTTATTGGTTTTATTTTATGAATTCAAGAGGCTGAAATTATGAATTATTTTATTTATATTTTCGAATTGAAGATGAAAAAATTATTTAGACTAATAAAAGTATACATTGGTTATAGGGGTTATAAACTTTACTATTTATAATGCGTTTCTGGAGACCTTATCACTTACGGGTTTTGCTCTATCAGGATTCAGATTCAAAGCAAGATGAAATAGGAATATTTTTCTAGATTATAGTAGACCATATCCTAAAGATCATTTCTAGGCTATTCTCCACAAAATTTGCCTTGAGACAAGATGTTTTGCGGGCTATTGAATAGACTTAAACGATCACAATGGACTAGGAGTGAATAGCGCTTATTATTTGATCAATTTTGCTCAGAATTAGCTTTACGCAAGTTAAATCTGTTGATTTAGGCTACTGATATCATTTCCATAATATTTGAGAAGGTTCTAGTGATACAAACTTCATAATTATTGATTTCTTATTTGCAATTGGTGTTCGTCTATTTATATTATGGACTTTAGAAATGTGAACACTTAGGGTTATTAAGCTATCAAGATTAATATACAAATCATGGTTAAGTGAGATTATCTTTTCATAATAGGGTAGTCTATACTTTGGAGAGCATTATTAAGTAACTTCATAAGTTTTAGGATTTAGACGAGACATTATATTCATCGCTGAAAAAGCTTATGTGGCACTATAAAATTTACGTTATACGGAATCGGAAGAAAGTGAAGCGAATGATTAACGCTTAAGGACATTTGGCTAGCAAGATTTATATGAAAAGCAAGCTATAAATAAGATATTTTTCTGGAATACAGTAGTCCATATACCAAATAGTATTTCTATGCTAAATTTTCCAAAATTCACATTTAGACTAGTTATTCTACAGGTCATTGAAATTGCTTAGTTGGTTTAGTCCTCTACGCAACTATTTCACGAAGGGTGCTTACAGGAACGTGATTTATATACAAAGAAAGTCCTAAATAAAATATTTTTCCAGGTTATGGTAGTACATATTACAGAGAGTGTTTCTACATTATTTATTTAATCTTTTGCATTTAGTTGAGATATTTTATAGATTGCTAGATTGCTTAAATGATCACAAGATTGATATTATCGGGATTTAGATTTCATTCTTAGTTTGCGACTACACTTAACACAATTACTTACTCATTTTTTTGGTATTAGCAGGATGCAATCCTAGAAATGTTTTAAATCTATTTTTGCATTATTTTGACTTTGACCGCGATAGATTTCATATTTATTTGCTGTTATCATTAACATTTCTTTTTAGTAAAAGAATGCAAACTAAGTTTTATTCTTAATATTTTTACGCAAATAGGCCCCTTCTATTTCCAGGGACTTCATACAAATTATTTCACCATTTTATGAGCTATTATATTTTCATTTTTATTAATGGCCATATTAAGGTTTACTAACGATTATGAAGCAAATAATTTAAACATAGATCAAAAATTAAATATTTTGCATATTTGAGTTTCTTATGATTTCAGGAGCACATAAAATTTATTTTATGATTTTTGGAACTAGGGATTGCATAGTTATTTCATGACACCTAAAAAGGAACTTTTGTTCAAACTTAATTTGAATGATTAAACTGCAAGTAACATATAAGTTTTTATTGTGTAATCTAACTCCTTACTTCCTAACTCGAATTTAGAAATTGAGTTTGTTTCATTTAGACACTCCTAGCAAAAGATATAAAGGATTGAATTTAAATGGAGGAAAAATAAAAATAAATGGGCTAGGGTGGGATTCGAACTCTAGACCGACTGAACAAGGCTGTCAGGCGTTACCGCTAGACCAGGGTATTACCTGTGACAAGGAGAGGTGAACAATTACTTGAACTGAGCCTGCCCTCACCTCCAAGGCCGAAACAGAGGAATGCTCAGGGGGAGTCGCCGGCGGCTATTCGACGCAGGAGACGGCGGAGCGGTGGCACGGTGGGCACCAGCAGACCCGTGCACACCTAGGGCAGGTACCGATTCAGCCAGAGGAAGTCTCAGGTGAGCTGCAGCGGAACTCAGCCGACGGCGCAAATGGCGGGTCACCTGGGAAGAAGAACCACAGTGAGAGAGATTGAATGGGTAATAAATTGAGCATCAGGGATTCAAGATGATTCCATTTTTGTATCTCTTTTGATCGGAGAGTGGCCGAGGAGCTCCACCACCGAGCGGCCGAAGTTGGAGAAGAAGGCTTGCGATGGCGGCAAGATTTTGTATGAAGAAGACCGAATATTTTTGAGGGGTTTTACTTAGTAGCGTATGAGGATGCTTTGGCTCAGAAGAATTTGGAATTGGTACACTTGTTCAGCTGATTCAGTTTTGGCTTTGAGCTCCAGAGCTTTCGGCCATGGCGGGAATGCGCAGTGCTTTCGGTCGCCTAGTTGTAGAGAGGAAGAGGAGTGAGCTCCGGGCGTGCTGGCTAGAGGAGAAGAAGAGGGGGATGAGGGAAGTGAAAGCGCGACTCAAGTGATCTCCAGGCACAATTTATAGAGGCGGGATTGGTTGAACTTGGCCGGGTTGCGCTTGGCCTCAGATGGGAGCTTCACCGAATGCGACAAGGAAAAATGCCGAGTTGGCCAGGCTGTAAATGAGACGGCCTGGCGCGAGAGGCTCGAGGTTGAACGTGGCGATGATCAAGCGTGGGCGTTGCAGATGCGATGAACCGAATTAAGGGCGATGGATTGAACAAGCTGAGCTGTGCTGAATCGAGAGAGTTTGCCTCTTCAGTCGGTCGAACAGAGGTAGAAGGAGACGAGACGAGGCTGGCAAGTGGGGCCTGGGTCCACCAGTCAGTGAGGCGAGGTGCCAAAAGAAATGATCTCGGTTCGGATGCTTCCAGTCTCTGATTTTATTGTGCTGCCAGATTGTGGTAGAAATCTTTCAAAATTTTTGACCAGGGTAATTAGATAGATTTTGACGTCTGGTAAAAATTTGAGGTGAAAATGAGTTCCGAAAAATTAATAATATTCCTACAACAGTGACTGCTCATAAATTTTGCTTCTGATTTTGATTTTTATTTGTGAGTAAATAAAGTATATTATTTTTGAAACTTTGTTTTTCATATGGATTTGAGCTAAGAATGCTACTGTAAAATTTTTAGATCAAAACATCACCCCATTATTTAATAGAAATTCTGAAATTGCAATTTCCAGATTTTCATAGTTTCAGTTTTTAAATTGTAAAAATTCATAAATCACATTATTAATTTATGATATTTTTACCAGAGATATAAATTGCATTTTGGTGTTCATGATAATTTTTACATCTCCAGATAAGATTTATAAATGTTGTATAAATTCAGAAAATGCATTATTTTGATTAAAAGTTGTCTCTTTTTATTTATCTCTTCATTTCTCCATGCATGAAATTTCAATTGCTGGCTAAAATGATTTAATTGAATGATCAGGGTTCTCATGGCAATTTTCTAAATTTTTTACTTTTTACTCTTTGCCTTTTCTCTTTTTCATTCTTCATTTCTCATTTGTTTAATTTTTCCCACAATACAAAAATCCAAAGAAATCCAAATGAAATAAATAACATCAAGAAAATACAGAAATATTCACATTCAAATTTGAATATAATATTTTTACTGTTCTAAATTTTTTAGGCTGTTACAGATGGTGACGATCGAAGAAGACAATTGGGCATGTAGGTTTGGTCATCAGGAGCCAGAGGCAACGAATGATGAAAGGGACGGGTCCAACAAAAATTTGGAAGAAAAAAAAACAATGAGAATTCCAATTGGTATATGTTCTCCTGTTACTATGTATACTTAAAACTAGTGCTCAGATTAGCTGGAATTTATTTATACTTCATCTGATAGTAAGACGATAGAAATACCTTTAACTAATCAAAGGTTAGATCTGATTTCTACTACCTATTATATACTATCAGTATAATGCATCGTAAAATTAAGTTAAAACTAACGTGGTTGTGCTTGCCCTGTGCTTGCTACTCCAACCGGTGTCGCAGTCGACGTCAACGGGCGTGAAGTGGAAGGAGGAGTCGGTCAAGGAAGCCGTGGCAAAGATCGTCGCCGACTGGCTGCCGCCGTCGCAACCCGCGGCGACCACCGCACGCCGCGACGACGGCGGCCGCATCGCTCACTAATCGTCAAGCTGCTGCTGCTTCGCCGAGGCTTCATGTTTTCATGAAATACTGACAGTAAGTATCTAGCCCGTGCTGTGCACGTCTTCAGGAGACCGCCGCTAACTAGGAAGACTCGTGAGTCGTGACTCCACTGACGCAGTTTGATGATCACAACGCAACTTTATGGAGTGGTACGAATTCACTCACCTTAGTGTCAAAGGTTTGAAGTGTCGACACATGGACATATCGACTGCGACATGATGGGGATTTGACAGGAGGAGGATTGGACGACGACCTGCTGACAGCCTCAAAGATCGCCATCGACGATGTTGACCCCTAAGTACCTGACAGGCTAAGATATGGGGAAATAATGGACCAGCGAGCATGCTCTGATCGACAGAAAAGTACACAGAGGAGCAGTAACGCAACTTAGGCGCTTTAATTCAGTTAGGCAGGACCGGAGGAGTGTTACAGGCGTTTGCTTTGACAATGTTTGTACTTTTACCAATAGTAATATGATCAGCATCGATGTCCCTGTGGAATTTTCTCTTTTGCATTCTTGTTATATACCGCTAAATACTAAAACATGTGATACGCCTGTGCAAATGTTTTAGCAAAGTTTGTCTGTTGTGAACAAAAAACAAAAATAAAGAAATTCAAGTTCATCGATTTTTTTAAAACAATTCTTGAATGATATTCGTCTCGTTTTAGTAAGAGAGATGTTTTTATATATTTTTCTTTCTAAAAGGTGCACAAATTTAAAGTATGGATGAAAGGTAGACGGTGATTACTTATTTATTCGTTTGTTTCAAGATTTATGTAATTTGTATTGAGAGAAAAAACATAGAAGCGCGTCTCTTTTAGTAGTTTGGTGACCGAGGGAAGTAACTGTTGTACCGGATTTGCTGTTCATAGGTTACCTGATTTATTTGTAAACTCTTAAGTTGATTGTCTTAATCTTAGGATTATCTTTGAGACGTGTGCCTTTGATTATAGATTCATCCAACGGTACAAATATGTGACTTATTCTTAAGAAAAGGTACGTCACTTGAGAGGTGTTTCCATACTTTTTTTTAAGTTGAATAAATATTATAACACAAATGAAGAGTAGGTAGTGATTATTTACTCCTTCGCTTGCTTTAAGATTTGTGTAACTTGTATTGGGAGGGAAAGTGTAGAAGTACAAATCCACGAGAGAACACCCCCTTATATTGTGTAATTTGGTATCTTGTGGCATGCAAGCATGCACCCGACGAAAATAAATAAAGTGGAATTGGTAATTGCTAATTTAAGGTTACCCTCATAGTAGATTTGGTGAGGGCACCTACTTCTTATGACAAGTGGCAATACCTCCCCCTTAAAGGCTCTCTTCTTGTGAAAAGTGGCATCAATTTCTTCCTTTCCTTCTCTCTCAAAGACTTCTCCTTGTCACAAATGGCATCACCTCCTTCATCCCACTTCCCTCCTCTATTCCTTAAAATTGTTTTTATATTTCAAATTTTCATCTCAAGTTTTTGAAACTAAATATTTTTTAACCATATTTGAAAGTTTAAGCAAACTTTTCAAACCAAAAGCTTGTTGTATAGAAACTTTTCGATCCAGAAGTTTTTGAATTGAATATTTTTTGGAGCTAAAACTTTTCTATGTAAATTTTTTTTGAGTTGAAATTTTCTAATTTTAAATTTTTTGATTTAAAATTTTTGAGTTGAAACTTTCTGATTTGAGTTTTTTGTTGAAATTTTTTTGAGTTGAATTGAAAATCAAACTTTTTGAATCGAAAGCTTTTCAATTGAAACTTTTTGAGTTGAAATTTTTTGATTTGAAACTTTCTTATTTGAAAATTTTCAATTTAAAACTTTTTGTGTTGAAACTTTTCGAGTTGGAACTTTTCTAGTTGAAATTTTCTAATTTGAAAATTTCTGAGTTGAAATTTTTTGATTTAATTTTTTGTTTTTAAAATTTTGAGTTAAATTTTTTGAGTTGAAACTTCTTGTTTAAAATGTTCTAGTTTTAATTTTTTGTGTTAGATAAGGAATAAGGGTGGGAGAAATGAGCACGAAAAAGGAAATGGGAGGTGGATAAAGAAGATGACACATGGCATTCTAGGAAGGTGTCCTTGATTTTGTTAGTTTGAGGTTATCCTTGTTATACCCAACGGAATTAGTGGACAAGGAAAACTTAAAGGCCTTTAACACTATCTTAATTACTTGGTAAAAATCTTTTTTTAAAAAAAACTAGCCTAGAAATAAGATCTGCATGAAAATGAAGCTGAGAGAAATTGGGGCCATGCATGGTTCCACGAACAAATCTAAGGAACGCATCTGATATTAATGTAGATCGGCTATTCGCTTTCATTTGCGTCAGCTAAACAGACATTTTACCAAGACATTCTTCTCCAAAACTTTCATATTCCAGTGACGTTGTCACGACTCACGAGTATGCTATATGTCACTCGTCTCCCTAATTCAGATTAATTTGTGTACCAATCACTGGGTCAAAATTAAATAACCAGAAAATCGAACAACGAATATATACTTCGTCTTGGACGAAAGAATTAACCGCATGCCGTCAGCAACCAGGGCATGCTGCCACCAGGTGCCGGTGGTTTTCGCTTCTAAGCATACGAAAAGGAGAAAATTTGGAGTATAACGAGATCTCCCTTCAGCAAAACTTTATTTTATAAGACAAACATATCCGATAGAGTTGTTCCTCCGTATTTTTCTATGCGTGGCTTAACATATACAGCGAGTGTGCACGGCATGGCACCGTGCTTGGCGTCGCGACAGTCGTCGGCATGCACGATTTTGTTTTTTTGTGACATCGTGTTTTGAGTGAGATCCGACGGGTTGGAAGGGTGTACGACATTCATATGCTAGTTGCTCTTATTTTAATTTTGGATAATTTGTTTGGGGTGCTTCTCGAAGACTAGAACAATGTAATTTAATTAGCATCTGCCGTCTTAAGCTAATGGCTCAGGGTGCAGAGTGATGGTTTTATGCTAAACATCATCCCTTAGGGAAGTGATAAATTTTATGGAGAAAGCAGGTGCTAGTTCACACTGGTTAATTCACAAGTGAAATACCTGAACTATGAAAAGTAAAAAAGTCTACAGTTCGTATAATATGATACTAAATTATAATCTTAAAACTTCAAGTGGGTAATTTTTTTAAATGGAAAATCAGAGGACAAAATTTCTTGCCTTCCTAGTTAAGATTTGCATCCATCAGGGCACGCGATTAGACCTCTATCTTAACGTTTATACACATCAACTTATACAGTTTTGACCTGCTTTAGTTTTCACTTTCCCAATAATTTCTTCAACTCCCAACGACACAATAAAGAAACGGAATAAAAGCAACTTACCTGGGAACCATCTCGGTTGGGGGAATTTTGGCAGGACGCTGAATCAACGATTCTTACATGTACAAAGAAAATCAAACCCTAATCCTGATCCATCATCCATGTCCCTGTTGCACTCAAGAGTGTCTGCCACTCACCGCAGCCTGCAACGACTGACCACAAGCATCAACGTGGACAAGTGCACAGCAGAACGATCAAAAGGAAGTTCATACCTGGAAGTCTTGCATTCTCAGCTCTGTGGAAAATACCTTGTCGCTTCGTAGATCTCTAGGATTAATTAACACATGTAAGGGGATGGACAAGCTTGACCAAGACTCTTCATCATGTACTTCCATCGTATCTAGTGTAGGAATGCTGACCTACATACATCAACCGGCCGGACTAGAGAATGCAGACTTGAAGTTGTAAGCTGCTCACCTTTCATGAAAATAACAGCGCATCAGTGCCAGTTTCTTGAATAAACTGCAATGCAAATAAGCAATGTGAAACCAATTCACGTCCCTTACTTGGATAGGAGCCGCTGGGAAGATCTCTGGGCTCAGACATTTCCACGGAATTGAATAGTACATGGTTGCTATGTGGAATAGTACATGGTTGTGGCATGGTTGCTATGTGGAATTTCCAATGGAACCAAATAGTACAACTAAAAATTACCTCATATACGAGTGCTAGTAGAAATTTTTACAACTAAAAATTGAAACACAAGATTTTATTAATGAAACCTATTTTCGGTAATTGGTCTTGAGGAATAGATTTGTCGAATGGAACCGGTGAGGGTTTCGGATTATAAAATTCATATAATGCATATTGTTAATAATGCTTACTGAGTACACCTTTATATTCACCCTTGTACAATTCCCTTTTTTTTTAGATTCTAACTATTATGGATATACCGATGAAGAGAAGTTGGATGGTCGATCACCCGCAAGACTAGGATGACGAGAAGGCAAAGAACTACTCAGAGGACTAGGTGGAGTAGTGGCCCTTACAGCAGAGACCCTCGTTCTCTAGGATATATTTTAGAATAAATGTTATATTAAGTTTTTGTTGTAAATTATGTAATAAGACAGATGAAAAACTGTAAGCTGGTACTACGTGTTTGGAATGAAATGAATTCCTTTAATTCTCTAATTAGTATTCTGCTGCAACACTCTGAATCGGTGTATTAACTGACAAAACGCCAGGCCCGCTCGATATTTTGTTAGCTAATACTCCTAAGAAATGTACAGCTATATCTAATTTCTACCACCATTGTTTACTACCATGTTATCTACGGTAAAAATTACTCTAATTTTTACCAGTCTCGACCACTGGTCACGCGGCATCGTCTCTACTCTCTGTCCGCGCATTCCGTGTCCGTCCACGCAAACTCGCGAAGGCAGATGAGACGAGATGCACGCGAGACTGCAGCCGCATAACCGCATTGCCGCTGCTCTCACCGAGACGACCGTTTCCCCTGTGTAGCCACTGACGGAAGCAGAGGATCGACGTGTTCCTTGGCCCGCGGGTAAAGGCCACACACAGGGACAGGGACAGGGGGTCAAGTTCGCCGATGAAAGAGACAATCAATCAAATGTAGTACGAACATCGGATAGAGTTAAGGCCTTCTTCTCTATTCAATATATTGTTGTTCCACGACTAGGTTTGCTCGGTCAGCCAATGGCTTCTGCTAAACTATATTCGTTCTTATCCACAACTTCGGTGAAGTTGTCGCTACTTACGCACGTGGTACGACGGGTGCCAGTTTATAAGCATTATGGATCGAAGTCACATATATGATCCCCCCTATATATAGGCATACCCTGACATACTGTGTAATTAAGGAACAAGGAGCAGTAGCACAGCACCGAAGCACGTGGATCGTATCTACATATCCAATGGGGGATGGCCTGGGCAAAGGAAGCGTCATTGGCGACGTCTCCTCCATGAAACATCCACTACCACCACCACCACCACAGCAGCCGCGGCAATAGCATAACAACAGCGTGCTGAGCATGGTGTGCCGCTTGCTCCCCTACGCCGCCTGCTTCCTCGTCGCCGTCAACTTCGCGCAGACCACGTACCGCGTGCTGCACGACCCGCGGGACCTGGCATTCGTGCTGGCCGCCTACGCCTTGCTTGCGCTGCTCTTCTATTGCATCCGCAGGTTCGAGGCACTCGTCGCCGCCGAATACTCCCCCGCCGAGAGTCGGACGAGGGAGCGGCTCAAGCTGTCCGTGTGGGCGCTGTCGACGGCGCTGACCGCCGGCTTGTCGCTTCCGCCCGTTTCGCCGTTGAGCCTACTCATCAGCTGGGTGATGGCCCTGTTCATCGCCATTGGCGGGCTCTGTTTGCTGTTTGTTACAGATGGCGGCATAAGAGCATCTCTAACCGTGCCTAAAATCCATTCCCAAAATTTGATTTTGGGTTTGATTACAAAAAAAAAAGTACTCCAACAGTTCCTCTTTCTAGCTCCTCAAATTTTGGCACGCCCAAAAATAGCACCCTGACTCCTCATTTTTGTGCGCTCTGTCCACGCTCCCAATCAACATTATTTCGCGCCCAGGATGGCCCACCGGACCAATTCAAAGGTGTTTTTGGGAGAAAATATAGGAACTGTTGGAGAACAAGGTATTTTGTAGACCTAAAATTTTTTAGAAAGATCCTAATCTAAGAATATTGGGAGTCTAAATATTAGGAACTGTTGGAGATGCTCTAAGCACGGAGAAATGGAACGACGAGGCTTCTAAAATTGAGGAGAAAGTTTGATTAATTGATGGAAATTGCGAAGGAGTACTGTGTGCTCGGGTTTTCTTTCACCTTGGGATACCCGAATTTGGCCGGCAAAGTTGTGCTCCAGTATGCAGCTATGTAAGTTGGATATATCTCTACTACTTCTAATTAGTAGTTGGTGATGATCATCCGTTCTCTTTCAAAACCTCTGATCAGTTAAATATAGTATGAATGGCTGAGATGTTATCGAGAAATGCTTCGCTTGATGTGTGTATGAAAGAAATTGTATTTTATTGTATAGTTTAGGATCCTTCCTACTTATATGTATCACTTTTTTATAATTCCGTTACAACGCAGAGGTACACTACTAGTACTTGTATCATGCGTGTACGTAACAGAAAGTCCTATAAGTTAATAAGCTGCACAGAGTCATCTAGTTTGGTCATGTCCACCTGCTTTTGTCTTTTTTCTTTTTCTTTTTTTTATGTGAAGTTACATACATCTTAGGAACCCTTTCCAGGTACATATATAGGAGTGGCCTAATATATAGACAAGATCAACTTGAGTTGAAAGGGAGAGGAAAAATACAACCCCGAACGTGTTTGGATGAGGAAGAGTTAGTTGTGAATTTTTGGGATTTCCTACAGATTCAAATCCAACTCCCCCCATCCAAATCCAAAAAGGCCCTCAGGAGTGAAAAAGTTAGAAACTTACATACACTTAAGCGTCACCTTTAAAAACTGTATAAGATGACTTATTATTTATTAACTTATTTGAAAAAATCGATCAAGTTTACTTTTTTTTTTTAAATGCAATCAAAATTAGAATATACAGACATATCTCAAGGCTAATCTAAAAACCAAAAGAATATCTTAGACTTAACAAAAAAAAAACATGCAACTTACACATATATAGTATAAACACCATAAAAAAAAGTACTGAGATGTATATTTTTTTAAGGTGACTTGTGCTGTCTTCAACTCTAATTCAAAGTTTTTAACTTCTGGATCAAAATCAGAATCGAAACACACACGTACCAAAGTCAATCATCAAACGCTAGGAAAATCAACTTGGAGTAAAAATAGATCGGACAGCTAGCTTTCGCGGCAGCAGATGCAAGACGATTCGGTGATGTGTTGGGGCCTGATTAGGGTGTGTTTGGTCGGTGAGATGAGATTTAGCGGGATGGGATGATTCTATACTATTTGGTTCTATTGTTTTAGGTGATTGAAAGGGTTCAGTATCTATATGAAATATTCTTAAAATTTGTATCACAGCTGTCCAGGACGGAATAGTTACATTCAAGCAGCCAAACACATAGATGATATTTTTCTTGAGCCATCTCATATATATACCACTTGATATAAGCAACCAAATACTTAATCATCACGGATAACTGGATTAGCGGGCCTCATCATCAGGGCCAAAACCTAGCTCGGAGCTGCACCGCCGCCGGAGCCCGTACGAGGAGAGCGTCGTCGATGCTGCGCTGCCGATATCGATCGTCTCCGGCGCTTCATGCGCGTCGAAGGCATGAAGCTGCCGCGCACGCCGGGGTGGCCGCATGCGCGCGGCAGCTGCTGGAGCTTGCCTGCCACTGCCAAGTACGCCCGCCGAAGCAAAGGAAAAAAAATGGCTGTTTCTAAAAGAAAGAAAGAAAGAAAGAAGGGCTAGGAGGGGAAGGAACTGCAGATCAGAGCAATGAAGCAGCGGTAGCCCTGTCGAAGGGGCGAGAGATATACGGCCATGTGAAGCCGGCCGAGGAGTCTTTATGGTACGGTGATTGACTGACTCCGGCCTTTCCTAGGTCAAGTCCGCTGCTCTGGTCAATGGTAATGGCCTAATAAAGTACACACACCGTCGTGCACGCAACTCGCTTTGAAACAGTCGCTTTGAAAAAGTCACGGTCTTAGATATGTTTGGATTCTGATCTTAAAAAGGAGAATAAAAATAAATATTCTGATTTTAGAATTCGATTCTCACAATCCAACCCACCCGTATACATTAGAATCCATAATTCACTTCATATATGTTTTTATATTCTAGTTTTTAAAAAAATCAGCTTATCTATAACCACAATCTAGAATCAGATTTTAAAGAATCCAAAACTAAAACAAACAGGCCCTTAAGATTACTCCTCTCGTTCCTAATCAAATGTACGCCAACTCTGTCCCAGTTATTATCACTAAGCACATAAATCAAAAAGATATTAAAAATAACTAGATTACTCCTAATTATTAGTACTAAGCACTATATCAAATGCATGCGTATAGAGAATATAAAGTAAAGATGGATATTTACTAGGGGTATAAAGGAACGTCACGCTAAATTTCAATGGAATACAAAATATGTCCTATATTTATATATAGACAAGACTATTCGAAAAAATATGCCTTATAAACTTAGACGGAAGGGGTACAAAAGATCGTATTAAGGGTCTTCCTTTATTCACCTATTACATTTGAATGATGTATATTACTCTAATACATAATAGTAAATAATCTTGAAAATAACCATAAATAATGGAAATAAAAGGTATAGAATGGAGAAAAGGTAAAATGTTTTCTCAAAACAGTATAATAACATATGCTACCATCTTTCATAGTACTAGGGAATTATATATTGATCATCCAATGATCCAAAGGCTTAAAACAATAGTGTTGATGAGGTTGCACAAGATAAGAGAAAATTAGTGTCGATTGAAGCTTTTTCACAATCATTGTTAATTGAAGTTAGTGGAGATTATTTGTATATATGGGACCGGCGCCGACAAGTAGGATTTCGTCAGGTGATCGAGAACACCCATAACGCTACACAGTAGCGGATCCAGAAAGAAATTATAGGTAGAAAAAATTTGAAGTAGTACTAAAACGCCTGCCCTACCAATGGGCCAAATTTGCTGAGCTATACAATATATACACACCTGAGTATAAGAGGCCTTGTAAATTGTAGCTGGGGCAGCAGCCCAACCTGCCATACTGTTGAGCCCGCCCCTGACGCTACATGTACACGACATGTTCACATGAGAGAGGACTATCCATGTAGCTAAGGGCATTTCTTTTCTTTTTTAGGGGTATAAGGACTCACGCAACCCACGTACATTACACTCACGAACTATGTACAGGGTACGCACTCCCTAAAAAATTTAATCTAGGGCTCTATAAGCTCCAGAGTGTGAAAACGTGATGTCTGGCTTGTTATTGGAAAGGAGAGTGATTTGTTTTGAAAAGTACTTTCATAATATTATAATTTTATTGGATTTTATAAATACATTAAAATAAAAATTAGCGATTAAAATTATACGTAGAGACGGTGCCAATATCCACAAGGGCGCTTGTGACTTGAGGCAGTACATTATAGATGCCTATAACTATAATGACCCCAGTTGAGACCTGAGACAAATACGGGATGTAGAATTCATGAACTTTACATGGATAAGTTCATTCTCATATAATTTCTACCAAATTCCCGTGTTGCAAACGGATCGCCACTCATCAGTAGTTCAACGTGGTTATCCTATGTATCGCAACATATGATCCTCACTAACTTTCATCAATGCTAATTTCATCTTCTCCGGCTGTTTTAATTAGGTCTTTGGGTGAGTTTTGAACGCTACAGATCTATACTATACACACACAAACATGATCTATGCTAACTGCAACCAGTGTTGTAATCTCATTTATGGTGCAACCGCGATATCTGAATTATTTATAACCATTCGAAACGGGGTTCGATTGTTTCATATGGCAGCTATATATGACAACATGTATTCTATTTATTTATTTATTTTGCTGCTCTCCGGGTGTTGCTAAGAATTCCCGTACGTAGCAAGGCTTGGCGCATCTGGCAGTCTAGTAACATACTCCCTCTGTCCCAAAATATAAGGCGTGGTTTGACTTGGCACAATCTTCTAAACTATACTTTGACCTTTGATTTCTCTTATCCAATATCATTTATACAAACAAAATCACTATCATTACAAAGTACTTTCAAATACGAATTCAATGGTACCACTTTTATATCACAAAATCTTTATATAGTTAGACAAATCATTGGTCAAAGATTTTAAAGTTTGAATCTTAAAATGCGTGCGCGCCTTATATTTTGAGACGGAGGGAGTATATAAGAAGTTGACGTTGTCAAAAAATAATAAGAAGCTGACAACTGCGGAGAAATGGTTGCTGAATATTCATTCGGCTGGGCCTCACCTTGGCGAGCAGCCGGGTGGGGACCGCCGAGTTCTAAGATCTTTGAACTCCGAGGGCCAACGTTTCTGCCTCTCCATGCGCGGATTCGATGCAACCCGGTATTTTGCCGGCCTTGCCCAACTTAATTTTTTTTAGCACTTTTACGCGACATAATATTAAATATTAGCTGTTTATTCTATTAATCTAACGGATCAGATTAGTTAAGATTTAATTATACTTTCGCTGGTAGTATTAGTAGTAGACATTATATAATGGTAGTATTGTAATTAGCTTTTTTTAATTTTAAATGTATGTATTTTTTTTTGCTGCTTTTGTGTAAAATTCAAAACTGCTTCTTGGGCCATGTAGGACAGAGTGTTTGATATATTAGTGCGAGGTCACAGCGTTGTCACAAATCAAGCGGAAGGACGTCAGCCGCGGCGTGGTCACGCAATCCGAGAGGGCACTGACGAGAAGGTAGAGACTGTGGCGTCGACAGGACCGGATTAGCGATGGAGGTGGAAAAAGGAGGGCAGTGATAAAGTAACGTAACAAAGGGCTGTGGCGGCGGAAAATAAAGGTCAGTGATAACAATTAATAAGTAACGTAGTAAAGAATCAAAAGTCCATAATACTCTGAGAAATGTATAGGTAGATCTAATTTCTACTACCACTATTTACTACTATTTTATCTACAGTAAAATTACTCTAATTTTTACCAGTCTCGACCACTGGTCACGCGGAATCGTCTCTACTCTGTCCGCGCATTCCGTGTTTCCGTCCACGCAAACTCGCGAAGGCAGATCAGACGAGATGCACGCGAAACTGCAGCCGCATTGCCGGTGCTCTCACCGAGACGACCGTTTCCCGTGTGTATCCACTGACGGAAGCAGAGGATTGACGTGTTCCTTGGCCCGCGGGTAAAGGCCAGCACACAGGGTCAAGTTCAAGTTCACCGATGATCGATACAAACAATCATATGTAGTACGAACATCGGATAGAGTTAAGGCCTTCTTCTCTTTTCAATTGTTGTTCCAGGACTAGGTTTGCTCGGTCAGCCAATGGTTTCTGCTAAACTACATTCGTTGTCATGCACAACTTCGGTGAAGTTGTCGCTACTTACGTACGTAGGAAGACGGGTGCCAGTTTATAAGCATTATGGATCGAAGCCACATCATCCCATATAATGAGATAAACCTATATATATATATATAGGCATACCCTGACATATTGTGTAATTAAGGAACAGGGAGCAGTAGCACAGCACCGAAGCACGTCGATCGTATCTACATATATCCAATGGGGGATGGCCTGGGCAAAGGAAGCGTCATTGGCGACGTCTCCTCCATGAAACATCCACCACCACCACAGCAGCCGCGGCAAGAGCATAACAACAGCGTGCTGAGCATGGTGTTCCGCTTGCTCCCATACGCCGCTTGCTTCCTCGTCGCCGTCAACTTCGCGCAGACCACGTACCGCGTGCTGCACGACCCGCGGGACCTGGCATTCGTGCTGGCCGCCTACGCCATGCTTGCGCTGCTCTTCTATTGCATCCGCAGGTTCGAGGCACTCGTCGCCGCCGAGTACTCCCCCGCCGAGAGTCGGACGAGGGAGCGGCTCAAGCTGTCCGTGTGGGCGCTGTCGACGGCGCTGACTGCCATGTTCGCGTACCGCGTGTCGCCGCTGATGCCGCCGCCGCTGAACCTGGCAGTCTGGGGGATGGCTCTGCTCGTCACCGTCGGTGGGTTCTGCTTGCTGTTTGTCTGTGGTGGTCATGGCAACAGCTTGGACATGGAGAGCGGGAACGATGCATCTCCATCTCAGAATGACAAAGTCTGAAGACCATCTTTTTTTTCCAAAAAGAAAGAAAGAAACAAATTGTGACGTCCACAACCAATCATAATACTAGATTTATGTACACAAGCTACATAAATCATACATGCAGGATTTTAAGTTTCTCTGTGTGAGTTTGTAATAGAAAAGATACTGTAAGCTGATGCATAGTTAATGATGATGTCAAATTCACTACACAGTCTTCATCATTTTCAGACTTGGCGCGCGTCGCGTGTGCGTGCCGTGCAGTGCAAATCACCTGATGAGTGTGACGTCCATATGTAATATGTTTGTTTCTGTATATATCCATCCATCCTGCTGCTGTGCTGCATGCTTGTTTCCCTTCGATCATGAGATGCCTTCCATCAGAATAAATGCAGACATGAAGGGGTTTCTGTTTCTCGTCGGGGATCGATCGAGCTGAACGCTTGAGAGACGCCCGGACGTACGTGAGCATAATAACAGTCTACAGATGATGTCATGTGGCCTACGTTAGAGATGTTCTAGCACATGACATCTCTATCTGACGACAGCGATGGAGTTGTTGGACCTAAAGGTTAAAAACCTTGACTCTGGAGGTTCGCCGCAAGATACAGCGGCGGCCTTACCGATTTACCATTTACCTGCTGCTGCAACCAATGTGCTTTTGGAACTTTTGTACCATTGGGTATTTGGGTGTTCGTTGGAAATACATATAAAACACCAGGTGAAATTTCTATCGATGTACGTACGTGCAGTGTGACATCACAACATGATCGGCGTCATGAACGGATCATGGCGTGTGTGCCGTGTGAAAAAAGTATCGTTGCCTCGACCAGAAGCCTGCACCGACGACTTGGCAGGTCAAGTCAACACGAGGCCTAATCTCGAGTCCGGCAGGGGCCCAACTCCATAATGCAATTTTTAACCGAAAGAACGGGCAAATCGGGACTAAACATTTGCCAAGAGACCACCAATTTTTCTGCGTGTTTACCAGAGTTAATCTCACACCCTTCGATATATCTGGTTAACAATTTCACAACGGGGTCGGATGCTACGTGACTGTGCTATTTTTCCTAATGTGATGCTTGACACGCCAAAATTTCTCTTGTAACTCTGTAACACCACTGACAGTGTCAATGGGTACTTCAGCTTTAACAAATATATATATATATATGTTCTCTTTCTCGCATGACCTCATGCCTTTGTCTTTGGACTGCCCCTTTTTTGGACAGGAATTTCCTGATTGGCATGGGAGTACTGTAACTTAAACGATATCCTAGTATCTCATAACTCTCATAAATGTTTGATCAAGTCATTCAGCGGCATATTGTACCAAGAACGCATGTTGCAGCACTTGCTACAGTGTTTACTACAATAGAAAATCGGTTTAGAGCTTTTTGCTGCAGCGTTCTTAGAAAATCTGAAAGATCGCTTTTTTGATCCGATGTTGGTATAAGGCTACTTAAGTTGCAGTCTCCATGCAGCTGCGTGGGATCCCTATCCTTTGTTTTTGCATAACGTAGGGATGGGTGGAGGAAGGAGATGGTTCGCTTTTGAGCTTTGGCCCGTTCTCGCCACTTTGGCTCGTCGTTGCCATGATCGGAGCCATCTTCCTGATTCCGACTGCCGCCTGGCTCCTCCGATGTGCATGGTGGTGTTGGCTGGCATGGAGGGCAGGGGGAGCTCCGGTGACGGCCGCCCCACGGAGATGGACATCAGGTTGCAGCTGCCATCGACACGACCAGCGGCGGTCCTGAGATTTTAGGGGCTCGGGACGAGATTTAAAATAGGGGCCCTTCTAAATAATATATATGAAATATCAAATTACAGATCCATCTAATTAATATGTTAAACATAATACATGTAATCACGTTAGTTAGGATAATTGGCAAAATCAATACGACAATACCTAACGGCTCACGGATGAAACGTCGAGACGGAGACACGGCGCTCGCGATCGCGAGGGCAGCAACCAGCAGACTGCAGACGGCAGGGCGCAGCGCAGTAGCTGCCGAGGAGACGCGGTGGCGCGGACGAACACTCGCCTCGCCGTCCGCTGAATCCTCAATCTGATCGGCCGATCGCTCGATCCGCCGACGCCTCTCGCGTGCCAGAGTCGCGTCGCGTCGCGGCGTCGCGCCGCCTGCCCTGGCCTTGGTCTGCAATAGCAGATGAAACGTTTTGCCATGCCAACCGGTCTCTGGGGTCTGGAGTGGGGCCGTCGACGGGAGTCAGGGCGTTGATGGGTCATGAGTCCATGCATGCGACTAGCGGGCCACGATTAGCGAGGCGTCACGGCGTCACGCGCTGGGCCTCAGCCACTCACGAGCCATCGAGCCAGGACTTAGAAGGTCGGTCACGTAATCACGTTACTCATGTAATCACTAATCACGTTACTCATATTCATATACAATATGCATGCAACTATGCAAGGGTGGGGCCCATGGGTTTGGGGGGCCAGGGCGGTGGCCCCGCTCGCCCCCCTCCAGGGCCGGCACTGGACACGACGTGCCCCATTTGCCGCGAGGATTTCGCCGAGTGCGATGATGTGTGTTGTGCTACTGTCGCATATACTTAGGGGTAGCATAAAAGGCTCACTAGGGCTAAAATCAAAATTACTTTGATTATAGTAGTTAATATGTTTAAAATTGAAATGAGTTTATTTTAAAAGGAAAAAAGTTAACGAGTTTGGCTCAACAGTGGCTCGTTAATTCGAATTTGAAATAACCACTTAAATGATAAATAAAATGATTTTGTATCAACTATATCAATTTTGAAAGATGTCCGATAATATCTCGTTAAGTTCAATAATCAGACCTACAAGCTTGCTTCTTCCAGGAGCTATAGTAAGAAATGAGGTGCATTGTATCGTAGCTCATGCGTAACTTTATCGTATTGTACACGGGTTATTATCCATAACTTCGTAATGTATTGCAACTCGGGATGAGTATATACGATAGCCGCGATGTTAAGGAAAGGCCTAGCGAGGAGGATATATCAGCCCATAGATCACAACACACACACCTAGCTAGTCAATATTTAATCTGGCCCAACAGCGAAGTACAGTGTTACAAAAAGGCCCTTTGCCTTCTCCAGAATGTACGCACGACTTTCTTTGCAACAAGGCTTCTAACTTTCCCTGCATTACGGATAATGAGAATACGTGTCCAAAGAAAAGACGCAAACAAACTTCCCGCTTCTTACCCAAAGTCCACCCGGTTAAATATTATTGTTTGCAAATCACTCAGATGGAAAAATTACCATGTCTTTGTTTAACCATCTCTCATCACCTCACGTCTAAAAAAAAATAATATACTACTGTTCTACAGAATACATTTCAATTCTAACTACTGTTATCTCTTTTTCTAAATTTGCAAATCATAATTCAATACTTCTCATTCAGATGAGTATTCCGTTAGTGAAGTGCAATAACAATTTGAAGAATTTTCAATGGCAAAGCCGACAGAAAACCTTTAGGCCTTGTTTGGGTGGGCCAGGATTCACGTGGAATGTGGGAATTAGTTCAACTTCCGCATGGGTGGGCCGGGATCCTGGCCCCATCCAAACAAGACCTTCCTGACAAATCAGTGTATTTAATGGATTGCCTAAAGTCGAGTAATTAGAAGAGATCATAGAATCATAATGTATGCAATGAAATATGAGGTGATACTAGACAATAAGTACATGCGTTCAGTTACAGCTAACAAATGACTATACCTTTGGCTCCCATTCGTGCCGTTCTTCCGGTTCTGTGGAGGTAATCAATCTAAAATGGAAAAATTTACAAGATAGAATGCACATAAAAAATCCATGGGGTGAGAATAAATGCAGAACAAACAATAAGAGAAAATGTAATTGATACATAGAGTTAGATGGGAAGTCAAACATAATGACATGGTCAACATCCAAGTCTAGGTCTGATCTAAAAAAAAAAACATCCAAGTCTAGGCCTCTAGCTGCCAGATCAGTGCAGACCAATGTCGGGCAATCCCCCTCTTCATTCCGGAACTTGCTCAGGTTCTCAACTCTACAGTTGGTTAAAAGCACTCAGGGGGGAAAAAAGAAAGCAAATTGCTGATTTTCATAGGGAACTCAATATATGGCTCCTAGCAGCCTAAGAAGCAAGTTTCATCAAACAAATAGCAATGATAGCAACCTCTTAACATCTGCACATGTCATAATTATTTGATAAAATAAACCAACTGGTATACCTAAACAATGGTATTAAGACTGAAACTTGGTATACAGCCCAGCAGCAGTTTTTATCGTCTTAGTGATCAGAACAGTGAACATAACATATCTAACACATAAGTTCCAGTCTCAAAGAGCTCATGATGAAATTTGCCTACATCTCAATCTTATGTAAATTCAAATTCTAGGCTTCTGCCTTCTATGATGTATGTGGTTATGCATTACTGACAAAAGTAGCCAGGACACAGCAAGAAAGACATAACCAGGCAGTTTAAGTCCATGATTACTAGGAAATTGAACATTTCCAGTCGGATCATTATACCCTCTGGATAACCTTCTATGGTAGAAAAGTAAAATTGGGGCAGTTACTAAAATACTGTGGCCTCCCTTTCCTTTTTGTTCCAAATTATATTGGACGACAGGAACACTTTAAAAACTTGACAAACCTCTCTTCAGCAGGAACCTCTCCATTGTAGTTGACAGTAGATATCTGATTTCAGTCAGAAAATGGTCCACCGCATGACTTGAATTCAAAGTATTACAAAACACCATAACTTTGTTTCCCTTTGCTAAGCTTGGCTCCAGAACCTGCAGAAATAAATTTCCTCATTATCTCATGCATTTGGCATAACAGGAAGCAAGGAACTGCCATCAAGTGTACAACACTGACTGACCTTGAAGCAAAACCTTCAACAACTAGACAAATTAAACACAGAAGGTCTTGCTTTTGGATAAATTTGAAAACAAGCTTGTTAAATTTCTGTTTTTCTTATTCTCATTTTGGCCATTTATTGTGCGAGTTTTTTGACCGTCAGACAAAATTTAAAGCAATATAAGCCATAACACAAAAGCAACATGTTGGCATGACAGAGATTAATCCCTACTGAGTACTAACTAATTCAGGTCGGTGGCCCAGGAAGCCAAAGGTGTCTTGTTTTAAAGGAAGAAAGATCGCTAGATATACTGAGGTCCATATACATGAGGTGTTTTAGTACTTGATTCATATTTGACAATTATCAACATCAAATAGTCTTAGCCCCAACAAATGTATCAACAACAAGATATATAAACATGTTTTCAAAAAAAAAACAAGATATATAAACAAATAAAGAATAGCACTTAACAAACTAGTTGTATTTGCATACACCATTCCAGTTTGAATCTAGCCAGCACAGAGACACACTTGTGTGCACATACAAAGAGGATGGGAGGGGAGACAAGAGTTTCCGTCATGAGGCGATGTGTTGCCGAGATGAGACGTATGAGCAGATGGTGCAGGAAGCTTGGGACGAATCGGCGCTTATCAGAACCCACAATGGTCTGCTAGGGAAAGTTGCTCACATGTCTGTGCGAATGAAGGAATGGAGTATAGCAAAGTTTGGTTCTGTAAAGGAGAACCTTTGGGTAGGCTCCGCAGGATCAGCAACCATAGCTGCACGGAGTACGGTACGTAGAAAGGATGACTCCCTGTTTCTAGTAGACTAAGCCTGATCCTACTTTGCAAGTCCAACAGGTCTAGTATTCTTTCATTTTACGTCTGAGGCAGCGTGGTAGCCCTGATCTAGCTAAGACTTTAGATTCCATTCTATTTCATTCTGATCTCATTATGAGGAAATAGGTGAGGCGAGGCTAAGACAAAGATATGGGACTTCCCGCGCTAAGTTGTTCCAATCTCTGTACTTAAGTAACTGAACTCGAAAGTGCTGCTATGAGCTAGATTTGTGCGTACAAGGGTAAAGAAGCGAGCAAGGCTACCTTTCCGCTTGAAATCCTACACCTGAGTGCTATTTGATCAGAGTGAGTTGCAATTGAGCTTGATTTACTTGCTCTTCTATTTGCATTTTTTTGTTAAGTATGTGGGTGACTAATCGTCGTGAGATCGGTAGGTCGGGGGCTCTTTCTTTTCAAGTAGTCCCAGTCGGCGAACTCGGCTCCACAGAAGAAGTCAGTAGTGAATCAAAGAACTCATACATGTAATCAGTGACTAGGGATCGATCAATCGGATGCAACTGAGCCATGCAAAAAGAATTGGAAAAGGGTGACGCAAGAGCAGTGGAAGGTGACTTAGCAACATCAGTCATTTCCTATAGAAAGGAAGGAAAGGATCACTCTTCTGTCTAGACGAAAGATCTCATTTTTGCTACCGCTCACCCTCTTATGAGTCTCTGTCAGCCGATGTTTAGTAGCTTTCAATGCGGGTTCAGTCATTCTCTTATATACTGGAAAGTATGAAGTGACTTAAAGCACGAACATGAAGGAATTCACTAGGCCTGTTTGGTAGAGTTCTCTCTGATTCTGATTCTCTGTTAGAAGTGATTCTCTGAGAGAAGTGATTCTGTTACTGAAAGTGATTCTCTAACGAATCCATAGGATAAACTCTATGGAGAAACTGACTCTTTGTTAGGAGTGAATCAGGAGAAGCAGCTTTTTTCAACTCCCAGCTCCTAGTTCATTTCGAAGAATCACTTCACGGGAATCACCCTGGGAGCGATTATCAGAAAACTGCAGAGCTCTGCCAAACAGGGCCTAAAACCTTCAGGAGAGCCTCAAGTTTGTTTTCTGAACCAGAAAGATTGATGAAGTTGCTGTGCAGTTGCAACCCTTTTTTGAAATGTTAATGTCCATAAATGAACGATACCTTCAAATTCCTCATCAATCAACTATTGTACTGCATGCAGTAAACTAGTAGTCGCGTCAGGCATGACCGTGCGTATGGTGCTGGCCGGCCGAAATTAGAATTAGTAGAGATAGAGATGACAAACTTATCTAGTCGCGTCATGTATGACCGTGCGCGTGCTGCTGGCCGGCTAAAAGTCCATATGTGATTAAATAAAAATAGATGATCTTATCCACACATGCAAATAAATATTTAATGGAAAGGAGGTATATAACAACTCAAAGTCACATGGTAACTCATAAGCTGTATGCGTGCAGTATATGAAAAAAGAATCGACCGTGTAGTATATGGAAATAAAATTGGCTGATTGAGATAAGAGTCTGATACGCCGCAGATCACGCATGCATGCATATCTAATCAAATTAAAACTTTCTCCGTTTCGTAGTTGTGTGATTCATAATTAGAAGTAGTAGAAAAATATAAACTTAATTCACTTTATTTTAGCCTATAAGCTCTAGATCTGAGGTGAAACTGGAATCTGGAGCTTTGCCAAGTAGGGTTTAAGTATAAACACGCTATTCCAATTTTTTCTCTTAAGGTAACACTTGGGAATTTATTTTAAAGTATTTGTTTTGCTTTTATACTATAAAAATACTTATTAAATTATATGTATAAAGTGAGAATTGAAAATTCACCCGATTAAGAAGAGAACCAATGAATTTTATACCCTTTTATTTTTATTTTGTCTCAGATAAAATTCGTATGTGAATATAGTGGTGATTTATCTATTTCTTTTAATCAAAAGTAGAAAAATGTCATGCTCATACGAGGCAAGGCACATATACACCGCTCGAACTCCTATGGAATGTCTTGGGTGTCGTTAGAAAACTGAAAAATAAAAAATATGAAAAAGGGAAAAAGAGAAGGTGGCTAGGCTTCCACATCAAACTTACCAATTTGGTTTTTGGAATGATAGATTCTAATACCGGTTCATATCGGTGTGTTGCTTCGATTTAATATAATAATAATATATTTATAAGTATATATATGTTTAATTATATGTACATCAAAGTTTATTTATAATATTACTCTAAATATATAGTAGTACTATCAAATATGACACCATATTATCGGTTTCAATCGGTATGATAGGTATTGATCGGTATCAAAGCCGATATGGTTAGTATTGACTGGTATCGAGCTCGGTACGGTACATAGAACTACTTTGTACCGATTTAGGTATTGATATGGTATATACCGACTAGTACGTACCGGTACCGATAACTATGCTCCACACCCTTATATCTTTCATTTTTTATCTGATTCCTAACCTAGCTGCCTCTCCGCAATTCGCTTTCTGGTTTATCCCTCCCTCTCATGCTTTCCCTTGTTCTCTTCCTTCTCGGTCTTGAAGGCAATGGAACCTGGGATGAGGATATGGGTAACAATATATTGACAACTAGATGTGTACATGTCATGTGCGACGCTGTGTGAGGATGATTTTTTAGAAGCTGGGTTTTTTTTGTAAAAGAGTATGATCCGGGCCTAGATGCAATACTCTTAAACCATGACGGTTTTTTAACTCGAACTTGTGGAACTACATGTGGAACTATGAGTTTTTTTTTGGCAAAACAGGTAGTGGGTGGATCTAAATACATTTTTGGAATTTTTGAAAAGTTTTTTTGTGAAAGAGCCATTGGGGGACTTGAACGCAACTTTGGAATCTTTATATGGACCTAAATATAATTTCAAAATTTTTGAAGGGCTTTTTTGCCAAAGAACTGATAGGAGGAACCAAACATAATTTCGCAATTTCCGAAGAACCTCTCCGTGAAAGGGATGAGGTGACAGCTTGCCTAAGCTGAAAACATTCCATCTTTAATATAGGTAGTGTGGCAAGTAGGACAATAATGATGTATTATGTCTTTCTCCATTCATCTTTTTATGGTGCGGCGAGCAACCCTAGTAATGTTACTAGTTCGCTAGTACACATAGATATCATCTACATAACAATGTCAACTATATCAATATTGTGTATTAATGACATACACATGTATATTGAGCTACTTATCAATATATATAAGTTAGCATAGTATAATCTGATTAATTTATTAGAGAACGTGCGTTATTTATTTGCCTAACCATGATTTGTTACATTTTGTTCATGAGATATTTGGATCACTCTTATGTGCGAATGGGTGGCGTCACCTTCGCCTTTCTCAACTCTTCTTATCTCTTTATGGTATGCAGAGAATTATAGACGTTGGTTATCTGTAATAGACTCTTATATCATTTATAGATAAGATTAAAGATAATTTATACAATAAACTGACTATATAATTATTTATAATTATCTATTGTATAATTAATATAATTAATAGATTGTCTCTAGACTCTAACATGTGCTTGCACGTGCCCTTATATAGCCAATAGCCTCCTCCATTCTGGAACCTTCCATCACCCAGGCAGCCAGGCTAAAATCCATTGACGTCAGCTGCGTCGTCCCCATGCTCTAGGGGAGAGCGCGCGGAGCCTACGCGTCCACCGGCGGTTGCATCTCAGGTGACAACCTCCTGATCCATCTCAGATTGTCCGAACCGTTGCTTTTCCCCCTCGTTTCGATTGGTTTTGGGGATTTTTACCTTTTTAGGTTTGAAGATTTCGACGCGATAGTTGTTCTTTTGCTAAATTCGCCTACTCTTGGTGTCCAGGAGCACGATTGTTTGCCACAAATGGACTAATTGCATGTTAGGATTTGCCCCATAGTTTTGTATTCTGAAGTTTGCAATCTGGACTGTGCTGTGATGGATTGGTTGATAGCCTTGTATGATCCCTGGACTCACCTGTGGGTATGGGTTGTGCAGAGACCTTTGAGGATGTCGACTCCTGCAAGGAAGAGGTTGATGAGGGACTTCAAGCGGTTGATGCAGGACCCTCCTGCGGGCGTAAGTGGCGCCCCTCAGGATAATAACATAATGCTGTGGAATGCTGTGATTTTTGGGTACGTCGTTCGAACTCATGTGTCGGCATTTGCTTTTTTGCCTTTCTTGGTTTCGAACGTAATTGATGACACCACTCCACTCGTCTATGTTGATATGCAGCCCTGACGATACCCCGTGGGATGGAGGTTAGTTGATTTAAGGGTGTCGATGTGTTATAAGATTGATTTGTTGTGCTTCTTTGTTTTGCACTTGGTACGAGCGAACTTATTGTTTGTTGCAGTGCTTCAATTGCCATATATAAACAATTAAGTGCATGTACATATGCTGCTGCATTGACAACGCCCGAGTAATATCCATCACGCTAATATGATCAAGTTATACGGAACATCATAATCTACCAGTAACACACATGTGGCTAGCAGAACAAAAATGGCCATCATGTGAGTTTGTCACCTCACTGTCAAATTTCTTGTCACACTAACAAACACAGCACCGAGTTAACATGGACAAGGGAAAATGGCCCTCCGTTTATATGTACCTGCTGAAACCAGTGATATAAACCAGGATGGACCTGGGGTGGTCACGGGGACATGGTGACACGACACCGATGTTGAGCCATGGCCAGCGAGGCAGCAGACCTATAGGCGGCGCATGGCAGGAGCGAGGCAGCGCTGAGAAGGAGGTGGGGACACATAGGAGGTGACGGTAGGGATCTATGACGGCGATGGGGATTTGGAGGAGGGTGGTGGTGTTGGGACCAAGATGACATGATAGAGTGATTCAACAGGGCTTGTGGGAGGTAGGTGGCGGCGCAAAACCCTAGCACCACATGTGAGAGAGGTAGTGAGGAAAAGAGCTAGATGTGAGAGAGAAGAGAGATGAGAGATTTCGAGTTTATATATGATGACATTGGTGGGTAATTTTGACGAAGTTGAGTAAAAAATAGTTTATATGCATTATGCAGAAGCAAAAAAAAAAATCATTTTTTAAACTTATGGCTTATAGTTGTAGGGGGCATATCCAGTGCAATCAGGCTTTTGGTGCAATCACCGTGCAATCCAACTAAGAAAAGTTTCAAAAAATTCTGAAAAAAATCATGGATGTACATCTCATCTTACCCCATCTACATATAAAATTTCATGATCAAATTCGTCCTATGTTAAGAGTAATAAAAAAGACAAATTTCTGACAAATTTGAATAGTTCAAATGCACCCCAAATTTGTCTTTTTTGTAACTTCTAGCATAGGATGAATTTGATAATGAAATTTTATATGTAGATGGGGTAAGATGAGATGTACATCCATAATTTTTTTCAGAAATTTTTGAAACTTTTCTTAGTTGATTGTACTATGATTGCACCAAAAGTCCGATTGACCGGATATGCCCCCTAAGTAAAATATGTAACCCATTTTGGAGTTAGCATCATATATTGTTGCCTTGTTGATCAATAGATTTAGAAAATTATAAATATTAGAAGGATTTTATGTAAGCTCCAATGCAGTTGCTAGCATCACGTGTACTACTCTATGGCTCTATTTGTTTAGGCTTCAGTTTTTTGGTTTATAGTTTAAAGCCAGCTTTTTATCTTAAATAGGTTAAAAGCTAACGGCTTTTATATGTGTTAGAGGTGGGTAATTTTACCTAACTTTAGTGTTATTAGTCTAAAATAAACCATCAATAAGCCAAAAAAGCCTCTCTCCGCTAGCTTTTGGCTTTTAGTTATATAGAGGCTTATGGGTTTTGAAAAACCCAGATAAAAAGCTACTCGTTTATTTAAGCTGTAGCTTTTTAGCTTTTAAGCCGGTGAAAAAGCCCAAACAAATAGGGCTTATATATGACTCTTAAGTTGCTTATAATGTACTTATCTTTTAACACTTGTTATGGCATAGTTTGATTTCTGTCCTTTCACTGCTATCAGAAGGGTGTTTGATTTTTTCAGGTACGTTCAAGCTGACTCTCCAATTTACAGAAGAATACCCCAACAAGGCACCGACTGTTCGATTTATTTCCCGGATGTTTCATCCTAACAGTAAGTTGTTTTTCCTCATCTTTAAATACTCGAGTGCACTGGAAATACTCCCTCCGTTCATTTTTATAAGGCGTATTTTGACTTTGCACAAGGATTAAGGTTACGTTGAAATTGATAAAGGTATGAGAGAAAATGACTTAGATGCCCCCACTTAATTGTCTTGAAGATGAAAGATATATTTTGTGTGAGTGGTAATGAATAAATGCATATGGTTGAGAGAGAATAAATAGGGGTATAAAAGGAAAGGCCTCATTAAATCTACATGCAAGCCTTATATTTCTGAACAAGATCATTCAAAAAATAAGCCTTATAAAAATGAACGGAGGGAGTAATTAGATTAGATTGATCCATCTCATGTTCCTTTATGTATTTAAGCATACACTTTTATTAAAATTTGAAGCATACTTATATTCTTCACCTGGGTTCTCTTGTTCCTGCTAGCTCAGAGACGCGGATATATGAACGGATGTTCTTTGTTTCTGTGTTACCTGCTTGATAGATGTACACTTGTGCAGTTGTTCCGTGAAGGCTTGAAAATATTAATTTTGTGTTGTGAATACCTAAGTTTTGATCAATGATCAATACCTTGCTTGCATTAAGAAAGCATGCTGCACCCTTTGCAGCATATTTTGAGTGCATGCATTGCTTATGATTTTGAACCGAGAAAACGTCAGCTTTCTTTGTCCTCTGCTGGTATTTCTCCGTCCTAAATATTTCGATATTAATAACTTATAATCTCCACTGATTGTCGTCCAAACATATTTTTCTTATGTTGTGCAGTTTATGCTGATGGAAGCATATGCTTAGATATCCTACAGAATCAGTGGAGCCCAATATATGATGCAGCTGCTATCCTTACATCCATCCAGGTACAACAAAATCTTTTATGTCTTAACAGCTCAGGTTATTTGGTCACCAACATTTTGTACTTTCTCATTGTTGTCTTGTCACATCAACATATATTTTGAAATTCGTAGCATGCTTTCAATTTTTTATTTGGGAAATATCTGGGTGGTCCTTCAATGCTAGGTATAGTTTCAACCACATACTGAACTCATCCAGATGATAATTACAAATTGTTTGTTGTGATCGAGTGTAACTAATCCAATACTTCTGAAATGCTCTAGCTAGTAATTAGCGATAGGAAATCAAGAACCAATTGATTGGACATATAACAGGGGCCAATTAAAAATTAATCTATCTTCATTTTTTTGGATGTTGAAATAATTATTAGTCATTTTATTATTGGTATAACCTTTTGGATCTTGAGCTTTCCCTTAAGATCTCCACTGTGCTTGCTGACTGAGAGTCTGAGAGTGCCAAAAATAGGGAGATTTTACTGTGGACAGCCAATCTAAAGCTTCACAGGCAAAACTTTCAATTGCATTGCTTCTGCCATCTCAACTTAATTGTATTGCCTCAAAATGCCTACTGAATGGTCTCTTCCAGAAACAAATTGGGATGTTGCTATTCACAATTTGGAACGTGTCAAACTTCCATAAATTCTGTACCAAGCTTGCTCACAGAAATTATAACAGCATTGAAAGAATATTAGTTGTAGCAAATACATTTTTCTAGCCTACACAAAATTTGGCAATGCTTGAGATATAACAGCATTGAAAGAGGTTTCATTCATTTTGTCGTCCCTTATCAGGACCAGTCTGCATGCATGTGTTGTAGGCAAGGATGTTGGTTCCGTTTGTGTTGATTTCTTGCTGTTTTCAAACCGAAAATCTTGATGGTAATAGCTTGCAACTAACCTGGGATGTGTGCCATTTACAGTCGTTGCTGTGTGATCCAAACCCAAATTCGCCTGCTAACTCTGAAGCTGCCCGCCTGTTCAGCGAGAACAAGCGAGAGTACAACCGGAAAGTGCGAGAGATTGTAGAGCAGAGCTGGACAGCAGACTGATGCATTGAGCTCTCACTGTGCGCCGCCCTGTTCTTTCCATACCATAATGTTGTAATGAAAATAGCTGAACTCCGCTGTTACTGTGGTTCTCCAATGTTAGCTGCCGTGCACCTTCATCTGAAGCAGAAGAAGCTTGTTGTATCTTGTGTGACTGGACCGTTGGAGGCTGTTTCTGTCTCTCGACTTACAATATACCCTATGCTGGATCTGGAACAGAAACATATTGCGTGACTTGTATCGCATTGATTTTGACAAGGAATCGTATACATCTTCTAGGGGTGAAAACGGAACGGAAGTCGGTAAATAGCTGTTCCGTTTCCATTTTCATATTTTTTACCGGTAACAGAAACGAAATCGGAAACCCCGGAAACGGATACGGTAACGGATAGTGACGGAAACGGAAACGGAGCGGATACGGAAACGAAAACGGAAAATTTCACAAGAATGTAGTACATGATCTATTCGAAATTACAAAGAATATCTTAGTAACATTAGCCAACATTGAGCGAGTATAGTATATACAAGGGCATATAAACATTGTTTAACCAAAACACAATTATCTTTTTACCTTTTGCCAAACTACTGCAAGCTACCAGAACTTCCTAACAAAGCACCAGAGCAAGCACAAGCTACTACGACTGGGCATTTTCGGACCAGAAGCAGGGAAACACGCCAGCGACACAAAACTACAACCTCCAAAACAGAACACTGAAACTCCAAAATGAAACTGTATAAAACTAAGTTGCAGAAGTTCATCCAGTACATATGCCTGGGCTCAATATTCCAACGAAGTTGCAGAAGTAAAGGATTTTATATGCTCAAGTGTTTAGCATTGAATCCTCCGTAAACTAGTCAAAATTATACACCATCAGTAAGCAGAAACAAATGCAATTACCAATCAAAATCAACAGTTCATCCAGTACAATCATGATCTAAAATTTCCGATTACAGTGGAGACCGGTGTGGTCGGGGCGCGGCGAGGTCGAGGGCGGCCGTGGAGTCGCGGTGGAGGCCGGAGGGAGGGCCGTGGAGTCGCGGTGGAGGCCGGCCGGTGGAGATGCTGGAGCCTGGAGCCTGGAGGAGATGCGCCGGCCTCCAGCCTGGAGGAGATGCGCCGGCCTGGAGTCCTGGAGGAGATGCGCCGGCCGGTGGAGATGCGCCGGCCGGTGGAGGAGGAGATGCGCCGGCCGGTGGAGATGCGCCGGCCGGTGGAGGAGGAGATGCGCCGGCCTGGCCGCCTGGAGTCCTGGAGACCGGAGAAAGAATGGAGGAGCAGCCGAGCACAGCAGTCAATACTCAATAGCTAGGGTTATTGGTGGGCTGGGCCGTGGGCGATTTGGTGGGCTGGGTTTCGGAATTTCCGGATTTCTGAAAACGGAATTTCCGTTCCGATTCCGTTTCCGTCGGAACTAGCTCTCCCGTTTCCGTTTCCGTTTCCGAAAAAAAATTACCGTTTCCGTTTCCGTACCGACACTTTTCGATTCCGTTTCCGAAAATGAGCTTCCGTTTCCGTTTTTCTTCGGAACGGTCGGAAACTTTCCGTTCCGTTTTCACCCCTAACATCTTCGATCAAATTGGATGTTTCGACAAACTCCATTATCAACTCAGTTGGAATATTTTTATGTATTTAGCTACTTGGTAATCTTTGACATACGTAACTACTTCGTAACCGTCGAGGCGTCAATCGGTGCAGATGCAGTAACTAACTAGCGTCACTGCACGGCGACTACTTTTGACTTATAGCGAGGCCCTGTTTCCCTGTTTATAATACGGGAAATTCACATGAATTTTGCAAGAATTTCATGTGAAATAGTTTAAATTTCCGTGTTCACTGTTCAATTGTTGTTCACTGTCGCAGTCGCAGACTAGAAAGCCCAGCTGAAACGAACGAAACGCACCCAATCCAAGTCTAAGCGACCAGGAGGAGGAAGCGACCTGAGGTATCAATGGCCGACCGCGAGGTGGCCGCGCCCGTGGAGGAGGAGTCGCTAACCACGCCGCTGCTCGAGCCAACAGCTCGTGACCCGTCCGTGGAGGTGCGGCTCTACCAGCGGGGCGCCGGCCCGGGCGCGGTCTTCCGGTCGGGCCTGGTAGGCCCTCGCCGTGACCGCCTCGACGTGCGCGGCATCCAGGCCGAGCACGGGCTCCGGGCGCTCTTCGCCTTCAAGCCCGAGGGCTCCCGGCGCGGTCTCCAGATCCGGCCCTACCAGACCGGCGGCTACTCCGCCGTGCTCTTCCGCGACGGCGCCGTCATCGCCCTCGACGGCGAGCCCAAGGTATTACTCGCTTTTCAGTTTTTGCGTTCCGCACCTCCCAGTACATGGATATTGTAAATTTCATTTACGCCTTTACTTCGGTTGCTTCAGGAGTCGTGGACGAAGCCCGTGTCGATGATCGTCGCCGGCCTGCTCGTGCCAGCGGTGATGGTGGCGATAGCGCTGAAGGGAGTGCCGGAGCCGCTTCGGTCGTCGAGGGTGGTCAACGGGTCTTCCCGCCGTGGATTCTCGCCAGCGCGGTCATCGTCTTCGCTCGCTTCAGGACGCGACCCAGGGCTCCTCCATGAACGGGAGCCGACCAACTCATAATCGCCCACCCCCGTGTCCAAAAGCTCCTCCCATTTTTCTTGTTCCTCTCTTCTCTTGAGAAATTCTGTGCCAGGAAGGCAAGAATCGAGAATGTAATTTATGGTGAACAGAACATATTAGGATTGGATTATGTTCCATGAAATTGTTATCTGAATACCAACTGATCATGAAAGTAGCAATGCTCTGCGGTCTGCAGTATAATAGCTCCTGCATTGGAAGATTTATTTTTTTCATGTAAGTGTGCAGGTAACACAATCATGTCCCATAAAAGAGCACTACAATAAATTACAGTCGCGCGTATCACAGCAGCTTACTAAAACCACGTTTACACAGCCCCTCGTAAAAACAACTCTCCAACTCTTCAAACAGACAACCGAATATGATCAGTAAACTGGGACAGACTTCACCCACGCACCAAATAACATCAGTGAATTAAGACAAACCGGCAGAAAGAGTAAAAGCTTAGTCGCTATCATCTTCTTCGTGCTCTTCATGCTGGGCGACAACCTTCTCTATGAATTTCTTGCGAACACCTTCTATGACATTGTTCCGAGATGAGTCGCTGCCACCCTGCCCATCATTCAGTACTGGGTCTGACTGGCAAAGGGCTAATGCAACAGCTGAAAGAAGGTGAAACAGAATAACAATTTAGCACAAGGAGATGGAAGCCAATGTATAATACTGTAAGTAACTCTGGGATTGATGGTTTGTTGAAAGAAAGCTTCAGATGAAGTCAGCATCATCTAAATCAGCAAGATAAACACATGTTATTTCTTAGTGGAAGAAAATGCTCGATTTTATGGAAACAGCAATGTATAACTGTGAGGTAGCATGTTATTATGCTATTTTGCTAGGCACACATCATCTAACTATTTGCCACATGAAGCAAGGCAAACAAACATCATGATTGGATCTTTATGCACCGAAGACATGCCTATCATAATGAATGCGTTTCCATTTTATTTCAAAACTGTCAGATTTTGCTCATGATAAGGCATATTAATATAGCATCCAAAAAAATGTAAGTATCCTGTAGGTGGCTTATTGCAATTCTTAAATAAACATATGCCATTTACTGATGTGCACTAACAAAAAAAAATGGCCAACCAATAGAATATAGAATTGGAGTAACTTGAACAAACTCTTGGCAAATTGGATACTGATTTTGTGGTATCACTTACATTCAGGTGTGCATCGCCTTCCACCAAACTTCTGCAGACCGACATAAGTCCCTTTGACAGCACTGTTGTTGTACACCAGTATTGTAGGAACATTGCGATCTGGGTAGTTGGGAATACAGTCTGTGGAGATAATTTTAACAAACTTGGTTGCTGGGTATCTTGTTGCCAATTCCTCCAGGCAAGTCTGAAGCAACCCGCATTCTGGTATTCTGCCACCAGATTCGTAGAAGTCTTAAACAATGAACAATTGAACACCTCAATATACCAAAAGAACCCCAGTGCATCAGATCAGATGTAGTTTCTTTCTGAAGTCCATTTTGTCAAAATTTTAAGCACATTTTGGTAACAGTCAAGCAGCATATAAAACAGAAGCACTGCAATTTTTTTCATGGAAGGTCCACTACAAAGAAATATAAACATGTGATAAAGAGCTAATTAGCCACAAACCTAAATCTTCCAATCAAATTTTGCAGAAAATAAGAGTAGAAGAGTCATAATTTATATCATTTCTTAGATGACAACTTAAAAATGGACAGCATGGAAAGCGTGGTGTAAATCCAAGTAGAAAAAAAAGGAAATGGACAGCATTGCGATAGTTTACTAGGCTATCTTTGTTTATTTGGTTCGAGATGGTATGCTTGAAAATCACATGTATCCAAGGTCAGATTCTGCTGGAACCCATGTCGCTACAGTTAAATCTCTGGCAATGAAGCAGATTCCAATTTCCAAGAATAACCCTGTTTATCCTACATCTAACGATATTCATATTTCAAGCTACCATAGTTATGTTTCCTAGTTTTAATCAACACAACAAGATACATTGTCGTTTGTATATGAATTCAATTCTATGTGCTCATATTCAGTTTAGCTTATTTTGGGCATAATTTTTGGCACAAGAACAGCAACACAATGATAACAGAAAGAATTTTGCCTTACCCATCCTTGTAGAGGAAGACCACAACCCAGACATCTGATGGCGCCTGCGACACCTCACGCACAAAATCGGAGCCAGTGATCAGAACTATTGTGCCAAATCTCGCGGCTTTTGCTGCCTCCCTGAGCTCTGCAAGCCTCATATTCCTGTGAGCACCATATCACATCGAAACATCAGAGAAGGTCCCAGATTTACCAAAACAATTGAGAAATTGCATCCAACTATCCTGAGGCCGACAGTATCGAGCCGACTCCAGATCAAACAATGAGAAACAGATCAGATTACTAACAAAAACACAAGAATCACCGCATTTGACCAGGCAAGTCGGATCAAATCAAACGCGAAGAGCACTAGAACATCCCAAGATGCAGCCAAGAACTGACGGGCAAAAAGGACAGCATCATGGATCACCAACCAGGCCGGAGACCAGATAGAGGCCGGGGATAGGGGTACCTGTACTGCTCGAGGAAGCGGTCGTCGTCCAGGTCGTCCTCGAGCTCCTCAAGCTCTTCGGGCTCGCGCGCGTCGAGCCATTCCTTGACTTGGGCTGCTCGTCGGCGCCGATTTTGGGGACGAAGGGCGGCGGCTTGAAGGGCTCCGGCTTCGGCGGCAGGTTCCCGAGGCGGCGCTGGATGTCGTCCCACTGCGTGCTCGCCCCTCCACGTCCTTGTACACGAAGTGGTAGTCCGCCATGGCCGCGGACCACGCAGAGAGAGAGATGGGAATGGTGGGAATCCTTTTTCTCGCCCCTTCCTTCGTCAGTTCTTCTATACCTCTAGGAGAAGAGACGGTTTCGACTGGCAGGTGGACCCCATTTTCAGTGAATGCCAGTACTTAGGGTGACATGTGTCCCTGACTGGTGGAGCCCGCTAGTCAGTCAGAGCTTCAGACACGAGCTTGCCTCTATATTAAAAGTGCTACTGCGCCGCGCGCGGTGAACCCCCCTCGAATTCGCCTCGCCTAGAAGAAGCGGAGCGGGAGAGGGCGGGATCAAGGCGGCGGCGGCGCGCGCGGGGTAGATAGCGGCAGTTCCTGGCTCGGCGGCGGCGGATATGACGGACGGCCACCTCTTCAACAACATCCTCCTCGGCGGCCGTGGCGGCACGGTGAGCTCCTCCTCGCCTGCTCTTGCTCGATTCCTAGAGTTCCGTCGCGGGGTTCTGCTGGATTTCGTCGCCATTGCCGACGTTCTGATTAGCTCTAGGGTGTGGGCTTCTACCTTTTAGTTCGTTTTGCTGGATGATTGGTTGCGGGTACGTATTGGTCAGGTTTAGGGTTTGGGCGGCGCATTAGGCCAAAATTTCGCTCGTTTTTTCTTCGCTACTTTGTTGCGTTGAACCGAGTGCTTGGTTGGAGATGTCTTCTCCTCTGATTTGTTCGACTCCGTGATTGTGGCACGGCTATAGTCTATTTGTGTCGAGGTTTTTTTAGGCGAAATGTTGAATTTCTGTGGGGGATTTGGAGGTTAGGGTTTATTCAAGGCGCGCAGCGAATAGGGACTTTTAGAGCTACAGCTACCGGAAGGAACCGGATTTCTAGACTCTAGAGATAACAGAGAATATCATTACAAGCATGTAACGATGAGCACCAGAAATGGGAGACTTGTGGAATTGCTCAAATTGATATAAGCTAGGGCTTCTTCTAGTCAGCAATATTTTGGCATGTGGTATACTTACTGCAAATTGGATGGTATACCTACTGCAATTTAGATATAAGTGTCCATCTTTTTTTAGTGGTTCAGAGTTGATGTTTGCTTACCCTAACCCTTGCTTGATAATGCTTGCATCAGTCATCACGCATGAATACATTATTTGATTAATCATCATCCTGTGTCAGTGTCACCTTACCACCTTTGTTGTGTTGGATGCAATGTGCTATAATTCAAACATGTTGTACTTAATAACTTTGAGACTGCAAGTTATGTCTTCCTTCCTTTATTATTTTAAAACGTGCACCTGTGTTTGTTCTTGAATAGTATTTGATCTATTATTTTTTGCGAATGTTGAGAATCTTGTCATGTTGCCATGACTCTTGCTCCTATACAGAATCCTGGTCAGTTTAAAGTGCATTCTGGAGGGCTTGCATGGAAGAGACAAGGTGGAGGAAAGACAATCGAGATTGATAAAGATGATGTAACTTCTGTGACATGGATGAAAGTCCCTAGGGCATATCAGCTCGAGTCAGGATCAAAGATGGCCTGTTCTACAGATTTATTGGCTTCCGTGAACAGGTCGGCACTTCCTTATCAATCTTTTCTTTTATGTAATTTAGTAATGATATTCTAGATCTGATAAGTATGCTGGAAACAGGAGGTATGTTTGCAATTAGGACAATCTGGACACATATTTGGGAAATATTACAAAACTCTTGATCCTGATGCTTACTAGTTTGTAGAACATATAAAACTAAAAGTTGCACTAGCATTTCCTATTTGTAGCATCATCAACCCCGGAACCCTCATGAAGATCCCATTTTGCCCTTCCTAATTTGCTATGTTGCTGTCATGTTACTGTAATATTAATATATCATATACTTATATCTATATAGTATAGCTGAAAATCATGTTCAGTGTGATTTTTTTTTGTTTTTCCAAACCAATTATATGTGAAGTGAAACTAATTTTGCGTAGAACCTGGATAATTTTGATTTTGCTATTTGATGTGTTATCTTATTTTGTATGAATTCATCATGTGTTGCTTATAAAACCTGCGGTTGAGCTATTCTAGCTTTATCAGTTATGAACCTGGTGATCAGGAGGGAGGACCTCTATACCATCTGGTCTGTATTTGAATCAGGGTGGAGTGGCAAACTGATTTCTATGTCCTTTGTAAGATACGGTATACCTGAGTTATTTAAGTCTTGCAGCATCCATTATCTTCTTTAGGAAGAATATATTATGTGTATCAAATATGTGAACCATATGAAAATGTTGAAGGACTAGTTTATGCAATAGTGCTTGTGCTATCTATACAACATACTGTATTAATCATGTCATCACCATGAGAAATATCTGGATACTCTATTGAGGTGTATGCCATTCAAGATGAAAGCCTTTGGATTTTCCATCACTCTTTCTATAGTGCATCGTTATTCACCGATGAAATTAATTGCAGGTGTGTTTAAAAATTAGAGTTCAACCAACAGATTTATCATAGATAAGCAGGATTGTTTCGAAATATTGGTCATATCTATGAGTAACAATGATGACTTATGAGGTTAATATATTCGTCTCAAATTGCAATCTGACAACTATTTCATCATGAACTTCCTTTTATAGGATGTAAGCAGCCTAACCAACTTCATGCAGAAGAATATGGGCATCTCACCAGATGAAAAGCAGCTTTCTGTTAGTGGCCACAATTGGGGAGGGATTGATGTAGATGGTAAGCTGCATGGCCTTTTATTTTTGTAAACATTATTCACTTTAAATTTCTATTTTTTGGGTCACACTTTCCATTGTAGGAAACATGCTTACCTTTATGGTTGGCTCGAAGCAAGCATTTGAAGTTTCTCTACCAGACGTTGCACAAACCCAGATGCAAGGCAAAACAGATGTTCTCTTAGAGTTCCATGTTGATGATACTACTGGGGCTAATGAGGTTTGTAGAAGATCTACCCAGAATTTTTACATTGTCATCTAAGACTATTTCGAGCTCAAATTTTAATCTTCTGTGATTGTAGAAAGATTCGCTCATGGATTTAAGTTTTCATGTACCTACTTCAAATACTCAATTTGTTGGAGATGAGAATCGCCCTCCAGCCCAGGTGACTTTAGTCAATCAGTATCATGCAATATGAAGCACATTGACATTGTAAATAGTAACTACTGAAATCCTCTCTCTATCTTGTCCTTTTGTAGATTCTCTGGGAGACAATATTGAAATTTGCTGATGTTGGTTCTTCTGAAGAGGCAGTTGTCACCTTTGAAGGAATAGCTATTCTTACACCAAGGTGGAAAATAGGGACCATTTATCTTATTAGAAACTCAAGATAACTTGTTCATGATCATCTGTGTTTTGCTAACAAAAAACTGACAAATCTTTGGCAATGCAGAGGACGATATAGTGTTGAGCTTCATCTTTCATTTCTGCGACTCCAAGGACAAGCTAATGATTTCAAAATCCAATATAGCAGCATTGTTCGCCTCTTTCTTTTGCCAAAGGTTCTCTTCCTTTTGTATTTAAATGTATGCTGTGCTTTGATGTTGTGCACACTGTTGACACTAGACATGAAACTAATTGTGTTGCATAATTGTACTTTGCAGTCAAACAATCCTCATACATTTGTGGTTGTCACTCTTGATCCCCGATCCGCAAAGGACAAACACTGTATCCTCACATTGTCATTCAGGTTTTGTGCTGCAAAATTTGCTCACGATGTTAAGATGTTATTAGTTGGTTTGTCTTCTTGGTTACTGTGTTTGTTTTACTAGACAGTTTAGTAATTGTCCCCCTTATTCTCTAAACAGTTTGAGACAGAGGCAGTAGTTGAAAGAAACCTGACATTAAGTACTGAGCTTCTGGCTGAAAAATACAAAGACAGGCTGGAGGAATCTTACAAGGTGAAGTATTTGTTACTTTGGAACAATGCTGTTTTGCTTATGTTGATTTGTTCAAGTTGGAATTGGAAATCTAGCTTATAAGATAAAATCATAAAATATGCATGGTGAAACAAGTTATGTTTCATTAGTGTGCTGCCACAGAAAGATCTGCTTTAAGCTGGCTGTGAGGCTATTACTTATTTCATTAGCATGATTCAAATTCATGTTCAATGAGCATTCCATTATACAAAGTCACTAATAACTTGGATCGAAACAAAAGCGGCACCATATTCCTCCACCAACTACCTTATTAGACAGAGGAACAAATTTGATGTGCATTTATGAGACGCAATAGCATAGTTCATTAGGTCTCAAAGGAAGGCATAGAAGTTGGAACTACATTACTCTCAAATTGTCTATTGTATAACAGGTTCTGTTATAGATTTCTTTTTGCTATTTTGAACTACTGTGCAATTGCTACTTAACATATTCTCCTTTGTTTACAGTTCTTTTGGACTGATAATTGTAAATTGACTAACTTACACTGAGTGTTCAATTTATCCATAGGGTCTAATACATGAGGTTTTCACCAAAGTCCTCCGTGGTTTATCTGGTGCTAAAGTCACAAGGCCAGGTTCTTTCAGAAGTTGCCAAGATGGATATGCAGTTAAATCGTCACTAAAAGCTGAAGATGGACTGTTGTATCCACTTGAAAAAGGTTTCTTCTTTCTGCCAAAGCCTCCTACACTCATTCTACATGAGGAGGTATTTTTTTTCTTTCACTTATGCTAGAAATTGATTCTTATTCATTCACACATTTCTGAGATGACATATCATTGTCCAACCATGGCTTGTTACTCATTCCCATTTACTGCTTATCCAATGTAGATTGAGTTTGTTGAATTTGAACGTCATGGTGCTGGGGGTGCCAGTATATCATCTCACTATTTCGACCTCCTGGTCAAGCTGAAAAATGACCAAGAACATCTCTTCAGAAATATTCAAAGGAATGAATACCATAACCTCTTCAACTTCATCAAGTATGTGCTTTTTTATTGCCTTCATCATCCTTCTTGCTACATTTATACATAAGATTTATGGGTGGGTTTTCCTGTTTCCGATAATCTTTTAAGTGGAAAGCACTTGAAAATAATGAACCTTGGAGATGGTCAAGGTACAAGTGGTGGGGTTACAGATGTTCTACGAGACACCGATGATGATGCTGTTGATCCACATCTAGAACGAATAAAAAATCAGGCTGGGGATGAGGAAAGTGATGAAGAGGTATGGTTGCATTTTATTGTTGTTAGTTGATGCTGACCTGTTAATCTTATTACTGAGTTCCTCTGTATATTTCTGTTCTTTATGACTTCATGTTAGGATGAAGATTTTGTTGCGGATAAGGATGATGGTGGATCTCCTACTGATGATTCTGATGATGAGGAATCAGATGCTAGTGAAAGTGGGGGGTGAAAAAGAGGTATTTAACTTTATTATTTGCTTGAGAAAGCCTGAAGTGTGATTCCACAATGCTAATGATCTCTTGCTCTTTGTTTACCCCCCAGAAATCATCCAAAAAGGAAGCTAGTAGTTTAAAGCCACCTGTGAAGAGGAAACCTAAGGGCAGGGATGAGGAAGGTTCAGAGAAAAGGAAACCGAAGAAGAAAAAAGATCCTAATGCCCCCAAAAGAGCAATGACACCATTCATGTACTTCTCAATGGCTGAGCGAGCAGTAAGTTACTCTGACTAATAATCCCCAACATAGTAGATACTCCATTAACACATAAATTTAGTGAGTGTTATGCTGAATAAAGCTAGTGTCATTTCAAAAAAACAATTGAGCAGCACAGTAGGCTATTATGTGTGAAATGCATTGCACCAATTACGAATTTGTAAACTACTAAACAAAATAGTTTCTTCCTTTACTAACATTTATATACTAAATACTTCCTTTTGTCACAAGGAATTTATGATACTAGGGGAGCAAACATTGTACCTTCCGGGACTATAAATTTCCTATGCACATGGGGAGTTTCATATTGTACTGAATTTTTCTCACTGATGCGAGGCTGTTATAGCGCTTCCTCTCTCTCTCTCCTTTTTTTTTTTGTGTTAAGAATTAATCCTTGAGCCATAACCGAGTTCTTTCTAAATAGATGCTAGAGATGAGGTCTTAAACAGAAGCTTATATTTTCTTGATGCAGAATATGAAGAATAGCAATCCAGACTTGCCTACAACCGAGATAGCAAAGAAGCTTGGAGAGATGTGGCAAAAGATGACATGTAATATTCTAGATCATTCTCCATTATATACCCTATAAGTAATAATAGCAGCATTCTTTTCATCCTTGTCTTACATTTTCTGTGATGTTTGCTGTTGCATTTACAAGTACAGTAGACCTTGTGTGCTCATGATTTCCTTGCTCCTTGTCATGAGCAGCCGAAGAGAAACAACCTTATATTCAACAGTCTCAAGTCGACAAAAAACGCTACGAAAAGGAATCTGCTGCGTACCGTGGTGCAGCCCCAATGGATGTTGATTCCGGCTCCGCCAATGAGTCGTTCTAGAGTCGCACTTTTGCACTTGACACAAGGGAGGAATCTGTTTGAAGTCTTGGTGCAGTTTGGACTCTGAAATCATATCAGCTTTAAACTTTGCAATGGATGAATCCTATTGCTGTATGTAACCAATGCCTACGGTTGTTCTTCCCGTCAGGTGATAGAGTCTGAGACCACTCGAGTATAAGCTGTTACTATTTGTGTATGCCTACACGACCAATTCTCTGCAATGTAAGATTGTGTAAGCATCCAATGAGTACGGCCTAGCGAACGTTTATGAAACCAAGGCATAATTGCGGGGCTGCAGTGTCTAAGGGGCTGTTTGCAACCTCTGATTCTTTGTGCAGCCTACCTTGCGGAGCCGTATCTCACGTCAGAACTCGACTCTAAATTATAGCCTACGAAAAGCTCTGCAACTTTCTACTTATTGAGTTTTTCCATTTCAAGTGTGTTTAGGTCACCGACATCGCGTTGCAAGTTGACGGACATATTTTGTCCTATTTGTTGGCGTGATAAATATGAAATTCTCCCAAATTCCTCCTCTCTTCGTCTTTTCTTTCTTCAAGAATGGCGTGGAAGCATCTGCAAACAAGAGAATGAGTTTCTCTACTCAATTGTGGGTTCTACCATTGTGTTTTACTCAAAAATCGATGTGCACATAGCTTATACTCCACGTCATCATGTCATCGACTCATCAGAATTTCGATGTTTCTATCATAATTTTTTCATCCGAACTTCGAATTAGGCAAATGATATATGCGTTTCGATCATCTCGACAAAAGCATCATCATGGGAGCCTCCACGTTGGGATTTGAAGATGTCTTATCATTGAAAGCTCATAGAAAGTACCTAAAAAGTACTCTTGCACGTATATCTCAAATATGGATGATTAGTACCCACAATACATACCATTAGCATGGGATAAAAACAGGAAATTAAAATACATGTAAAAACAGCGTAAAAAATCGTGACGACTATGTCGGAGTGCTAATATACAACAATATGGTCACACCGTTTATTTCTGAATTCTTTTCCCGTTGGCAGCTGAAATTTTTGTTATAATCAAACAGCAGTTCATTCTTTAATCATGATCAATCAACGATTTACATTCATTTAAAAAAAGAGTTACATTTATGTTGAATACAGTAGAACTAAAAAAAGAAGAGAAACATTTCATCGTGCTACAGACACCGATTTACAGCAGAACTAGGTTGGAGTTACATCCATGTTGACAGGGCCGTTCCTCATATTTCGGAGGCACTAGTGCAAGTCCAGAAATGAGGTCCTTGATTTCAGCAACATAAAAATATTTTTATCTATTAATTGCAAAGGAGATGAAGAGTCTATGACCATATATATGCTCATTACTTACATGGGCCGAGGCCTCTCCCCATCGTGGGCCCTAGGCAACGGCACCTGTTGCACCGGCTCAGGAACGGCCCTAAATTGTTGAATACAGTGCAACTAAAAAAAAGACCAACATTTCATCGTGCTACACATAACGGTTTAGAGCAGAACTAGGTTGTTGTGCGGACAAATGAGCAGCAAAATTTGCTTCTCTACGCGAAAGCCTCAGAACAAAATCCTGCAGACTCGAACTGAGCTCCTGAATTTGATGTAAGAAGGGCTCGGCTATCTCACACAACCTTTAATTTGATCTCGCCGATTATCCCAGAGACGAAGAAGGGCTTTGGCTATCTTTTGCCGCAACAGCCTTCTGAATCCCCTGATCCACTGCCAACCAAACGCTTTCTATCGTACCACCTTCCTCCGGCAGCTACAAAACAGCCAACGTCCGTCCCTGTAACCACCCCAGTAGCTCCATGATGGTCTCGTGGATTGCAAGTAGCATCCACGGCTGCGGAGCTTGAAGGAAACATTCAGGGGAAAGCTAAGAGAAACCTCCTTAAATTCGCATTTTTGTTAGCAATGGAAGTGGTAAAAGTTAGTGTTTGCATAAAAAATTTGTTGCAGAAGGAGGCGCAATGGCCATCTTTGGCCTACGTTAAGCTCTGCCATTGTCCATCCATGTTCACCTTCGTTACCAATTCCGGCGGTGGTCTCCAGGTTTCCTTATCTTTCACCTGTGCCTTGGTCTTTTTTTCTATTACAAGAAAGATACGTATACACTCATACCATCATGCACACATCACACGCGCGCGCGCACGTGCATCCTCTAAGCACACGTATGCCCGGATAATTCCTCAATATACTTCGCTCGTGTCTTGCTTGTTTTTCTTTGCGATTGTAAGGAAGATGCATACACACGCACACACATCACAACACACATATGCGAGTGGGTCCTCTTAGCACACGCCTAAGCAGATGGATGATAGGATAATTCCACGATCTCACAAAATTTTTAGTGAAGCTCACTCATGTGTGCGTAATAAGTGGTCCTTAAGATTTGAATCCTGATAAGTGAAGTCGTACATCCACAACTCCACCACCACACAAAGGTGGATCTTGTGTCTTGCTCAGCTTAACTAAGAGTAGGTATATCGCTATCATGGTGGACAACATATCACCTCACTCTCTCGTTATATTACTATTATTAGTTACTTCTGCTCCGATCCTTAGCATTATTTATATGTGCTAAATGTTAAAAAAATTTAACTCAGCACCAATTTTCAAGGCTTGTTTCGATGATATGCAATCTAGGCTTAGCATCTACTCCTCTGTCTGTTAACACGATACTACGAAATCTCTCTCCGGTAGTATTATCTTAGCACATAGGATGTGCATGCGAAAATTAGCACGCTCGGAACTGCACATGATGTCTCTGTCACGCAAGAGCTATTAAATGAGTGCTTTTTATTAGGTTCTATGTTACGCCAGATCATATCAAAGGATTATATATTGCCATCAGCCAACTAAAACGAAATCCCAATCCAATCAAGTCTCGGTATCAGCTGACAGTTCGATCTACTTATTAACTCAAATACCCGTGTAGAACCTGAACTGAAACCCAATCCAATCTAATCTTAAAACGAGTTTATTTGAGGCATGATAACTAATCAAAGCCCGCTTATAATTAATTAATTAGAATATTTACTCGCTCAACGTCGTGGCTAAATATTACAATATAGTTGTCTTTATATACAACTCTATTTTCTATAATTGGAATATAGTTGTATTTGTTATGTAACTCTAATATTTATATATAATTAATATACACCGTTATAATCTTACTCCAACAAAATAACCAGAGGACATGATTCTCTTTTTTTCGATTAATGTGAGAATCTCTATATATTTTCTTTTTAAGATTATTGTGAGATTTTCTTACACTTAAAATGAAGAAGATGATTCCTCGCCCAAAAGAAAAAAAAAAACGAGGTGACTTTTATATTATTAATTATTTTTATTTATATATATATTACCCAGCACGGCTTCCTCGCTGTATATAAGCGAGCCGAATCGGAAGTGGCCTTTCTCTTCCCAACTCCCTGAGCCGATCGAGTTTCGCCGCCTCGACGCATTCCCAAGCCCGGGCCTCCCCAAGCTACCAAGCTAGGGTTTCGTCGCCCGCGCGCGTCGCGCAGCAATGGCGATGGTGCAGGTCGGCATGGGCCTCAGCCGCGTCATCATCCTTGTCGGCGCCGGTGCGTAACGCGCGAGCACACACCCCGAAAATGAAAGAAAAACGTATTTTCAAACAGAAATTTCAGCGCCAGGTCACCAAGTCTGAATAATCCGAACACTTGTCGGATCATACAGATTTGATCGAAGCAACATGCGATAATAATAACCATACGTCCAATTTACAAAGAAAAGCCTTTGGCTACTGTTATGTACTACACTGTTATGATTGCTAATTGTGTTCGCCCATCATGTGGCTCAGGTGCGCCTCTGCACCCAGGCAAAATCAAAGGTTTCTCACTACATATGTAGCCCCTTGGGTCCAGCCTTCCCATAAGAATCGCGCAGGGTAACCGTCCTGTTGAACACAAGCTTCTCTCGTGTCGAGTCTGTGTCCACAGCAAAGTAACCTGGAATTACATCGCAGCACAAGGGTCAGCAGTTGGCATCAAGAAATACCAAAAGGGACGACGCCCAACTGTATACAGAGGTTCTAATATTACCAAGTCGTTCAAATTGGAACTTGTCACCCAGAACTGCGGTGGCAAGTGACGGCACAGCATAGGCATCCTTTATCACCTCTTTCGATTGTGGATTAAGATCGCCGAGCCAATCTTCCAATTCAGCAGGATTCTACATGATGGAGAGCAAGAATTCGCAGGAAAGATGCTGATAAAGTGAATTTCCAGTGCAACACATTTGTAATGGCAGAATGAACGGCAAGCGATACAATACCTCCGAGAGGAATAATTTCTCGAACAACCTTACTTCAACCTTAAGCGGCTCAACTCCAAGTGCTGGCTGGGCAACCCAGTGGAGAACACCCTATACAAATTGCAGGCCACGTCAAACATCTAGGTTTCCTTTTGTTGAGTGTCCCAATTATTAGATTTATCTTTAAATGCAAAAAGTCCACGTAGCAGAATCATACTCTTATCAGAGTTTAAAAGATTCCAGTGACCAGTCACCTTAGGTTTAGAAGTCTTTGAAGGGTCATATTCAGCACGAATTTCAACAATCTCATCCGGACTATCACCGTAAACAACCTCAGTGCATTTTATCGGGAATGCATATCTAGTAATCAAATGGACAAGTATCATGTTACTATAAATATGGAGTAGGCAAACTATCTGTAGTCGAGTAATTACAGATTAACTTTCTAAGAGCAAAATAGTAGTTCTAAATCAATTACCTTAGCAGGGCAGATTTACCAGGAGCTAGCCCATAGTAATCTTTAGAGTCCTTTAGGCGAAAATCAGTTTTTTCAATGTAGACCGTTTTTGAGAAAGGAACCTGTAGAAAAAGAACACATAAATACCTTATAAAGTATGAACATGAGGTAAGATGCATGAAGCATCAAATAGATAGTGAACCTATAATTGCTTCCTTTACTACATTCTTAATACAAACTTAAAACAAGAATTTTAAGTAAGTTGATCCATAGCAACATAATCTACTCTTATTTTATCATATATACTGAACATGAGAGAGACCTTGTAGTAGACATGCGTCGTCTGCAGGAGCATCAGGCCACATTTTTCCTTCAAGGTCTATGACTTTTCCATCTTCCATGTTAGTTATTACAACCTAAATTTAGCGAAGGGAAGCACCATAAGTGTGTTAATGAACTTTGAAAAGACGAAATGGTTTGCAACACGAACTGAACACCAAACCTTTATAGGGCCTTAAAACCACCATGGTTCGAGAAGCTGTTTTATTAAGTTCTTCTCTGATATGATATTCGAGACGGTCAACACGAATTAAGCTATTGTCACTGCATGGAAAGATATAAAAAGTGAAGTCAGTAGCAGAATGGTTGATGTCTACATAGATTTTATGATTGTGCATAGGCCAAAGCACGGCTTCATGCATGCCATCTTTTTTTACAATAATTAATACATTTCTACCTTCTTGTTATCCCAATTCCACGGATGAAAGAATTAATTGCAGTTGATGAAACTCCTCGACGTCGCAGTCCTGCCAGTGTCAACAAACGAGGATCATCCCACCCATCTACCCACTTCTCTGTCACAAGTCGATTCAACTGCAACAGAACAAGGACAATGGATATTCTTCACAATAGATCAAACTGCGTAACATTGATCTTCTCAATTAGTTTCAACAGCATACCTTTCTTTTAGACATCACAGCATTTGATATGTTTAACCTTGAATACTCCCAAACATATGGATGGTACAGGCCCAAGGCAACAAGTAGCCAGTAGTATGAAGGGCGGCGTATGTCAAACTCAAGCGTGCACAACTAATAAATAACCAGACTTAGTACATGCCATGTTATGGTTCAACCAAATCGTAACTATTTGGAAAAGGGCAAATTACCGAATGTGTAATGTTTTCAAGGGAATCCACCATGCAATGAGCGTAATCATAGCTTGGATAGATACACCACTTGTCACCAGCATGTGGATGAGGAGTAAACTGTATGGGAACCAAAGATTGAGTTTTATATTTGTGAGAAATAGACATTCCATTGAGTTTTGTTACTTACTTTTATTCTATATGCTATCAAGTCAGACATGTTTTTGTTGTCATTCTGCATGTCCTGTTTCATTCGGAGAGTTGCTGAACCCTCATCAATCAACCCACATCGCATGTCTTCAAATAATTTCAATGACTCTTCAATGGGCCTATCCTCCATGGACTATTCATCTTCTTTTCCTGTATTCCTTGATTTGTTCTGCAGTCTGGCAAGCATATACCAGTCAGAATGTGCACATTTTATGTCTCAAGAACTCGATATAAGTGTTCTTTTCCCTTTGTAAAAGCGGGTCTATGCACAAGTTCGTAATAAAAAGAAGATGTAAAAACCTGGTGATCCACATACGCTAGTCCTTTCGTATTAACTCAACTGCATGCTCATATAAAGCTTGGAAATAATCGCTTGTATATGTAACTTTATAGGGCTCCCATCCCATCCAATGGACGATTTCCTGAATGTGGTCTATATATTCTTTCTTTTCCGCTTCTGGATTTGTGTCATCAAACCTGTTTTTCACATATATATAAGTCTATATTGTCATGAGTGAAAATGCAAAAGCCCTGAAGCAGCAAAAAATTCAAGTTCTGTAGCCACTTATAGACCAAGCAAAACTAATCGAAAGTCTCAATTAAAAAGGAAAATGTAGAATAAATAGGCGTATAGCCTAAGACAAGGAACGTAAATTCAAACATCCTTGTACCTACAATATATGGTCTGTACAGAAATAAGTAGATAAAACAAATTAGATGAAAAGGAAATCTTGAAATCACAGCTGATACCAAAATGCCCTGAAAGCAGCATTGACATGACAGGAAAGCTTATAAGAATGGTAAGGTAGTAAGAGGAAACTGTTCCAAATGAAAATCTTATTACCTAAGGTAACAATGACCATTCCGTTCTTTAGCCAGTCCAAAATCAATAAACATAGCCTGCATAAGACGAAGCATGTAAGCATAATCTTCAAATTCCATGAAAGTGGTATATATGGAAGTGTATTTCATGGAGAAGATTATCAAAACCTTGGCATGACCAATATGAAGATATCCATTTGGTTCTGGCGGAAGCGGGTCATCACTTTCCCACCAGTTGCTTTAAGATGTTTCTCTAAAATCTCCTTTGTGTTATGTGCCCTCCATATGTTCCCATCGCTAAAGAATATTTCTGTATGGACCTAGCTCATTAAAGGAAATCAAGACCATTTAAGTTAATTTGTTAGTTGTTACAACTGACAACCAACCAAAGAACCAATCAAGGTACTTCCAAGAATAATAACCATAATTTGTGGATATCAGAGAACAGTAAAGTGCAAAATTGAGATGTGGATAATAACACTATCGTCCAGTGTTACTTGGACACGAACACGGGAGTCGGAATCCAACTCGGATTCGGTGTCTCGATTGGCAAAAAAAAAAATTGGACACGGAAATGCTACTCGGAATCGGATCGGGTGTCGAATCCGACTCGGATTCGAGGCATCTGATTCGCAAATTTTGTGGACACGGTGTCCGAGTAACACTACTATCGGCCATTTAATCAATGTCACACAGTTTATTGTACCTTAAAGTTTTCCTCTGGCTGAGGAAATATAGCGTATGGATTCAATTCCTCCTCAGATGGTGGAGCAGCAGTGGCTACAGCAACTTTTTTCTCCTGCATTTCGCAGAAACCATAGCTAAATGATTCAATAAATAAATCATCCTATATCAAACTTGAAGGGTACGTTTCAGCTCACCAACCTCAACTCTTGATGTTTTTTCCTTCTTCTTTTTCACTGGTTTAACATTGTCTGCTTCTGTCTTTGGGCCTAATATCTCTGCAAGCCTCTTGTCAATCTCCTCCTGTATGGTGTAGAATATGAAGAGGTTCAAAATAAAGGAAATACAACCAAACAACACAACTGCTTCATTTATAGGATTGTTTTGCACCTTTATTGCCTTAGCATCACCCCAGGGGTGCCTCTTTCTAACCTGCCCGCATAGGTTACCAACTATGAAGGAAAAGCAGGACTAGGGTTTAGTTCCTCCGGTCATGAAATAAGAATAATCATAATCAAGTAATATAGAAGTGAATTGGAAACCAAACCATTTATATGATATCGCTGTTCCAATATAGCCTCCATATTTTCCTTTAGAACCTCTGTGACAGTTGACTGAATCTCTTCAATAGAAACAACCACACCTGCAGGTAAAACAATGAGGTCCAGTTAAAAGGTTGTAGATAGAAATCATGGACTGAGAATAGGCTACTTCCAAAAAAAGGTGCCACTTTCATATCCAATCATAAAAATATACAGTAAGACAATATTTTCTTAGCATCCAAACAACCACATTACTTAAGCATCATACTAGAAAATTTTCAGAACACTGTCAGTGACTATGGCATTACAATGTATCTAACTTACGTAACTCACGTAAGCATATTGAAATATCTGATCACGAAAATATACCTATGCCACAGGCTTCTTCAAACTTCCCAATATCTAAAGGATCGAGACCAATATTATTAAGAAATGACAGAGCAGCATCTAGCTGTGCAGGGTTCTTTATCTGAAAAGCGACACAGCAAGAAACACTTCAGGTTCACAGCATCAAGACAATGTGTGGTGAGAAAAGGCTAATTCTTCACTTGCACTTCCAAGAAGAAAGCATAATGCAAACTAAAAGATAAAAGTGGATTGAAGAATGAAAAATGTGGCGGGCATACCTTTGTCGACACAATATAGCTTATGAGTACAGGACGATGGACAAGTGCATTAGTTGGGTATTTAGTAGCAACCTATTTCATCCATGAGCAAGTGCAGTCTTGTCAGGCACACATCAAAAATTCCAAATGTATTGATTACTTAAGGGTCATTGATGTAGGTGCTTACTGTGTACAGGAGATTCCCTACTGACTTGTCACATCCACTTACACCAGCCTGTTATCAGGCAAGTCCATTTAGTTAAAAGGGAAAACACAGTACGCTTTCAAGAGATAAATGGCGGTGACTTGGACACTACAAGCCAACACAACTTGCATCACAATGTAACAGAAATTAACAGTAAGATAACATCGAGATTTGAGCCTCGGATAAGTGGATAACTACAAGCAATATTGACAATTAACACAAGCAGTTATTCTGTCAAAATTTCTGTATCCTAAAACACAATATATCATCCTGAAAATTTAATCAGTCGTACCTTAGAGAGAAGCAATCCCATTGGAGTACTGGACAACATCACATCATAAAAGATTGCAAACAGTGTAACATCATCCGAACAAGTTTCCAGATTAAAAACAGTAAATATTGAAGTGTCAGGTGAGCCTGGGTAAATTTTCACCAAGCATCAAGGAGATCACAGAAAGGATACTAGTAAAAAACTCTTGATCTAAAAAGATATTGGTTAAATTAAGTCAACGAGAACTACATCAAGCTGCAACAAGACGTGCAGTAATAGCAGATTTGGACACCTCTAGATCAGAATTACTCTCCACACGCCACAATCGGGCAGGAACGAGCTAATTGAGCAAATAAGTGTACATATTTCAGATAAATTAGACATTGAAATCAGGCATCTCGTCGGCAAAATTCTAATACCAGAATTACTAAATCCCACACTAGGAACCAGTTAAACCTAAATTAAACCCTAAACGCCATAGCAATCACAGGAAGTAGCACTCGTCGGGATCGAATCTGCAAGCGTAGCGATGGCAAGCGTTACCCCGGCTATGACGGCGGCTAGGTTGGCGGTGACCTTGTTGTTGACGAGCGCGTTCTCGGCCGTGCGCTGGTCGAGCCCGAGCGCTAAGCGCCTCCAGCAGCAGCGCCGGGGCCTTATCCCCGTCACCTCCGGTGCCCATCGCCGCTGCCCCGCTCCGGCTCCGGCGAGATGAGGAGGCCTCGAGATGCAAGGTGGCGAGCTAGGGTTTTAGCGGTTTCGGGGATAGAAAGGCCAAGGGAGTGGTGAGCGCGTGAATCTTTTTCCCTTTCTGTGGATCGAGAAGCGTGCGGGCAGCTGATTTTGAATTGTGATCACAGAGAATTAATTTTTAAAGCTAAAATATAAAAATATATATGAAGTAGATTATAGATTCTAGTATATATGGATGGACTGATTTGTGAGTCTGTTTATTTTTTATTCTATTTTTAGAGTTAGAATCAGAATCAAAAGATAAAACAAACAGGCCTATAAACCCAAGTTTGTGATGCAGGTGGCCCTATTTGAAATCTTGTTTTCTCCTGGCATCTTGAAACTAGCTTTGAGAGCGAAATCTCATCAAGATCTAAGAATTTCAGATAAATTCTGGATAAAAATATATAAAAATATTGAAATCTGGATTTTAAAACTAAAATTTGGCCGATTTGTAGAGATCTCACCAAATTTTACCGAGAGAAAATAGCTCAAACGACATCAAAAAATTTTGATTTTTTTTGTAGAGGTTTCGACACATCGATGAAGTTCCCATAAAATTTTAAATAATTATCAAATCTGAGGATTTTTTTAAATTGAAACATTGCTATTGTCCGATAAAATATTGACCAGACAAGTTTGAACCAAATGAAAAATAAAACAAACCACATTAAAACTTTTTGAAATTTTTTGCTCATGGTTATGATGCATCACTAATATTTTCATAAAATTTTTAAGATAATCAAACTTCATGAATTTTTAAAAATTCCAGACATAAGATTACTTGTCTTGATAAAAGCCTTACATGCAAACTTCAACTAAATGAAAAATGGTACAAACCACGTTAGAAATTTTAAAAAAAATTGTGGATAGTCCTGATGTATCAATAATATTTCTATAAAATTTTCATATGATGATCAAGCTTTAAGAAGTTCCAAAAATTACGATAGTGCTACGTCCTCATGATCAATACATAGATTTGCTTTAGCAATCAAAAGGTTTAAAATCTTTAAAAATTTTGTAGAAGGGTTCTAAGAAAATGCTTAAGATCTCATACAAATTTTGAATCATGACCACACTATAGTGAATTTATAAAATTCATACAAGTGCACTGCACCATTTATGTTCTTTCTATTTTTATTTTTGAAATATAACAAATGAAGTTCATTGCATATGTAGATTTGATTGAGAAAACATAAACTCGCTTTTCAGTTTTGCGTTCCGCACCTCCCAGTACATGGATATTGTAAATTTCATTTACGCCTTTACTTCGGTTGCTTCAGGAGTCGTGGACGAAGCCCGTGTCGATGATCGTCGCCGGCCTGCTCGTGCCAGCGGTGATGGTGGCGATAGCGCTGAAGGGAGTGCCGGAGCCGCTTCGGTCGTCGAGGGTGGTCAACGGGGTCTTCCCGCCGTGGATTCTCGCCAGCGCGGTCATCGTCTTCGCTCGCTTCAGGACGCGACCCAGGGCTCCTCCATGAACGGGAGCCGACCAACTCATAATCGCCCACCCCCGTGTCCAAAAGCTCCTCCCATTTTTCTTGTTCCTCTCTTCTCTTGAGAAATTCTGTGCCAGGAAGGCAAGAATCGAGAATGTAATTTATGGTGAACAGAACATATTAGATTGGATTATGTTCCATGAAATTGTTATCTGAATACCAACTGATCATGAAAGTAGCAATGCTCTGCGGTCTGCAGTATAATAGCTCCTGCATTGGAAGATTTATTTTTTCATGTAAGTGTGCAGGTAACACAATCATGTCCCATAAAAGAGCACTACAATAAATTACAGTCGCGCGTATCACAGCAGCTTACTAAAACCACGTTTACACAGCCCTCGTAAAAACAACTCTCCAACTCTTCAAACAGACAACCGAATATGATCAGTAAACTGGGACAGACTTCACCCACGCACCAAATAACATCAGTGAATTAAGACAAACCGGCAGAAAGAGTAAAGCTTAGTCGCTATCATCTTCTTCGTGCTCTTCATGCTGGGCGACAACCTTCTCTATGAATTTCTTGCGAACACCTTCTATGACATTGTTCCGAGATGAGTCGCTGCCACCCTGCCCATCATTCAGTACTGGGTCTGACTGGCAAAGGGCTAATGCAACAGCTGAAAGAAGGTGAAACAGAATAACAATTTAGCACAAGGAGATGGAAGCCAATGTATAATACTGTAAGTAACTCTGGGATTGATGGTTTGTTGAAAGAAAGCTTCAGATGAAGTCAGCATCATCTAAATCAGCAAGATAAACACATGTTATTTCTTAGTGGAAGAAAATGCTCGATTTTATGGAAACAGCAATGTATAACTGTGAGGTAGCATGTTATTATGCTATTTTGCTAGGCACACATCATCTAACTATTTGCCACATGAAGCAAGGCAAACAAACATCATGATTGGATCTTTATGCACCGAAGACATGCCTATCATAATGAATGCGTTTCCATTTTATTTCAAAACTGTCAGATTTTGCTCATGATAAGGCATATTAATATAGCATCCAAAAAATGTAAGTATCCTGTAGGTGGCTTATTGCAATTTTAAATAAACATATGCCATTTACTGATGTGCACTAACAAAAAAAATGGCCAACCAATAGAATATAGAATTGGAGTAACTTGAACAAACTCTTGGCAAATTGGATACTGATTTTGTGGTATCACTTACATTCAGGTGTGCATCGCCTTCCACCAAACTTCTGCAGACCGACATAAGTCCTTTGACAGCACTGTTGTTGTACACCAGTATTGTAGGAACATTGCGATCTGGGTAGTTGGGAATACAGTCTGTGGAGATAATTTTAACAAACTTGGTTGCTGGGTATCTTGTTGCCAATTCCTCCAGGCAAGTCTGAAGCAACCTGCATTCTGGTATTCTGCCACCAGATTCAGAGAAGTCTTAAACAATGAACAATTGAACACCTCAATATACCAAAAGAACCCCAGTGCATCAGATCAGATGTAGTTTCTTTCTGAAGTCCATTTTGTCAAAATTTTAAGCACATTTTGGTAACAGTCAAGCAGCATATAAAACAGAAGCACTGCAATTTTTTTCATGGAAGGTCCACTACAAAGAAATATAAACATGTGATAAAGAGCTAATTAGCCACAAACCTAAATCTTCCAATCAAATTTTGCAGAAAATAAGAGTAGAAGAGTCATAATTTATATCATTTCTTAGATGACAACTTAAAATGGACAGCATGGAAAGCGTGGTGTAAATCCAAGTAGAAAAAAAGGAAATGGACAGCATTACGATAGTTTACTAGGCTATCTTTGTTTATTTGGTTCGAGATGGTATGCTTGAAAATCACATGTATCCAAGGTCAGATTCTGCTGGAACCCATGTCGCTACAGTTAAATCTCTGGCAATGAAGCAGATTCCAATTTCCAAGAATAACCCCTGTTTATCCTACATCTAACGATATTCATATTTCAAGCTACCATAGTTATGTTTCCTAGTTTTAATCAACACAACAAGATACATTGTCGTTTGTATATGAATTCAATTCTATGTGCTCATATTCAGTTTAGCTTATTTTGGGCATAATTTTTGGCACAAGAACAGCAACACAATGATAACAGAAAGAATTTTGCCTTACCCATCCTTGTAGAGGAAGACCACAACCCAGACATCTGATGGCGCCTGCGACACCTCACGCACAAAATCGGAGCCAGTGATCAGAACTATTGTGCCAAATCTCGCGGCTTTTGCTGCCTCCTGAGCTCTGCAAGCCTCATATTCCTGTGAGCACCATATCACATCGAAACATCAGAGAAGGTCCCAGATTTACCAAAACAATTGAGAAATTGCATCCAACTATCCTGAGGCCGACAGTATCGAGCCGACTCCAGATCAAACAATGAGAAACAGATCAGATTACTAACAAAAACACAAGAATCACCGCATTTGACCAGGCAAGTCGGATCAAATCAAACGCGAAGAGCACTAGAACATCCCAAGATGCAGCCAAGAACTGACGGGCAAAAAAAGGACAGCATCATGGATCACCAACCAGGCCGGAGACCAGATAGAGGCCGGGGATAGGGGGTACCTGTACTGCTCGAGGAAGCGGTCGTCGTCCAGGTCGTCCTCGAGCTCCTCAAGCTCTTCGGGCTCGCGCGCGTCGAGCCATTCCTTGGACTTGGGCTGCTCGTCGGCGCCGATTTTGGGGACGAAGGGCGGCGGCTTGAAGGGCTCCGGCTTCGGCGGCAGGTTCCCGAGGCGGCGCTGGATGTCGTCCCACTGCGTGCTCGCCCCCTCCACGTCCTTGTACACGAAGTGGTAGTCCGCCATGGCCGCGGACCACGCAGAGAGAGAGATGGGAATGGTGGGAATCCTTTTTCTCGCCCCTTCCCTTCGTCAGTTCTTCTATACCTCTAGGAGAAGAGACGGTTTCGACTGGCAGGTGGACCCCATTTTCAGTGAATGCCAGTACTTAGGGTGACATGTGTCCCTGACTGGTGGAGCCCGCTAGTCAGTCAGAGCTTCAGACACGAGCTTGCCTCTATATTAAAGTGCTACTGCGCCGCGCGCGGTGAACCCTCGAATTCGCCTCGCCTAGAAGAAGCGGAGCGGGAGAGGGCGGGATCAAGGCGGCGGCGGCGCGCGCGGGGTAGATAGCGGCAGTTCCTGGCTCGGCGGCGGCGGATATGACGGACGGCCACCTCTTCAACAACATCCTCCTCGGCGGCCGTGGCGGCACGGTGAGCTCCTCCTCGCCTGCTCTTGCTCGATTCCTAGAGTTCCGTCGCGGGTTCTGCTGGATTTCGTCGCCATTGCCGACGTTCTGATTAGCTCTAGGGTGTGGGCTTCTACCTTTTAGTTCGTTTTGCTGGATGATTGGTTGCGGGTACGTATTGGTCAGGTTTAGGGTTTGGGCGGCGCATTAGGCCAAAATTTCGCTCGTTTTTCTTCGCTACTTTGTTGCGTTGAACCGAGTGCTTGGTTGGAGATGTCTTCTCCTCTGATTTGTTCGACTCCGTGATTGTGGCACGGCTATAGTCTATTTGTGTCGAGGTTTTTTAGGCGAAATGTTGAATTTCTGTGGGGATTTGGAGGTTAGGGTTTATTCAAGGCGCGCAGCGAATAGGGACTTTAGAGCTACAGCTACCGGAAGGAACCGGATTTCTAGACTCTAGAGATAACAGAGAATATCATTACAAGCATGTAACGATGAGCACCAGAAATGGGAGACTTGTGGAATTGCTCAAATTGGATATAAGCTAGGGCTTCTTCTAGTCAGCAATATTTTGGCATGTGGTATACTTACTGCAAATTGGATGGTATACCTACTGCAATTTAGATATAAGTGTCCATCTTTTTTAGTGGTTCAGAGTTGATGTTTGCTTACCTAACCCTTGCTTGATAATGCTTGCATCAGTCATCACGCATGAATACATTATTTGATTAATCATCATCCTGTGTCAGTGTCACCTTACCACCTTTGTTGTGTTGGATGCAATGTGCTATAATTCAAACATGTTGTACTTAATAACTTTGAGACTGCAAGTTATGTCTTCCTTCCTTTATTATTTTAAAACGTGCACCTGTGTTTGTTCTTGAATAGTATTTGATCTATTATTTTTTATGAATGTTGAGAATCTTGTCATGTTGCCATGACTCTTGCTCCTATACAGAATCCTGGTCAGTTTAAAGTGCATTCTGGAGGGCTTGCATGGAAGAGACAAGGTGGAGGAAAGACAATCGAGATTGATAAAGATGATGTAACTTCTGTGACATGGATGAAAGTCCCTAGGGCATATCAGCTCGGAGTCAGGATCAAAGATGGCCTGTTCTACAGATTTATTGGCTTCCGTGAACAGGTCGGCACTTCCTTATCAATCTTTTCTTTTATGTAATTTAGTAATGATATTCTAGATCTGATAAGTATGCTGGAAACAGGAGGTATGTTTGCAATTAGGACAATCTGGACACATATTTGGGAAATATTACAAAACTCTTGATCCTGATGCTTACTAGTTTGTAGAACATATAAAACTAAAAGTTGCACTAGCATTTCCTATTTGTAGCATCATCAACCCCGGAACCCTCATGAAGATCCCATTTTGCCCTTCCTAATTTGCTATGTTGCTGTCATGTTACTGTAATATTAATATATCATATACTTATATCTATATAGTATAGCTGAAAATCATGTTCAGTGTGATTTTTTTTGTTTTTCCAAACCAATTATATGTGAAGTGAAACTAATTTTATGAGAACCTGGATAATTTTGATTTTGCTATTTGATGTGTTATCTTATTTTGTATGAATTCATCATGTGTTGCTTATAAAACCTCGGTTGAGCTATTCTAGCTTTATCAGTTATGAACCTGGTGATCAGGGAGGAGGACCTCTATACCATCTGGTCTGTATTTGAATCAGGGTGGAGTGGCAAACTGATTTCTATGTCCTTTTGTAAGATACGGTATACCTGAGTTATTTAAGTCTTGCAGCATCCATTATCTTCTTTAGGAAGAATATATTATGTGTATCAAATATGTGAACCATATGAAAATGTTGAAGGACTAGTTTATGCAATAGTGCTTGTGCTATCTATACAACATACTGTATTAATCATGTCATCACCATGAGAAATATCTGGATACTCTATTGAGGTGTATGCCATTCAAGATGAAAGCCTTTGGATTTTCCATCACTCTTTCTATAGTGCATCGTTATTCACCGATGAAATTAATTGCAGGTGTGTTTAAAAATTAGAGTTCAACCAACAGATTTATCATAGATAAGCAGGATTGTTTCGAAATATTGGTCATATCTATGAGTAACAATGATGACTTATGAGGTTAATATATTCGTCTCAAATTGCAATCTGACAACTATTTCATCATGAACTTCCTTTTATAGGATGTAAGCAGCCTAACCAACTTCATGCAGAAGAATATGGGCATCTCACCAGATGAAAAGCAGCTTTCTGTTAGTGGCCACAATTGGGGAGGGATTGATATAGATGGTAAGCTGCATGGCCTTTTATTTTTGTAAACATTATTCACTTTAAATTTCTATTTTTTGGGTCACACTTTCCATTGTAGGAAACATGCTTACCTTTATGGTTGGCCCGAAGCAAGCATTTGAAGTTTCTCTACCAGACGTTGCACAAACCCAGATGCAAGGCAAAACAGATGTTCTCTTAGAGTTCCATGTTGATGATACTACTGGGGCTAATGAGGTTTGTAGCGCATCTACCCAGAATTTTTACATTGTCATCTAAGACTATTTCGAGCTCAAATTTTAATCTTCTGTGATTGTAGAAAGATTCGCTCATGGATTTAAGTTTTCATGTACCTACTTCAAATACTCAATTTGTTGGAGATGAGAATCGCCCTCCAGCCCAGGTGACTTTAGTCAATCAGTATCATGCAATATGAAGCACATTGACATTGTAAATAGTAACTACTGAAATCCTCTCTCTATCTTGTCCTTTTTGTAGATTCTCTGGGAGACAATATTGAAATTTGCTGATGTTGGTTCTTCTGAAGAGGCAGTTGTCACCTTTGAAGGAATAGCTATTCTTACACCAAGGTGGAAAATAGGGACCATTTATCTTATTAGAAACTCAAGATAACTTGTTCATGATCATCTGTGTTTTGCTAACAAAAAAAACTGACAAATCTTTGGCAATGCAGAGGACGATATAGTGTTGAGCTTCATCTTTCATTTCTGCGACTCCAAGGACAAGCTAATGATTTCAAAATCCAATATAGCAGCATTGTTCGCCTCTTTCTTTTGCCAAAGGTTCTCTTCCTTTTGTATTTAAATGTATGCTGTGCTTTGATGTTGTGCACACTGTTGACACTAGACATGAAACTAATTGTGTTGCATAATTGTACTTTGCAGTCAAACAATCCTCATACATTTGTGGTTGTCACTCTTGATCCCCCGATCCGCAAAGGACAAACACTGTATCCTCACATTGTCATTCAGGTTTTGTGCTGCAAAATTTGCTCACGATGTTAAGATGTTATTAGTTGGTTTGTCTTCTTGGTTACTGTGTTTGTTTTACTAGACAGTTTAGTAATTGTCCCCTTATTCTCTAAACAGTTTGAGACAGAGGCAGTAGTTGAAAGAAACCTGACATTAAGTACTGAGCTTCTGGCTGAAAAATACAAAGACAGGCTGGAGGAATCTTACAAGGTGAAGTATTTGTTACTTTGGAACAATGCTGTTTTGCTTATGTTGATTTGTTCAAGTTGGAATTGGAAATCTAGCTTATAAGATAAAATCATAAAATATGCATGGTGAAACAAGTTATGTTTCATTAGTGTGCTGCCACAGAAAGATCTGCTTTAAGCTGGCTGTGAGGCTATTACTTATTTCATTAGCATGATTCAAATTCATGTTCAATGAGCATTCCATTATACAAAGTCACTAATAACTTGGATCGAAACAAAACGGCACCATATTCCTCCACCAACTACCTTATTAGACAGAGGAACAAATTTGATGTGCATTTATGAGACGCAATAGCATAGTTCATTAGGTCTCAAAGGAAGGCATAGAAGTTGGAACTACATTACTCTCAAATTGTCTATTGTATAACAGGTTCTGTTATAGATTTCTTTTTGCTATTTTGAACTACTGTGCAATTGCTACTTAACATATTCTCCTTTGTTTACAGTTCTTTTGGACTGATAATTGTAAATTGACTAACTTACACTGAGTGTTCAATTTATCCATAGGGTCTAATACATGAGGTTTTCACCAAAGTCCTCCGTGGTTTATCTGGTGCTAAAGTCACAAGGCCAGGTTCTTTCAGAAGTTGCCAAGATGGATATGCAGTTAAATCGTCACTAAAAGCTGAAGATGGACTGTTGTATCCACTTGAAAAAGGTTTCTTCTTTCTGCCAAAGCCTCCTACACTCATTCTACATGAGGAGGTATTTTTTTCTTTCACTTATGCTAGAAATTGATTCTTATTCATTCACACATTTCTGAGATGACATATCATTGTCCAACCATGGCTTGTTACTCATTCCCATTTACTGCTTATCCAATGTAGATTGAGTTTGTTGAATTTGAACGTCATGGTGCTGGGGGTGCCAGTATATCATCTCACTATTTCGACCTCCTGGTCAAGCTGAAAATGACCAAGAACATCTCTTCAGAAATATTCAAAGGAATGAATACCATAACCTCTTCAACTTCATCAAGTATGTGCTTTTTATTGCCTTCATCATCCTTCTTGCTACATTTATACATAAGATTTATGGGTGGGTTTTCCTGTTTCCGATAATCTTTTAAGTGGAAAGCACTTGAAAATAATGAACCTTGGAGATGGTCAAGGTACAAGTGGTGGGGTTACAGATGTTCTACGAGACACGATGATGATGCTGTTGATCCACATCTAGAACGAATAAAAAATCAGGCTGGGGATGAGGAAAGTGATGAAGAGGTATGGTTGCATTTTATTGTTGTTAGTTGATGCTGACCTGTTAATCTTATTACTGAGTTCCTCTGTATATTTCTGTTCTTTATGACTTCATGTTAGGATGAAGATTTTGTTGCGGATAAGGATGATGGTGGATCTCCTACTGATGATTCTGATGATGAGGAATCAGATGCTAGTGAAAGTGGGGGTGAAAAAGAGGTATTTAACTTTATTATTTGCTTGAGAAAGCCTGAAGTGTGATTCCACAATGCTAATGATCTCTTGCTCTTTGTTTACCCCCCAGAAATCATCCAAAAAGGAAGCTAGTAGTTTAAAGCCACCTGTGAAGAGGAAACCTAAGGGCAGGGATGAGGAAGGTTCAGAGAAAAGGAAACCGAAGAAGAAAAAAGATCCTAATGCCCCCAAAAGAGCAATGACACCATTCATGTACTTCTCAATGGCTGAGCGAGCAGTAAGTTACTCTGACTAATAATCCCCAACATAGTAGATACTCCATTAACACATAAATTTAGTGAGTGTTATGCTGAATAAAGCTAGTGTCATTTCAAAAAAACAATTGAGCAGCACAGTAGGCTATTATGTGTGGAAATGCATTGCACCAATTACGAATTTGTAAACTACTAAACAAAATAGTTTCTTCCTTTACTAACATTTATATACTAAATACTTCCTTTTGTCACAAGGAATTTATGATACTAGGGAGCAAACATTGTACCTTCCGGGACTATAAATTTCCTATGCACATGGGGAGTTTCATATTGTACTGAATTTTTCTCACTGATGCGAGGCTGTTATAGCGCTTCTCTCTCTCTCTCTTTTTTTTTTTGAAGTGTTAATTAATCCTTGAGCCATAACCGAGTTCTTTCTAAATAGATGCTAGAGATGAGGTCTTAAACAGAAGCTTATATTTTCTTGATGCAGAATATGAAGAATAGCAATCCAGACTTGCCTACAACCGAGATAGCAAAGAAGCTTGGAGAGATGTGGCAAAAGATGACATGTAATATTCTAGATCATTCTCCATTATATACCCTATAAGTAATAATAGCAGCATTCTTTTCATCCTTGTCTTACATTTTCTGTGATGTTTGCTGTTGCATTTACAAGTACAGTAGACCTTGTGTGCTCATGATTTCCTTGCTCCTTGTCATGAGCAGCCGAAGAGAAACAACCTTATATTCAACAGTCTCAAGTCGACAAAAACGCTACGAAAAGGAATCTGCTGCGTACCGTGGTGCAGCCCCAATGGATGTTGATTCCGGCTCCGCCAATGAGTCGTTCTAGAGTCGCACTTTTGCACTTGACACAAGGGAGGAATCTGTTTGAAGTCTTGGTGCAGTTTGGACTCTGAAATCATATCAGCTCTAAACTTTGCAATGGATGAATCCTATTGCTGTATGTAACCAATGCCTACGGTTGTTCTTCCCGTCAGGTGATAGAGTCTGAGACCACTCGAGTATAAGCTGTTACTATTTGTGTATGCCTACACGACCAATTCTCTGCAATGTAAGATTGTGTAAGCATCCAATGAGTACGGCCTAGCGAACGTTTATGAAACCAAGGCATAATTGCGGGGCTGCAGTGTCTAAGGGGCTGTTTGCAACCTCTGATTCTTTGTGCAGCCTACCTTGCGGAGCCGTATCTCACGTCAGAACTCGACTCTAAATTATAGCCTACGAAAAGCTCTGCAACTTTCTACTTATTGAGTTTTTCCATTTCAAGTGTGTTTAGGTCACCGACATCGCGTTGCAAGTTGACGGACATATTTTGTCCTATTTGTTGGCGTGATAAATATGAAATTCTCCCAAATTCCTCCTCTCTTCGTCTTTTCTTTCTTCAAGAATGGCGTGGAAGCATCTGCAAACAAGAGAATGAGTTTCTCTACTCAATTGTGGGTTCTACCATTGTGTTTTACTCAAAATCGATGTGCACATAGCTTATACTCCACGTCATCATGTCATCGACTCATCAGAATTTCGATGTTTCTATCATAATTTTTCATCCGAACTTGAATTAGGCAAATGATATATGCGTTTCGATCATCTCGACAAAAGCATCATCATGGGAGCCTCCACGTTGGGATTTGAAGATGTCTTATCATTGAAAGCTCATAGAAAGTACCTAAAAAGTACTCTTGCACGTATATCTCAAATATGGATGATTAGTACCCACAATACATACCATTAGCATGGGATAAAAACAGGAAATTAAAATACATGTAAAAACAGCGTAAAAATCGTGACGACTATGTCGGAGTGCTAATATACAACAATATGGTCACACCGTTTATTTCTGAATTCTTTTCCGTTGGCAGCTGAAATTTTTGTTATAATCAAACAGCAGTTCATTCTTTAATCATGATCAATCAACGATTTACATTCATTTAAAAAAGAGTTACATTTATGTTGAATACAGTAGAACTAAAAAAGAAGAGAAACATTTCATCGTGCTACAGACACGATTTACAGCAGAACTAGGTTGGAGTTACATCCATGTTGACAGGCCGTTCCTCATATTTCGGAGCACTAGTGCAAGTCCGTAAATGAGGTCCTTGATTTCAAGAACATAAAAATATTTTTATCTATTAATTGCAAAGGAGATGAAGAGTCTATGACCATATATATGCTCATTACTTACATGGGCGAGGCCTCTCCCCCATCGTGGGCCCTAGGCAACGCGGCACTGTTGCACCGGCTCAGAACGGCCCTAAATTGTTGAATACAGTGCAACTAAAAAAAGACCAACATTTCATCGTGCTACACATAACGGTTTAGAGCAGAACTAGGTTGTTGTGCGGACAAATGAGCAACAAAATTTGCTTCTCTACGCGAAAGCCTCAGAACAAAATCCTGCAGACTCGAACTGAGCTCCTGAATTTGATGTAAGAAGGGCTCGGCTATCTCACACAACCTTTAATTTGATCTCGCCGATTATCCCAGAGACGAAGAAGGGCTTTGGCTATCTTTTGCCGCAACAGCCTTCTGAATCCCCTGATCCACTGCCAACCAAACGCTTTCTATCGTACCACCTTCCTCCGGCAGCTACAAAACAGCCAACGTCCGTCCCCTGTAACCACCCCAGTAGCTCCATGATGGTCTCGTGGATTGCAAGTAGCATCCACGGCTGCGGAGCTTGAAGGGAAACATTCAGGGGAAAGCTAAGAGAAACCTCCTTAAATTCGCATTTTTGTTAGCAATGGAAGTGGTAAAAGTTAGTGTTTGCATAAAAAATTTGTTGCAGAAGGAGGCGCAATGGCCATCTTTGGCCTACGTTAAGCTCTGCCATTGTCCATCCATGTTCACCTTCGTTACCAATTCCGGCGGTGGTCTCCAGGTTTCCTTATCTTTCACCTGTGCCTTGGTCTTTTTTTTTCTATTACAAGAAAGATACGTATACACTCATACCATCATGCACACATCACACGCGCGCGCGCACGTGCATCCTCTAAGCACACGTATGCCCGGGATAATTCCCTCAATATACTTCGCTCGTGTCTTGCTTGTTTTTCTTTGCGATTGTAAGGAAGATGCATACACACGCACACACATCACAACACACATATGCGAGTGGGTCCTCTTAGCACACGCCTAAGCAGATGGATGATAGGGATAATTCCACGATCTCACAAAATTTTTAGTGAAGCTCACTCATGTGTGCGTAATAAGTGGTCCTTAAGATTTGAATCCTGATAAGTGAAGTCGTACATCCACAACTCCACCACCACACAAAGAGGTGGATCTTGTGTCTTGCTCAGCTTAACTAAGAGTAGGTATATCGCTATCATGGTGGACAACATATCACCTCACTCTCTCGTTATATTACTATTATTAGTTACTTCTGCTCCGATCCTTAGCATTATTTATATGTGCTAAATGTTAAAAAAAAATTTAACTCAGCACCAATTTTCAAGGCTTGTTTCGATGATATGCAATCTAGGCTTAGCATCTACTCCTCTGTCTGTTAACACGATACTACGAAATCTCTCTCCGGTAGTATTATCTTAGCACATAGGATGTGCATGCGAAAATTAGCACGCTCGGAACTGCACATGATGTCTCTGTCACGCAAGAGCTATTAAATGAGTGCTTTTTTATTAGGTTCTATGTTACGCCAGATCATATCAAAGGATTATATATTGCCATCAGCCAACTAAAACGAAATCCCAATCCAATCAAGTCTCGGTATCAGCTGACAGTTCGATCTACTTATTAACTCAAATACCCGTGTAGAACCTGAACTGAAACCCAATCCAATCTAATCTTAAAACGAGTTTATTTGAGGCATGATAACTAATCAAAGCCCGTTTATAATTAATTAATTAGAATATTTACTCGCTCAACGTCGTGGCTAAATATTACAATATAGTTGTCTTTATATACAACTCTATTTTCTATAATTGGAATATAGTTGTATTTGTTATGTAACTCTAATATTTATATATAATTAATATACACCGTTATAATCTTACTCCAACAAAATAACCAGAGGACATGATTCTCTTTTTGATTAATGTGAGAATCTCTATATATTTTCTTTTTTAAGATTATTGTGAGATTTTCTTACACTTAAAATGAAGAAGATGATTCCTCGCCCAAAAAGAAAAAGAAAAAACGAGGTGACTTTTATATTATTAATTATTTTTATTTATATATATATTACCCAGCACGGCTTCCTCGCTGTATATAAGCGAGCCGAATCGGAAGTGGCCTTTCTCTTCCCAACTCCCCTGAGCCGATCGAGTTTCGCCGCCTCGACGCATTCCCAAGCCCGGGCCTCCCCAAGCTACCAAGCTAGGGTTTCGTCGCCCGCGCGCGTCGCGCAGCAATGGCGATGGTGCAGGTCGGCATGGGCCTCAGCCGCGTCATCATCCTTGTCGGCGCCGGTGCGTAACGCGCGAGCACACACCCCCGAAAATGAAAGAAAAACGTATTTTCAAACAGAAATTTCAGCGCCAGGTCACCAAGTCTGAATAATCCGAACACTTGTCGGATCATACAGATTTGATCGAAGCAACATGCGATAATAATAACCATACGTCCAATTTACAAAGAAAAGCCTTTGGCTACTGTTATGTACTACACTGTTATGATTGCTAATTGTGTTCGCCCATCATGTGGCTCAGGTGCGCCTCTGCACCCAGGCAAAATCAAAGGTTTCTCACTACATATGTAGCCCCTTGGGTCCAGCCTTCCCATAAGAATCGCGCAGGGTAACCGTCCTGTTGAACACAAGCTTCTCTCGTGTCGAGTCTGTGTCCACAGCAAAGTAACCTGGAATTACATCGCAGCACAAGGGTCAGCAGTTGGCATCAAGAAATACCAAAAGGGACGACGCCCAACTGTATACAGAGGTTCTAATATTACCAAGTCGTTCAAATTGGAACTTGTCACCCAGAACTGCGGTGGCAAGTGACGGCACAGCATAGGCATCCTTTATCACCTCTTTCGATTGTGGATTAAGATCGCCGAGCCAATCTTCCAATTCAGCAGGATTCTACATGATGGAGAGCAAGAATTCGCAGGAAAGATGCTGATAAAGTGAATTTCCAGTGCAACACATTTGTAATGGCAGAATGAACGGCAAGCGATACAATACCTCCGAGAGGAATAATTTCTCGAACAACCTTACTTCAACCTTAAGCGGCTCAACTCCAAGTGCTGGCTGGGCAACCCAGTGGAGAACACCCTATACAAATTGCAGGCCACGTCAAACATCTAGGTTTCCTTTTTGTTGAGTGTCCCAATTATTAGATTTATCTTTAAATGCAAAAAAGTCCACGTAGCAGAATCATACTCTTATCAGAGTTTAAAAGATTCCAGTGACCAGTCACCTTAGGTTTAGAAGTCTTTGAAGGGTCATATTCAGCACGAATTTCAACAATCTCATCCGGACTATCACCGTAAACAACCTCAGTGCATTTTATCGGGAATGCATATCTAGTAATCAAATGGACAAGTATCATGTTACTATAAATATGGAGTAGGCAAACTATCTGTAGTCGAGTAATTACAGATTAACTTTCTAAGAGCAAAATAGTAGTTCTAAATCAATTACCTTAGCAGGGCAGATTTACCAGGAGCTAGCCCATAGTAATCTTTAGAGTCCTTTAGGCTAAAAATCAGTTTTTTCAATGTAGACCGTTTTTGAGAAAGGAACCTGTAGAAAAAGAACACATAAATACCTTATAAAGTATGAACATGAGGTAAGATGCATGAAGCATCAAATAGATAGTGAACCTATAATTGCTTCCTTTACTACATTCTTAATACAAACTTAAAACAAGAATTTTAAGTAAGTTGATCCATAGCAACATAATCTACTCTTATTTTATCATATATACTGAACATGAGAGAGACCTTGTAGTAGGACGAAGCGTCGTCTGCAGGAGCATCAGGCCACATTTTTCCTTCAAGGTCTATGACTTTTCCATCTTCCATGTTAGTTATTACAACCTAAATTTAGCGAAGGAAGCACCATAAGTGTGTTAATGAACTTTGAAAAGGCGAAATGGTTTGCAACACGAACTGAACACCAAACCTTTATAGGACGAAAACCACCATGGTTAGAAGCTGTTTTATTAAGTTCTTCTCTGATATGATATTCGAGACGGTCAACACGAATTAAGCTATTGTCACTGCATGGAAAGATATAAAAAGTGAAGTCAGTAGCAGAATGGTTGATGTCTACATAGATTTTATGATTGTGCATAGGCCAAAGCACGGCTTCATGCATGCCATCTTTTTTTACAATAATTAATACATTTCTACCTTCTTGTTATCCCAATTCCACGGATGAAAGAATTAATTGCAGTTGATGAAACTCCTCGACGTCGCAGTCCTGCCAGTGTCAACAAACGAGGATCATCCCACCCATCTACCCACTTCTCTGTCACAAGTCGATTCAACTGCAACAGAACAAGGACAATGGATATTCTTCACAATAGATCAAACTGCGTAACATTGATCTTCTCAATTAGTTTCAACAGCATACCTTTCTTTTAGACATCACAGCATTTGATATGTTTAACCTTGAATACTCCCAAACATATGGATGGTACAGGCCCAAGGCAACAAGTAGCCAGTAGTATGAAGGGCGGCGTATGTCAAACTCAAGCGTGCACAACTAATAAATAACCAGACTTAGTACATGCCATGTTATGGTTCAACCAAATCGTAACTATTTGGAAAAGGGCAAATTACGAATGTGTAATGTTTTCAAGGAATCCACCATGCAATGAGCGTAATCATAGCTTGGATAGATACACCACTTGTCACCAGCATGTGGATGAGGAGTAAACTGTATGGGAACCAAAGATTGAGTTTTATATTTGTGAGAAATAGACATTCCATTGAGTTTTGTTACTTACTTTTATTCTATATGCTATCAAGTCAGACATGTTTTTGTTGTCATTCTGCATGTCCTGTTTCATTCGGAGAGTTGCTGAACCCTCATCAATCAACCCACATCGCATGTCTTCAAATAATTTCAATGACTCTTCAATGGGCCTATCCCTCCATGGACTATTCATCTTCTTTTCCCTGTATTCCTTGATTTGTTCTGCAGTCTGGCAAGCATATACCAGTCAGAATGTGCACATTTTATGTCTCAAGAACTCGATATAAGTGTTCTTTTTCCCTTTGTAAAAGCGGGTCTATGCACAAGTTCGTAATAAAAAGAAGATGTAAAAACCTGGTGATCCACATACGCTAGTCCTTTCCGTATTAACTCAACTGCATGCTCATATAAAGCTTGGAAATAATCGCTTGTATATGTAACTTTATAGGGCTCCCATCCCATCCAATGGACGATTTCCTGAATGTGGTCTATATATTCTTTCTTTTCCGCTTCTGGATTTGTGTCATCAAACCTGTTTTTCACATATATATAAGTCTATATTGTCATGAGTGAAAATGCAAAAGCCCTGAAGCAGCAAAAATTCAAGTTCTGTAGCCACTTATAGACCAAGCAAAACTAATCGAAAGTCTCAATTAAAAAGGAAAATGTAGAATAAATAGGCGTATAGCCTAAGACAAGGAACGTAAATTCAAACATCCTTGTACCTACAATATATGGTCTGTACAGAAATAAGTAGATAAAACAAATTAGATGAAAAGGAAATCTTGAAATCACAGCTGATACCAAAATGCCCTGAAAGCAGCATTGACATGACAGGAAAGCTTATAAGAATGGTAAGGTAGTAAGAGGAAACTGTTCCAAATGAAAATCTTATTACCTAAGGTAACAATGACCATTCCGTTCTTTAGCCAGTCCAAAATCAATAAACATAGCCTGCATAAGACGAAGCATGTAAGCATAATCTTCAAATTCCATGAAAGTGGTATATATGGAAGTGTATTTCATGGAGAAGATTATCAAAACCTTGGCATGACCAATATGAAGATATCCATTTGGTTCTGGCGGAAGCGGGTCATCACTTTCCCACCAGTTGCTTTAAGATGTTTCTCTAAAATCTCCTTTGTGTTATGTGCCCTCCATATGTTCCCATCGCTAAAGAATATTTCTGTATGGACCTAGCTCATTAAAGGAAATCAAGACCATTTAAGTTAATTTGTTAGTTGTTACAACTGACAACCAACCAAAGAACCAATCAAGGTACTTCCAAGAATAATAACCATAATTTGTGGATATCAGAGAACAGTAAGTGCAAAATTGAGATGTGGATAATAACACTATCGTCCAGTGTTACTTGGACACGAACACGGGAGTCGGAATCCAACTCGGATTCGGGTGTCTGATTTGGCAAAAAAAAAAAAATTGGACACGGGAAATGCTACTCGGAATCGGATACGGGTGTCAGAATCCGACTCGGATTCGAGGCATCTGATTCGGCAAATTTTTGTGGACACGGGTGTCCGAGTAACACTACTATCGGCCATTTAATCAATGTCACACAGTTTATTGTACCTTAAAGTTTTCCTCTGGCTGAGGAAATATAGCGTATGGATTCAATTCCTCCTCAGATGGTGGAGCAGCAGTGGCTACAGCAACTTTTTTCTCCTGCATTTCGCAGAAACCATAGCTAAATGATTCAATAAATAAATCATCCTATATCAAACTTGAAGGGTACGTTTCAGCTCACCAACCTCAACTCTTGATGTTTTTCCTTCTTCTTTTCACTGGTTTAACATTGTCTGCTTCTGTCTTTGGGCCTAATATCTCTGCAAGCCTCTTGTCAATCTCCTCCTGTATGGTGTAGAATATGAAGAGGTTCAAAATAAAGGAAATACAACCAAACAACACAACTGCTTCATTTATAGGATTGTTTTGCACCTTTATTGCCTTAGCATCACCCCAGGGGTGCCTCTTTCTAACCTGCCCGCATAGGTTACCAACTATGAAGGAAAAGCAGGACTAGGGTTTAGTTCCTCCGGTCATGAAATAAGAATAATCATAATCAAGTAATATAGAAGTGAATTGGAAACCAAACCATTTATATGATATCGCTGTTCCAATATAGCCTCCATATTTTCCTTTAGAACCTCTGTGACAGTTGACTGAATCTCTTCAATAGAAACAACCACACCTGCAGGTAAAACAATGAGGTCCAGTTAAAAGGTTGTAGATAGAAATCATGGACTGAGAATAGGCTACTTCAAAAAAAGGTGCCACTTTCATATCCAATCATAAAAATATACAGTAAGACAATATTTTCTTAGCATCCAAACAACCACATTACTTAAGCATCATACTAGAAAATTTTCAGAACACTGTCAGTGACTATGGCATTACAATGTATCTAACTTACGTAACTACGTAAGCATATTGAAATATCTGATCACGAAAATATACCTATGCCACAGGCTTCTTCAAACTTCCCAATATCTAAAGGATCGAGACCAATATTATTAAGAAATGACAGAGCAGCATCTAGCTGTGCAGGGTTCTTTATCTGAAAAGCGACACAGCAAGAAACACTTCAGGTTCACAGCATCAAGACAATGTGTGGTGAGAAAAGGCTAATTCTTCACTTGCACTTCCAAGAAGAAAGCATAATGCAAACTAAAAGATAAAAGTGGATTGAAGAATGAAAATGTGGCGGGCATACCTTTGTCGACACAATATAGCTTATGAGTACAGGACGATGGACAAGTGCATTAGTTGGGTATTTAGTAGCAACCTATTTCATCCATGAGCAAGTGCAGTCTTGTCAGGCACACATCAAAAATTCCAAATGTATTGATTACTTAAGGGTCATTGATGTAGGTGCTTACTGTGTACAGGAGATTCCCTACTGACTTGTCACATCCACTTACACCAGCCTGTTATCAGGCAAGTCCATTTAGTTAAAAGGGAAAACACAGTACGCTTTCAAGAGATAAATGGCGGTGACTTGGACACTACAAGCCAACACAACTTGCATCACAATGTAACAGAAATTAACAGTAAGATAACATCGAGATTTGAGCCTCGGATAAGTGGATAACTACAAGCAATATTGACAATTAACACAAGCAGTTATTCTGTCAAAATTTCTGTATCCTAAAACACAATATATCATCCTGAAAATTTAATCAGTCGTACCTTAGAGAGAAGCAATCCCATTGGAGTACTGGACAACATCACATCATAAAAGATTGCAAACAGTGTAACATCATCCGAACAAGTTTCCAGATTAAAAAACAGTAAATATTGAAGTGTCAGGTGAGCCTGGGTAAATTTTCACCAAGCATCAAGGAGATCACAGAAAGGATACTAGTAAAAAAACTCTTGATCTAAAAAAGATATTGGTTAAATTAAGTCAACGAGAACTACATCAAGCTGCAACAAGACGTGCAGTAATAGCAGATTTGGACACCTCTAGATCAGAATTACTCTCCACACGCCACAATCGGGCAGGAACGAGCTAATTGAGCAAATAAGTGTACATATTTCAGATAAATTAGACATTGAAATCAGGCATCTCGTCGGCAAAATTCTAATACCAGAATTACTAAATCCCACACTAGGAACCAGTTAAACCTAAATTAAACCCTAAACGCCATAGCAATCACAGGAAGTAGCACTCGTCGGGATCGAATCTGCAAGCGTAGCGATGGCAAGCGTTACCCCGGCTATGACGGCGGCTAGGTTGGCGGTGACCTTGTTGTTGACGAGCGCGTTCTCGGCCGTGCGCTGGTCGAGCCCGAGCGCTAGCAGCGCCTCCAGCGGCAGCGCCGGGGCCTTATCCCCGTCACCTCCGGTGCCCATCGCCGCTGCCCCCGCTCCGGCTCCGGCGAGATGAGGAGGCCTCGAGATGCAAGGTGGCGAGCTAGGGTTTTAGCGGTTTCCGGGGATAGAAAGGCCAAGGGAGTGGTGAGCGCGTGAATCTTTTTCCCTTTCTGTGGATCGAGAAGCGTGCGGGCAGCTGATTTTGAATTGTGATCACAGAGAATTAATTTTTTAAAGCTAAAATATAAAAAATATATATGAAGTAGATTATAGATTCTAGTATATATGGATGGACTGATTTGTGAGTCTGTTTATTTTTTATTCTATTTTTAGAGCTAGAATCCAGAATCAAAAGATAAAACAAACAGGCCTATAAACCCAAGTTTGTGATGCAGGTGGCCCTATTTGAAATCTTGTTTTCTCCTGGCATCTTGAAACTAGCCTGAGAGCGAAATCTCATCAAGATCTAAGAATTTCAGATAAATTCTGGATAAAAATATATAAAAAATATTGAAATCTGGATTTTAAAACTAAAATTTCGGCCAGTTTTGTCGAGATCTCAGCCAAATTTTACCGAGAGAAAATAGCTCAAACGACATCAAAAAAATTTTGATTTTTTTTTGTAGAGGTTTCTGACACATCAGTGAAGTTCCCATAAAAATTTTAAATAATTATCAAATCTGAGGATTTTTTTTTAAATTGAAACATTGCTATTGTCCCGATAAAATATTGACCGACAAGTTTGAACCAAATGAAAAATAAAACAAACCACATTAAAAACTTTTGAAATTTTTTGCTCATGGTTATGATGCATCACTAATATTTTCATAAAATTTTTAGAAGATAATCAAACTTCATGAATTTTTAAAAATTCAGACAGTACTACTGTCTTGATAAAAGCCTTACATGCAAACTTCAACTAAATGAAAAATGGTACAAACCACGTTAGAAATTTTAAAAAAAAATTGTGGATAGTCCTGATGTATCAATAATATTTCTATAAAATTTTCATATGATGATCAAGCTTTAAGAAGTTCCAAAAATTCTGATAGTGCTACGTCCTCATGATCAATACATAGATTTGCTTTAGCAATCAAAAAAGGTTTAAAATCTTTAAAAATTTTGTAGAAGGGTTCTAAGAAAATGCTTAAGATCTCATACAAATTTTGAATCATGACCACACTATAGTGAATTTATAAAATTCATACAAGTGCACTGTACCATTTATGTTCTTTCTATTTTTTATTTTTGAAATATAACAAATGAAGTTCATTGCATATGTAGATTTGATTGAGAAAACATAAAAGTTGAAAATTTTTAAAAATTTTATTTAATGGTACTGAGAAAATTCTTAAGCTCTCATAAATATTTTGGATCATGATGACACTTAAGAAAATTTATAAAATTCGACAAGGTTACTATCCCAATTATGTTCATTCTAATTTTGATTTTTTAAAGATAACAAATTAATTTAAATTATTTTAAACATTTTTATGTATAATCCTACACTTCTTAGGATGATACAATAAATTTTCATGTCATTATAAAGCATTTAAAATTTTATAAAAATCTAATAGTGTTTGTGCGCTTTTAAAAAGTCTCAAAAATTCGGTTTTTCAACAAATTTTCATAGGAGATGACTTTATTAAGGGTTATTAGACCAAATCCGGTTAAAAAAAGTCAAAAACTTAAACCGGTTAAAAGCATGAGAGCTCGACGAGATTGAAATCTCGCTGAGATTTCTGCTATACTGTAGCAATTTAAATTTTTTTACTCTTGTCGATATTTCAAAAATCGTTCACGTTCGGAAACCGAGATCTCACGAAATTTCAGTGAGATTTTAAACTTTGGGCCCATGCACGTGGGTACTGTTTCGCTACGGTAAGAACCTTTTTGTTTAATGTGGCTGGGAAGCTTTTTGCCGACTAACCCTTCTCCTTTTTCTATAGCACGGGGAACACTGTCTTATATCAGATTGTTTCGGCCTTTTCTTCTGTTTAAAAACTAAAGTTAAAATCCAAACAAATAAGGGCTTTTCAGCGAGCCTTATAAAAAGGTTAAGCCACCTTACAACTATAAGCCATAAGCTAGAAAAATAGGTTTTTTTTTTTTTTTGCTTCTGCAGAATGCATATAAACTTTTTTTTACTCAACTTCGTAAAAATTACCCACCAATGTCATCATATACAAACTCGAAATTTCTCATCTCTCTTCTCTCTCACATCTAGCTCTTTTCCTCACTACCTCTCTCACATGTGGCGCTAGGGTTTTGCGCCGCCACCTACCTCCCACAAGCCCTGTTGAATCACTCTATCATGTCATCTTGGTCCCAACACCACCACCCTCCTCCAAATCCCCATCGCCGTCATAGATCCCTACCGTCACCTCCTATGTGTCCCCACCTCCTTCTCAGCGCTGCCTCGCTCCTGCCATGCGCCGCCTATAGGTCTGCTGCCTCGCTGGTCATGGCTCAACATCAGTGTCGTGTCACCGTGTCCCCTGCCCTGACCACCCCAGGTCCATCCTCGTCCCTAAATCTACAATTAGATCTAGCTGTTACCATTGCAGCCAAAAGACCTCGTTGGTGCCCCTTTTTCCTTCATCATCCCTCCTTCCACCGCAAGCATGCTCTCTTCTCCGTCGCTGGCCACTTTCCTCCTCTGCCCCTCCTTCCCATTGATATCATGTGGGCACGGTCCCCAGGCTTTGCTGGTGACCCTGAGCACGAGCGGTGAATATATATACTGCCCCTTCGTTCAAATCTGGAGGACGGGAGGTTGCACAACAACAAATTATCTCTAAACCCGACGATGCAGGCGATTGTGTCCCGGCAACAACGACAGTCCGCTGGTAAGGGCGACAGTGGTGATCGGCTAGGTTTTAATGAGGATTTTTTTTTTATTTTCTTTCTTTCTTTTTGAATTGAACTATGATTGTTGTGTTCATGGAAATGCTCATGGATCCAAGTTCAAATTAGTACTTCTTTTTTGTAAATTACTGCGGATTGTTATGTGTTCAGGTTTTAAGCTGCAGCATGTTCTTATTCCTTCCCCATAATTCTGTTTATTTTTGAAGGAGGATGTTGTTATCATATTGAAGTAAATGTTCATGAGTGATCCGTATTCATGTGTGATCCTCGAACTATGATTAGGATGAAACGGATATCCGAATTTCTGAACAAATTCGACATTTTAAATAGATATATAACGATTTTGGTTTTCATTTTTAACACTTTAGCAAGCTCATTATAAAAATAAGATTATAAAATTAGATAAAAAATTACGCATTATTTGCTTCCCATAAATAAAAGGTGAAAAATATCCGAATCCGTATCCGATTGATATCCGAATTTTGTTTCTATCATTTAAATAAATATATAATGAATTTGAGGTTCATTTTTTATGAATTTGAATAAGCTCAACACCACAAACAAGAATATGAATTCGGATAGAAAATTCTATATCCTATTTGTTTCCTATTGAAGAACAAAGACAAAAAAATTGATATCCGAATTACTATCCGTTTTCATCCCTAACTATGATGTGTAAATTTGATCTATGAATCGACACCCGCGAGCTCTGCTGTGAATTTGGCATTGTTCGTTGCAGAAATATGCTTGGATTTTATTAGCTGCTAGTGTTCCGATCAAGACATAATCAAGGGTAATTTAGACATTCCAAACTTAAGCTACATCTCAAGAAGCCAATCGACCCATAAAAAAGCCAGACTGCAAAATAGCCTAGCTTAGCTTATAAAAGTGGGCTGCTTTAGCTGCTTAAACCAAAAATACTTGCTTTAAGGAGACGAAAAGACTAAACCGCAACAAACATGCCCTTAAAAGCCAGTCCATCTTTTCAGAGAAAAAAAAATGGTATCAACACGCTACCAGAACCAAGATCTCCTTTTGACAGATCAAGAGCATCCCAATGTTTTGTGGCCGTCGAAGTTTAGTTGACTCCACGCCTCCACGGTAGCTTATGAACTTTTCCCTATCGACAGCGGCGATCTTCGCTTAGCATTTGTGCACGGACAGAAGATATTCTTGTGCCGCTAGTCTCGTCCTCTTGAGGCTTTGGTGCCTTAACTTGCAAGATATTTGACCTTAAGATCTATTAGGCTGAGTTTGCGCGCGTTGCCGCGCCGCGACGAAAAAAAGCATAAACGCGATTTTCAATTCAGTTATAAACCCTCGACGAATCTGTGTTTTCTAAGAAAGCCGTTTTTTCCGAAAACCGTGTGAAAAAAATCGATGAAAAGACCTAAACGCGATTTCCAATTTAGCTATAAACCGCGTGTAGAGACCTAAACGGAATTTTGAAATTTATCGGGTCTATCTTACTAAAAAAACAGAGAAAGGACCTAGACGTAAAGAGCAAGGACCTGTCTGTTACGTTTTTGGACCTGTCCGCTATCCTGAAAAATTAGAAAAGGGCTTGCTCGCGATTTGAATATAACGGGAGGTGTTTTCTGCAAAACAGCGTGCGAGGGACCAAAACGCGATTCAAAAAAATATCTTTCCCTCACAAAAAATCACGAAGGATCTATTTGTAATTTTCAGGGACCTATCCGTAATTTAAAGAAGCGGAGGGGTTTTTCGCAAAAATGGCAAGCTACCACCTGGATGCTCTAGTTGGCCGGCAATCTCAGCGCATATTATATGGTGTACTAGCAATAATAGCCTTCTGTTCTTGCTAGCTCAGAGAGTCGTTAGGACCGCTTCAAGAATCCATGGGGTCGATTTTGCTTTCCATATTTGTTTAAAAAAAATAGGTCGTTAGCTATAAACCTTCAAGGAATCTACGTTTTTTTTAGAAAATCGCGGCTACAACCCGTCGTCTGATAAAATTTGATGAATCCGCGTTTAATCTACGGGTTACTATAAACCTTCGACGAATCTGTGTTTTTTTAGAAAACCACGGTTGTTTTTTTACGCATTTCGGGATATTTGATCGTTTTTTTATTTTTTGTGTTTGTTAAAAAAATGGGTCGTTAGGACCCGCCGGCAAATCTATGGGTCGTTATAAATCTCTGGATGAATCTACGTTTTTTTTTAAAAATCCGCGATTATGACCCGTTGGCAAATCCATAAGTTGTTATAAACCTTCGACGAATCTGTTTTTTTTGTCGATGCGTGTTTTATCTAGAAAATTGCGGTTGAATCCGTGTTTTTTTTTATTTTTTGTGTTTGTTAAAAAAAATGGGTCATTAGGATCCGCCGGCGAATCTACGGGCCGCTATAAATTTTTGGCCGAATCTACTTTTTTTTTAAAAAAAACCACGGTTATGACCCGTTGGCAAATACACAAATTGTTATAAACCTTCGACGACCTACGGTTATGACCCGCTGACAAATACACAAGCTGCTATAAACCTTCGATGAATCCGTGTTTTTTTTGCCGATGCGTGTTTTATTTAGAAAATTGCGATTGAATCTGTGTTTTTTTGGTTTTTTTTAAAAGAAAAGTGCGGGTTTTTTATGTATTTCCTTTTTAAAAGGCTGCTCGGATCCGTGGGCGAATCTATGAACCGCTATAAACCTTCGACGAATCTGGTTTTTTCGTTTTTTTGGTTTTTTGTGTTTGCTAAAAAAAATGGGTCGTTAGGGCCTGCCGACGAATCTATAGGTCGCTATAAATCATCGGACGAATCTACATTCTTTAAAAAAACCGACGAATCTGGTTTTTTCGTTTCTTGGTTTTTGTGTTTGTTAAAAAAATGGGTCGTTAGGACCCGTCGGCGAATTTATGGGTCGCTATAAATCTTCGGACGAATCTACATTCTCTAAAAAAAAACCCGTGGTTATGACCTGTTGGTAAATCCATAAGTTGCTATAAACCTTCTACGAATCTGTGTTTTATGGGTGATGAAAATATTTTTTCCGGGTTTTTCGGGTGACGAAAACATTTTTCCCGGGTTTTTTTTTGTGACGAAAACATTTTTTCCGGGAAAAACGGAGAAAGGACCTGAACGTAAGAAGCAGCTGACCTATTTGTTATTTTTTTGGACCTGTTCGCTATCATGAAAAATTAGAAAAGAGTTTGTTCGCGATTTGAACTTAACGGAAGGCTTTTCCATAAAAGTACCACGCCAGAGACCCAAACGCGAAGAAAAAAAATTATCTTCGTCTCACAAAAAATTGCGAAGGACCTATCCGTTAGGGCCCATCGGCGAATCTATAGGTCGCTATAAATCCTCGGACGAATCTACATTCTTTAAAAAAAATCGACGAATCTGGTTTTTTCGTTTCTTGGTTTTTTGTGTTTGTTAAAAAAAATGGGTTGTTAGGACCCGCCGGCGAATCTATGGGTCGCTATAAATCTTCGGACGAATCTACATTCTCTAAAAAAACCCGTGATTATGACCCGTTGGCAAATCTATAAGTTGCTATAAACGTTCTACGAATCTGTGTTTTTTGGGTGACGAAAACATTTCTTCCGGATTTTTCGGGTGACGAAAACATTTTTCCCGGGTTTTTTTTTGTGACGAAAACATTTTTTCCGGAAAAAACGGAGAAAGGACCTGAACATAAGAAGCAGAAACCTGTTTGTTATTTTTTTGGATCTGTTCGCTATCATGAAAAATTAGAAAATGGCTTGTTTGCGATTTGAACCTAACGGGAGGCTTTTCCGTAAAAGTACCACGCCAGGGACCCAAACGCGAAGAAAAAAAATTATCTTCGTCTCACAAAAAATTGCGAAGGACCTATCCGTAATATGCAGGGACATATCCGTAATTTAAACAAACGGAGAGGCCTTCTCGCAAATGCGCGCACATGGACACGTGGATAGGCTGCATGAGCTTCAATTCCATCGCTTGTAATATGGGTATAATATATCTATATAACTCAGGAGCTGTTTGTTTTAGCTTTTGATTTTGGATTTTGACCCCAAAAGCGGAATAAAAAACAAATAAGCTGATTCTAGAATCTAATTCTCACAATATAGCCCGCCCTTATACACTAGAATCCACAATGTATTTTATATAGGCTTTTGGATTTCAGCTTTTGAAGAATTAGTTTCTCTACAATCACAATCCAAAATCAACTTTTAGAAAATCTAAAACTGAAACAAACAAACCCTACTATTTTTAGAGAAGTCTACCAGGCAGCAACATGCAGCGGGTTTGTAATAGAAACTATAGTTTGAGCTACAGTAATTTGCTCCAGTGTTTTTTTTTTTTAAAAAAACGTCTTTTTTTTTAATTTTCTTATTTTTCAAAAAAAGATTTGTGCAGTTTTTTTAAGAAAATAAGTTCTTTTATATATTTTTTTAAAAAAATCTCCGTTAAAATTAATAGATCGTCCCGATAATGCGTAGGATTTTAACCGGTTACGATTTACGAAGTTGGATGCCTGGGGCTGGGTGGACTGGATCAAGGACTTGGCTGCCACGAAACCTATGGGCGTGTGGACTGGATACTGGAATATAAAGAATCTCTGCAAGCGGAGTGTGACATACTTTGTACTTATCTTATCGCTCCCCGCAGCATCACTGTGGAGTGAACTGAACGCCAAATTTTATTTTTCAATTCTTATGAAAACCGAACTATTTTCTCTAAATTTTTTTATAAAATCCACGTGTTTCAGAAAGATCGTGGGCTTTTTGTTAAAAAAAAATCCTTGCATCAAGTAAGACTCTGGCTGTCTCGCTACCAAAAACAAAAAGTAAGGCGTTGACTGGAAGTTGCCGTCTTGTCACAAGCACATCGGAGCAATAACAATAAGATCATCACAGCGTGCTATTAGTATATACACATCAGCTTAGTCCTATATAAAAGAGTAAGAAAAGAGGAAATAGAAGAGAGACGATTTTTACTTAGTAGCAAACATAGCAAGAAAACGTAGGTGTTGTGGTCGGTTAAAAGCTAGTGTTATTGTACAAGCTAGTTTTTATTATACACTTTTATTGCTTACTTTAGAGATAACTTTTAAAGATAGTTATTGTATAAACTAGCTTTATTACTTACTTTAAATAATATAGATAAAAGATAGAGCAAGTAGTGAGTTTTGTATGGTACTTACTCTGATTGTAATGATGTGCTCGTACGAGTTGTTGGTTTTGGTCAACCACTGTGGATCGACATGGGGCAGTGCCTTGATGCATTCTGACTTCTGAGTGCTCGTTTCGGTTCTGTTTGGTAGAACTCCAGATACCAACTTCATTTGAAATCTGAAACTTATAGACTAAAATGAAGTGAATTAAGTTTATATTTTTGGTCTAAAATGTAAATAAGATGATATATCTAAACGCTCTTAATGTACTTACAGCTCTAGTTAGGGGGTGAAAATGGGTCGGGTAATACCCGACTCGTATCTGTATTCGGGATAAATTTATCCGAAATTGCGGGTACGGGTTCGAGTACTTTTGGTTCGGGTGCTACCTAGATAATTTTTGTTCGGATACAGGATAGAAAATACCTGACAAAAACGGGTCGGATACGGGTACACAGTGGGTAATTTCCATCAGGTACTGGTGAAATGTCACTCTCGGCTCGGCCACGGAGTCCAACTAGGTTACTGGGCCATCTCCTCCCCGAGTGGGCCACCGCGGCGCCAAGTGCTACTGCTCGAGTCCACGGTGCCGAGTCCTGACCTAAATCACTCAACGCCTATCTCAATTCCTCATTCGATGGCCTCCACGCCGCCGCCCCTCCACGCCATGGCCAGGCTGTCGAGCTGCCGCTGCTCCTCCATGCAGCGCCTCGCATCTCGGCCACGCTGTCGCCTCCAAGTCGCCACCACTCCCCCACGTCGCGCATCTTTGCCACACCGTCACCCAGGCTGTTGCATCTCTGCCACGCCGTTGCCCTGTCGCCCAAGCCATCGCCCCCAAGTCCCCCACACCGCGCCTCTCTGCTCAAGCCCTCGGCCCCAAGCCGCCGCTGCTCCTCCACGCCGTCGCCTCGCCAGTCCTCGCCCCCAAGCCCTTGTTCACGCCTTGCCCCACCGTCCTTGTCACTGGTGCCGGCGGTTGCATAGGTGACCTCCTTGCCTGTCGTCACGTCTATTAGCACGCGCTGTAGTGTTGTTTCTTGGAGCAAAACAAGATGACCGATGAATTCACCTATCGTATAATGCTCCTGGTATCAATATAATGTTCCACGGTGGGCAATTTTGATTCACTAGAGTAGAGCATTCTAGGAATTTATCGAAATCGAATTTGCCTTTAATTTGGGCTGCACAAATTTTATCACCGTGCTTGGTTGTATTGACTTTGAGTTGATATTGGTGGAGCGTTTCTCTTAAGAGATGGGTAACCTGTAGAGTTGCACATTTTGTTTGGTATATAAGTTTGGAAATACAAATCTGGGGTTACCGGTTAGGTTCTGTATGAATTTTGTATGGCTTATATTGGAGTTCACTAATAGAATAATGTGCAACAGCTTAAGGCATTTGATGTGGGATGCATTGAGAAAGTTAGGATTGGCTTCAGCTTTCATGATTTTTTTATCCTAGTGACCTGTAAAGCGTTGATCTGTGGATGATATCTGATATGTGAAAATGCTGGTTTGAGTTAGGAAAACAAAATTCTGTCTAAACAAGTTAAAAAGCAAGCCAAGATAGCTCCTTTTTTTCATGGGAGAAATCACCACTGGTGATCTACGAGTAGCACTACAGCTAATATTTTGCCTTCTTAATTTTACTGGTCAATTTTTAAAAATGAGGCATTGTACACATGTTTTACACCGGTTCTCTAAAATATCAGGTGACTTTCTTTCTTAATCCAAACCCTGATTAAGTAAGCAGTAAATATACACATTTTTAGCACTAAATGGTGAACTACTTAGCAAACCGAGATGGGTCATCTGACTAGTTTGTAAATATGCACACTTGCTTTAATAATGCACTGATTAGTAGAGTATTACTGATCGCTCACAAGGAATTAAGCAAATGGCCCAGTGTCCAAATACTTACATGTACGCATAAAAATAATGCAAGACATGTGCATATAAATATCTGATATGTGAAAATTCTGTTTCGAGTTAGGAAAACATTAGCGTGTAGGATATGGTCATATATTAAGTTATTAGCTACTGGAGGCAATTACTATAGTCAAACAAATAAATGATTTTGACTTGGAATCATACATGATAAGGTGGAAACATGTAAAAAAGCATTCGCTCATACAACACTACCGCACTGGTTTGCAGGAAAATATTGGTTAAAAAATGATAAGCATGATAAAAAAAATCATTTACCTGAGGACTGCTCAAATTTTGGTAAACTGGTTGTTAGATGCCTGTAGGTGAAAACAAAATCAAAGTGCCAAAATAAAGATAATTGATGTTTAAGTCAACTATTTGACTTGAAGGAAAAGGTTCAAATCTTAAATGTTCAGTTACTATTTATGTGACAACCAAATGCATAAGATTCCGTTAACGCATACGCATTGCATGGAAAGGTCATTGAAAAAAAAAAGATCCTGTCATTGGATGGTTCGATGTGTATGACTATGTAACAAGTGAGGTAGCTAGTAATCTTATCAGTATTAGAAACAAAGGCGGCGTATTTTGCAATGACCCATAAATGCATAATGAAATAATAATGAAACAAAACCATTCGAAGGTATATATAATATATGTGATCTTTACATACATTTATGAACTCAAATTTTAATTCACAAAATTAATGTATATGTACCTTCACAACCCCTAAGTACAAGTGCAAGTGCAAATCTTGAACCGAGTGAAGAAAAGGAAGAAGCAAATCCCAAACCTAGAAAGAAGCTCACTTCCTTTGTGTGGCAATATTTCACAAAGTTTGTGAAGGAGGTGACAAAGGATGATGGTTCAATCATCAAGGAGCAATGGTGTAAATGCAACAAATGCTCACATACAGTTAGGGCTGAAATCTCAAATGGTACAAAGGCTTTTAGTAATCATTTGAAGTTTAAGCACAATGTGGTGAAAGATCAACAACTCATAAATCAGAATGTGGATAGCATTCCAACATATCGGTATGATCAAGATGCTAGCTTAAGGAAATTTTATTATGACATCATTATGCACGAGTATCTATTTAATATCTTTCAGCATGAGTATCTTGTTGATTTTATCAAGTCCTTGCGATCTAGTTTTCCTGTGAAATCTCGCATTACTATTCGTAAAGAAATCATGGATCTCTATAGAGAGGAAAAGAATAAGTTGTATGAACACTTCAAATTACTCTCTTGTCGTTTTAGCTTTACTATGGACATGTGACATCAATTCAAAACAAAACATACATGTGTGCCACAGCGAACTGGGTTGATGATAATTGGAACATGCAAAAAAGGATTATCAATTTTATCCATGTAGAAGGCAGTCATTCAAGGCTCAAATTGGGTGACACATTTTTTTCCAATGTATTGAATTAGAACCTTGATAAGAAATTGTTTCTCTTTCATTGGACAATACTTCTTCAAACAAAGTTGCGGTTGATGTTGTTATTGAAAATGCTAGAGGCTTCCTTGTATGTGGTAGCAAATTTTTTCATGTGAGATGTGCAAATCATATATTTAATCTTGTTACTAGAGATGGGTTACAAATAATTGAAGATTCTATTGGAAATATTAGAGAGTTTATAACAATAGTAAAAATATCACCTCAAAAATGGGAGGCATTTGAAAAGCGTGCTAAAGAATGTGATTTAGACACTAAAAAAGCTCTTTCCTTGGATATTGCCACAAGATGAAATTCTACATATATTATGATAAGAGATGTTATTTACTACAAGAATGCTTTTGGTCGCCTTGCTCTTAAAGATAAGGCTAGGTATGCACATGTCACCCCTTCAAGTGATGGTTGGTTGAATGCAACAAATATTTGCAAATGTTTAAAAAAGTTTTATGATGTCACTTTACTTTTCTCTAGCACATCTTATCCTACTGCAAATTATTTCTATCGGAAATTTTGTGAGATCAAGATTTCTATTGGAAGATGGTGTGAGCATAGTGATATCATAATTTCTAACTTAACCGAAGCTATGAAAGAAAAGTTTGAAAAGTATTGGGATATGAACAATATGGCTTTGGCAGTGGTAGCCTTTCTTGATCCTAGGTACAAACACAAGATGGTTGAGTTGTACTTATCTAAAATATATCACCATGAGAAGGCTGAGTTAGGAAAGGTGGAATTTATGAATGTGATCAATGAGTTATTTGCATTTTATTCATCTAGCATCAATAAGCCATCTACTTCGCAAGAGTGTGATTTGGCTTTTAACTCAAAGAATCACAAATTGGATGACGAGGATGATGATGAAGTTGATATTGATGTGTTGTATCACACCATTGGTAATGAAAGCAACATGTCTGAATTATATATCTACATGAGTGAAGGACTATTAAAGTTCAATGATGGTGATGGAGCATGTGATGTGCTATCATGGTGGAATGGGTAAATGACAACTTTTCCTATTCTTTCTTGCCTTGCTCGTGATGTGTTATCTATGCAAGTGTCTACGGTTGCTTCAGAGTCGACATTTAGCCCCGGTGGCCGTGTTATTGATCCATTTCGTAATCGTCTTGATACTGAAATTGTTGAGGTCTTAGTTTGTACAAAGGGTTGGATGATTGCTTCACGAAATGGTAAATTATTATCTTATGTGGCTTTCTTTATGTATTATGTATATGTTGTGTTCATAATTACAAATTTATTGTTTATCAATTTCAGATTCAAAGGGTAAAATAGAAACCTTAATTGAAGATATGAATGCTATGGGGATGAAGAACGATGTTGAAACTTGAGAATTGAGACCTTCATGCACGCATGATGAGCTTTATTTCGTTTGTTAATTGTACTCTATATGTTGAACTATGTGTTTGAATTGAACTCTATGTGTGCCAAAGTCTATATGTGAATTGCACTCCCTGTGTTGGACTATGTGTGTTAATTGGACTTTATGTTGAACTATGCATGTTTATTGGCCTTTATGTGTTGAATTATGTATTAATTAGACTATATGTTGGACTATATGTGTTTATTGGACTCTATGTATTAGTTATATATTAATTAGACTTTATGTTGGAGTACATGTGTTTATTCAACTTTATGTGTTGTCTTATATCTTAATTTGGCTCCATGTGTTGAATTATGTGTGATAATTGGACCATGTGTTAGTTAAATTATTTTTGTCACATACTTTGATCTAGATAGTTTATGCACTATTCGACTAAGTACCCTTTATCCGTATTGTACCCATCCGTATAATATCTGGTATCCGTTTTTTACCCGTTCGTAAATACCTGGTATCCGTATCCTACCCGATTTTCCACTACCCATACCTATACCTGTATCCAAAAAAATAATTAGGGTAGGATCTGAAATGACTTACTATCCGACCATATTCGATATGATTTCACCTCTAACTCTAGCTCCATAGATCCGAGAGAGAAAAAAGTCACGCTAGTTGGGTTTGAGGCCTTTAGGTCGAGGGAGAAGCTCACTAGGTCAAGCGTGGGCTCTCTACTTACGGCCCATCCAAGTGAACAGAGTGAAGAAACGAGGCAATGTTGGTGATGTCTCAATTCTCTCCACGTGAAGGAAGCGGCGGATACTCGCCTTATGACTGCAAGGTGGTGGTCTGGACCGACCTTGTGTAATGCCACGACCATTTATCACTTCATGCAAGAGAAAGTGATTCTCTACTATGTTCGCTTTTATTTTACATACAGTTTGCTTTTTAAAAAATAGATTGTTTGTCAACGAGAGGATTTTGAATAATTTCTTCTACAATCGAAGTTGCTTTTTATATAGAATCGAATCTGATTAAAATCTAATTCTTCCGATTCTCACGTACCGATCCAAAATCTAGAAGTTACATCGGTCCGATCCGATTCTCCCACAAATATGCGCTTCTCCTAAAATCCAGAATCCATAATCCGAAACCTAAACAAACCGACCTATATATCACTATTTAAAATTACATAAATATTGCAAATATAAATAAAAGATAGATAATAATTACTCATCGTTTCGTTTGCTTTTAGATTTATATAATTTTGTTTAATATAGTGATGCATAGAAACACTTCTCATCATTTGATCTTATAAGTTTTTCTTTTGGCTTTACTGCGTGGCTAACCTCTTCTTTTCGGATGTTAAATCTAAACTTTTCTTATTATTTTCCCTATCTTGCACCGTCAACACTAGATGAGCATTCTCGGTGAATTTGAGACGACTACCTCTAAGGAGTTTGGAGTAGACGACCCACTGTTTGTGATCATCATGCCATGCATCTTTAATTGGAAGGGGAGGGTATTCTTTTGCCGTATCGTTATTCAAATTAAAATATACACTACCACATATAACTTGACCCATATTGTTGTGGGTAAATTGATAGAAATGGTGGAAAAGATGAACACAAGGGGGAATGCCAAACGAAGCTTCGCAAAGATATGAAAAGACACTAAAGGTCAAAATCAATTTTCGTTCAAAGTGAAAAAGTTCAATCTTGTAGCGATCAAGAATATCTACTAAGAATTTGCTCTCTAGCAAGTGAAAACCTAATTTGATGAAAGAAGCAAAAAGAACATTATGACCTTCAAATGGAGTCAGGGCAAATTCCTCACCAGCTGGAGTCCACTTGATTAGGGACTTGGGGGATAGTCTTATCTTCAAGTTCTTGAATCTTTCTCTCAGATAGTCGATTTGCTCAAAATCCCCATAGTCGATCACATTGTGAGGAGCTTGAAAGAGAAAGGAAGAGGATGAAGGGCTTGAGGACGGATGGATTGTGAATGAAGACTATGGCATGGGTAAACCGAGAAATGGCAAAGTGAAAAAAGGAATTCTTTTATATCCCTATTTTTTTCAAGTCGTTCCCCACTTGCCACAATTTTTGGTTTCGCTCCCCACTAATAGGATGAGATTACCAAGGAGATAGAATCATCTCATCTTTCCCAGGTTTCTATTAAATGACTAGAATAACTATGTAGAGAAGAAAATCTTCTTAATGCACATTTTGAGTATTTCTTATTTTTGAAGTCTAGGACCGGTTAACGAGGATTTTAACGGTCAATATTTTTCTCTTAAAGGCGGCCTACATATAAAAGATCTACTTAACATAAT
>JAYEVE010001296.1:0-205989 GCA_036346375.1 Guadua angustifolia | reverse complement strand
TCTTGCCACTTGCCCGTTCAAATCATTTTCCACCCCTTTATACTTAAGCAACACATGCCATTTTCCACATCGGTTCATGAATAGCACCACAGGTCACTATCCGGTTCCAATTCATGACATCATCGCATTTTCCAAAATCGTTCCATAATGTTTAGTCAATATTCATTTGATATTTGAAAGTCATTCCACGCTACAAGCGGGCTAAGCACTAATCACGGTCTAGCCTCCGTGTTGGCATCATATTAGCATCCAACATATTTAAGCATCTTAGGGTGACAAGGTATTCAGGGCATATAATGACATTAACAAGGTGGCATAATTCAAGATGGGTATCTTAACTCTTGTCCCATATAAACAACATCATTTATACTTAACATAGCATGCAATATTTGAATCAAAGTATATTTTTAAAATCTAGGGCAATATGGTCAAAGCATGACTTGCCTTGAAGAGGAGTTGGTTCAGTCGAGGTTCGCCACGGGTCTTCAAACTCTCCTCGGCAATTCGCAACTCGAGTCTACTCGGTCAAAGCAAACACACAATAAATATATAATACAGACAGCAAACAATTCACTAAAATTGAATAAAATCACCAATAAATAGTTCACATTTTACAAATTTTTGGGCACTGGAATCACCCAAATCCGAGTTAAAATGCAAAAGTTATAGCCATTACAAGTTTCGAAAATTCATAAAAGAATAAACCGAATTATTTCTCTATTTTCCACCGATTTTTGGCTGATTTTCCCCAGCGACACGTGTGCACCGGAGCGAACCACGTCGCCTTGACCACGAGTGGGCCGGATGACGTCGTCTTGGCGTCGACACGAGCCGGTCCACCCATCTGGCGTGTGGGCGGTGAAACGGCCGCCACATGTCGGTGGCTCGACCGCGTCGAGAATTATCCGACCCGATGCATGCATTCCGATCGTCGGATTCGAATCTAACGGCCAAGACTAGCAAAGCGATTTACTATTTGCGGGACTACGTGGCGTTACCTTGGGCGTCGGATGAAGATCGGCGTGAGGTTACTGAGTCGATGAAGATCTTGGCGGTCTTGGTTCGGAGTTGGAGAAGATGACACGGCGAGGCGTTTAGGTCTGTTCGTGGAAAAAGTAACCCACGGATCGTCTCGGCTAGTGAACTTCGGAGGTGGTCTTGGCGAGGAACAGCGACGGAACGGCTGAAGAAGCCGTGGCGGGGTGAGTAGCTACTGGCGAGCTCCAGAAGGCTACGTGGCGGAGCTAACGAGCGAGAGGAAATGGCGGGGTGAAGTGCTTTGCACGCAGCCTATTTCACTCGCTTCGGACGACCTCGAGCGCGAAGAAATCCCGAACGATCTGCGGCGCAATGGCGGCAATGGTGACGGATCGCCTATCCGAGTCGTCCGGTCCATCGACAGATTCGATCGGAATCAAGCGCAGCGGATTAAGGCGTCGATTAGGGTTTCGGCCAGACCAGTGTTGGCGCCCAACCATGTAGCTAAGAATTCGACTTTTCAGAATAAAAATAATTGTAGAAATTCAAAGTAATTGTTTAGGGCACTAAAAATACGAAAAATTCTAGAAAAATTCTAGAAAATATTTCAGAGCATTTTGAGCCTAAATAAAATATTAGTTTTAATTTTTGATAATTATATTTTCTGGTATTCAATTACTCAAGGAAAATGATATAAATAAATTCCAATTAAATCCAATAAATCCCGAAAAATTAGATAAATTCAATTAAAGGTAATTAAATGCAAATAAAGGTTGGTTAATTCATAAAAATTCAAATAACTCCAAAATTTAAAATCGGCCAAAATTAGGACGTTACAGCCTAGCGAGATGTGGAAGTTGTTGCGATGGTTCTAACAGACTTCTGGCGTAGCCAACTCTTGAGCGATTGTCTTAACGCTTTTTCTATCATCGCCCCAAAGTTGTGACCAAGGCCGATGATTGGTTGATCGCATGATGTCTGACGCTCAATCATAGAAGATAACTCAGGCTGAGCCGACATGCATCGACTTACGAGCCGTGATTTGTTGGTATCGCCGATAGGGTTGAGCGTCGGAGAGCTGTTTTGGATAACCCTTGTCGGGTTTTTGGTAGCACTCGAGCATCATCTCCTTGAAGCGCTTTTCTTTCTTCGATCTCTTGTCTGCTTCAGAGTCAAGTCCTCCATTGTGGCGGCGATGATCGCCTCCGTGTTGACGTCGGTGGGCGATGGACTTGTTTGCGTTCATCCGTAGATTGGTTCTTTGGTCCCACGGCGTGCAAAAATGTGTTGACACCAAAAAGCGTGATGTAGGGTTTTGATCGCAACACACCGCAACGCCGGTTCGGTTTGCGGCGTGCGGTCGATTTGACTGAACAATCGACAAGGGAACGTGGAATCGTTAAGGCGTACCAAAGTCTTGGTCGGCCTAGATCGATCGGCTACAAGCGATGGAGCGTAAGGGTAGCAACTAATCGATGAAGGCTAGTGGAAGGGTAAAAGCGGATAAACTCGAGAAGGCGATCTGCAGAAAAGCAGACAAATCGGACTCGGATAGGAGTCAACGAAGAACAATAAGCGGCGATCGCAACTCGTATTATTCGACGAAAGACGTACAAGACTTGAGTACAAGACTTGAAGAGGATTGTTCTAATCGAACTTAATGCGAAGGATAAAAGGTAATGTAAACTTGTGGGTTGGCTCTGGGCATCTTTTCTTCTCGCTTTGGACCTCTTATATAGCACTTGGTCCGAACGTGTCCTCCTCGGTTTCCCCAATCACCGTATCGGCTTCAATCTCTCCTTACCATGTAAAGCCCGATCGTATCCTTCTCAATCTCTTATCCGCCGTATTGGACTCGATTTCCTTGGGATTGAGGCCTTCCAATCGAAATCGTATCAGCTTGCTATAACCGACATATCCCTTACCAAAACTGGTCTCTATGATATCAGTCTTGCCAAATTTGGGTGCAAACAGTTCCGAATATAGATCATGAACAATATTATAGAAACTAGTATGCATCTCTCTAACACACTAGATAGCATGAACATCACGATCATCTTGATAGACATAATTAACCACGAAATTAGAACAGATCGAACATATTGAGCAGAAGAAGATGCAGACGACGTAGCTGGTGCAGTTGCGGTGTTGACGTGGACCACGTTGATGATGGCGCGTCACGAGAACTGGCGGCAGCGTCAGCAGCGAGAACAAGAAGACGAGTCATGGTGAAGATCTTGGCGATGCGTGGGCGCTTCAAAACCTTATTCGCCTCTCCCGTGCGGGATCTCGAAGACGAAGGGTTCGAGACCGCTCTCCCGATGCGATGCGTCGGCGCTCGGGATGGAGAAGGCTACGACGGCGCGATGGCGAGATGGCAAAACCCTAACTCAAGGTGTTATGTATATTCTTCTACACGGATGGCAGGGCGTAGTATATATAGGGATAGTCGTGACAGAACGTGACTCGAAGACGTGCCACGATCGGAGTCTGTTACGGAGTCCTTATCTCATGCTGCAACCGCGACAATCCCGAGTAGCAAAAGAATAAACTGCGAAAGAAGGCTACGTCTGCGCAAGGCCTTGGACCGGATTTCGGCGGACCATTTACGCAGGTGCCGCACGCCCGCGCCCTCCGCCCCGGCGAGGCGAGGCAAGGCGAGCGCGCGTGTATTTTTCCTCCCTGTCTCCCACATAGTTCTACCATGGTGGATCACACTCCACTATATAAACTAGTGTTCACCACTTTAGGCTAGCAATGTGGTATTATTGTTAATGCACATGCCTCCTCATGAGGTGGGCTTTTGAGATTTTCTAGGAATTATTTGTCTCAACTAAATGGGCTTGGCCCAAATAATCCAACAAATCATCTCGTGCTCTAATGGTTGCCAGTGCTGTGGCCCAGCTGCCTGTTGGGTCTGCCCTGGCCTCTATTGAAAATTTGATTAGTTCAAAATTTATTCCTAAGACTAACAAAACTATATCGAGATTTTTTGAAGCGATGACTTTTTTAGCCTTTTTGTCTCGATTTTCTCAAATATAGGCTCTTTCTAAGCGAAATTGTAAATCTAATCTCCTCAAACTTGTTCTCGTACTCCCCTATCGCAGGAGGCGGTTTCCCACGCTCGCCGTCGGCTGCAGCGCTCGCCTTGTCCCACCCACTCTTGGGACCTAACAGGCTAGCTCCCATGGCAGGAGAGCGCAGGAGCATGATAAAGGAGGGTAGAAATGCAAATTTACTCGGGGGAATGTTAGATTTGAAAAAAAAACCAGGATAAGAGAGGCTACAAAAAAATCACTTCAAAATTTTGAAATAGCAAGCATATTTTAGGCCCTTGACCCCTGTGGCCCCGTTCATACTTGTAGCTCTGGTAGAATATTCCTCAATCCCAGGATTAAAATCTCGTTTTCGCTCGAAATCTTGGACATGGCTGGAGAACGAAATCTCGGTGAGGTTTAGAAATTTTAGACAAATTCCGGATGAACCACAAAAAAAAATCAAATATAGAATTTTTTCAACTGCAAGGCCAAGATCTCGACTAGTTTTACCAAGATCTCGATGAGATTTGCCAACATTTGGGCAAAATTGCACCGAGTGAAAAATGGTTCAAAAAACGTAGAAAAATTTTAAAATTTTTTGTAGAAGTTTCTGACACATCAATGATGTTCCCAGAAAAATTTAAGATGATTATCATCTCTGAGGCATTTTTAAAAATTCAAATATTGCCACTTGTTACGATAAAATCTTGACCAACAAGTTTGAACCGAATGAAAAATAAAAACAAACCAAGTTAGAGAATTTTGAAATTTTTGGTGCATAGTTATGATGCATCATTAATATTCCTATAAAATTTTCAGATGATAATCAACCTTTATAATTTTTTAAAAATTTGGACAGTACTACTATCTTGATAAAAGCCTTACCGGCAAACTTTAACAAAATGAAAAATGGTATAAACCATGTTATAAAATTTTTAAATTTTTTTGGATGGTCCTAATATATCATTAATGTTCAAATAAAATTTTCATATAATGATCAATTTTAAGAAGTTCCAAAAATTACGCGATACTAGATCCTAATAAAAGCCGATGATCAATACATAGATATGTTTTAGCAAGAAAAAAGTTTTAAAATTTTTGAAAATTTTGAAGAAGGGTAATAAGGAAATTCTTAAGATCCCATAAAAATTTTGAATCATGATCACACTCGATAAATTTATAAAATTCTTATAATTGCCTTTGTACCATTTATGTTCTTCTGCTTTTATTTTTGAAATATAACAAATGAAGTTTAGAGCATACATAGATTTCATTGAGCAAACAAAAAAGTTTAAAATTTTAGATAATGTTCTTGAAGAAATTCTTAATCTCTCATAAAAATTTTGGATCATGATCACACTCAAGAAAATTTATAAAATTCTAACAAAGTTCTTGTCCCAATTATATTCAATCAGTTTTGATTTTTAAAAGATGACATAATTAAGGGTTATTGATCATTTTCGGTCATCAAATCATAAACTCAAGATTAAAATCGAGATATCGGTGGTATATGGTGCGAGATATAGTGAGATCACTGTTGCAATTCAATTTTTTAAATTTTTTTACTCCGATCAATATTTCAAAACTCGCCAACCTCCATCAAGTAAGATCTCCATGAAATTTTGAGAATCCGGTGAGATTTCTAACCTTGCCTCAGTCTCAAATTCCGAACTACCAAGCAAAAAAATAAAAATAAAAATAAAAGAAAAGAAAAGTCTTCTCTCTCGTTTGGTCGCACCAACAGAATTTTTGCAGTCATCTCTCATCGTCTGGTGATCTGGTCCTTGGAGTAGGGTCCCGCGCGGCGATGGGGGAGGCGGAGGCGAGCAACGGCGGCGGCGGGGGAGATCCGCAGAGGCTGAAGCGGATCGCCGCGGCGGCGTACGACTACGAGAACGACGCGCGGTGGGCGGGGTACTGGTCCAACGTCCTCGTGCCACCCCACCTCGCCCCCCGCCCCGACGTCGTCGACCACTTCAAGCGCAAGTTCTACCAGCGCTACATCGTAAGCCCCCAGACACCGCCTCCGCTTGTAACTTGTTGTTTGGAGCGCCGGATTGGATTGGATGAGTCTCGTGTTACTCCTGATGCGCGGACTGTGGACGCGTCTCGTGCTGTAGCTAGTTCGATCTGTTTAACTTAGCGTTGTGTGCTTGTGCGGGGGGAGAATTACGTGTAGCGAAAGGGTTGATGGCTTGAATTTGATGCCGCAATGTGGCTTTTAGGATAGTCAGGTACTCAGGTTGTATTATGTACCCCTAGTGTCCTAATTTCAAATTGGGTTTATGGGTGCATGATAATCGTCGTTGTTGCGCTCAATGTCACATTTCGGCTTTGGTTCCGTGCAATTGCCAAGATGTTGAATTCTTGAGTTACTATTTACACCGTTGTGAATTCCGCGTGCCTATGCTTTTCGCATTGCATTACTATGTATTCATGAGGAATTGGAGGTGATTAATTTGTATGTTATGGCTTGAGATAGCTCAAACATCAAGTGGACCGTGTTAATGCTTTGGCGCTGTAAAGGAATTTCTGGATCTCCTGCTTAGATGGTTCTTGAGCCAAATCAATACGTGTAAAAGTGCAGTATATATACTACCGAACCCTTTACTGATGTTTTTTTTGGGGTTTACCTTTCATTTAGAAAATGTGTTCCAATGGAATAAATCAATAACTGGGAAGCACACGGTCTTCACTTAAATCTAGCTGTCGTTACCTCCATTAAGAAAATTTTAAATTACCTTGTGACTTCTAGGACGTACATGCAATGCTTGCGGTGCCATATTTCATCTACTGGATAAACCTCCCTGTATGGGCCAATAATAGTCTCGAGCACACTGCTTGATCATATGTTTCCTTTGGCTTGAGTTCTGATATATTAAAAACACAAGAATTGTGACTTATGAGGGGTGAATTGTATTGAAGTTCTTGGTGCTTTATCTTCCTCACCTACTCCCAAGCTTTCACTTTCTTTTTGCTGCCACACCACTACTTGGGGTTGCACAATTAGGAAGGTGAAGAGCTGATAGTTTGTTTTACTGATGCTTTATTGCTTTTCTATCTTACATGTTCAACCTTTGGTTGCTAGATACTAGCATTGACATTTAGAGATGCCAGTTGCCAACTTTTTGGTTAAAGCAAACCTGTATTACTCATGTTGGTTAGTGAAAAGACTTATATTTAGTTAAGTTTCAATTAATGTTTGCTTATTATTTTCTCGATTTTCCCCATTTGGTTTGTTGGTATCTTTCAGTTTATACCATCCTTACTGCATCTAGTCACCTCTGGGCAGTCTGATGATAGTTTCGTTTATTGATGTTACAAAATATACGCTGCTTGCAATTGGCCTACTCAAGTTGTCATATCCAGGAGGTAACAGAATGAAAGTAGGACAGTGGTAAAATTGCTGAATTTCCTTTCTTTACATGTCAGGATCCTGATTTGGTGGTTGAACCTATGTCTTCCACAAGTTCAACTCAGTCCACGAGACCAGCATCAAGATCTTCATCTACACCATCGAGTGAGAATGTCAGAGCTTGTGACTCAGGTACGGTGAACTCTGGTGCTTAGTATTTTTTTTCTGGAGGAGGAAGTGGGCAAGATTCTTGGAAGAAGACGCTCTGGAAAATACTTGTCACCGTTTTATATTTTCTGTGTTGTCAGTGGCATAGTTTTCCTGTTCTGGTAGGGCTGCGTGCTTGTTGACTGTTGAAGCTCTTTTCAGGAGCTCCTGTCTTTGTTTTGTTGTTCCAGGGTTTAGACAAATTCGGATGAACCACAAAAAAATCAAATATAGAATTTTTTCAACTGCAAGGCCAAGATCTCGACTAGTTTTACCAAGATCTCGATGAGATTTGCCAACATTTGGGCAAAATTGCACCGAGTGAAAAATGGTTCAAAAAACGTAGAAAAATTTTAAAATTTTTTGTAGAAGTTTCTGACACATCAATGATGTTCCCAGAAAAATTTAAGATGATTATCATCTCTGAGGCATTTTTAAAAATTCAAATATTGCCACTGTTCTGATAAAATGCTGACCAACAAGTTTGAACCGAATGAAAAATAAAAACAAACCAAGTTAGAGAATTTTGAAATTTTTGGTGCATAGTTATGATGCATCATTAATATTCCTATAAAATTTTCAGATGATAATCAACCTTTATAATTTTTTAAAAATTTGGACAGTACTACTATCTTGATAAAAGCCTTACCGGCAAACTTTAACAAAATGAAAAATGGTATAAACCATGTTATAAAATTTTTAAATTTTTTTTGGATGGTCCTAATATATCATTAATGTTCAAATAAAATTTTCATATAATGATCAATTTTTAAGAAGTTCCAAAAATTCTGACAGTACTAGATCCTAATAAAAGCCTGATGATCAATACATAGATATGTTTTAGCAAGAAAAAAGTTTTAAAATTTTTGAAAATTTTGAAGAAGGGTAATAAGGAAATTCTTAAGATCCCATAAAAATTTTGAATCATGATCACACTCCAGTAAATTTATAAAATTCTTATAATTGCACTGTACCATTTATGTTCTTTCTGTTTTTATTTTTGAAATATAACAAATGAAGTTTAGAGCATACATAGATTTCATTGAGCAAACAAAAAAAGTTTAAAATTTTAGATAATGTTACTGAAGAAATTCTTAATCTCTCATAAAAATTTTGGATCATGATCACACTCAAGAAAATTTATAAAATTCTAACAAAGTTACTGTCCCAATTATATTCAATCAGTTTTTGATTTTTAAAAGATGACATAATTAAGGGTTATTGATCATTTTCCGGTCATCAAATCATAAACTCAAGATTAAAATCCCGAGATATCGGTGGTATATGGCGCGAGATATAGTGAGATCACTGTTGCAATTCAATTTTTTTAAATTTTTTTTACTCCGATCAATATTTCAAAACTCGCCAACCTCCATCAAGTAAGATCTCCATGAAATTTTGAGAATCCGGTGAGATTTCTAACCTTGCCTCAGTCTCAAATTCCGAACTACCAAGCAAAAAAATAAAAATAAAAATAAAAGAAAAGAAAAGTCTTCTCTCTCGTTTGGTCGCACCAACAGAATTTTTGCAGTCATCTCTCATCGTCTGGTGATCTGGTCCTTGGAGTAGGGTCCCGCGCGGCGATGGCGGAGGCGGATGCGAGCGCCGGCGGCAGCGGCGGAGATCCGCAGAGGCTGAAGCGGATCGCGGCGGCGGCGTACGACTACGAGAACGACGCGCGGTGGGCGGGCTACTGGTCCAACGTCCTCGTGCCGCCCCACCTCGCCTCCCGCCCCGACGTCGTCGACCACTTCAAGCGCAAGTTCTACCAGCGATACATCGTAAGCCTCCAGACGCCGCCTTCGCTTGCAACTTCTTAATCTTGATGTTGCTGTTTGGAGTGCCGGATTGGATTGGGCGCGTCTCGTGGCACTCCTGATGTGCGGACCGTGGACGCGTCTCGTGCTGTAGCTAGTTCGATCTGTTTAACTTAGCGTTGTGTGCTTGTGCGGGGGGAGAATTACGTGTAGCGAAAGGGTTGATGGCTTGAATTTGATGCCGCAATGTGGCTTTTAGGATAGTCAGGTACTCAGGTTGTATTATGTACCCTAGTGTCCTAATTTCAAATTGGGTTTATGGGTGCATGATAATCGTCGTTGTTGCGCTCAATGTCACATCTCGGCTTTGGTTCCATGCAATTGCCAATATGTTGAATTCTTGAGTTACTATTTACAACGTTGTGAATTCCGCGTGCCTATGCTTTTCGCATTGCATTACTATGTATTCATGAGGAATTGGAGGTGATTAATTTGTATGTTATGGCTTGAGATAGCCCAAACATCAAGTGGACCGTGTTAATGCTTTGGCGCTGTAAAGGAATTTCTGGATTTCCTGCTTAGATGGTTCTTGAGCCAAATCAATACGTGTAAAAGTTGAGGATATATACTACTGAACCCTTTACTGAGGTTTTTTTTTGGGGTTTACCTTTCATTTATAAAATGTGTTCCAATGAAATAAGTCAACAACCGAGAAGCACACGGTCTTCACTTAAATCTAGCTGTCGTTACCTCCATTAAAATTTTTTTAAATTACCTTGTGACTTCTAGAATGTACATGCAATGCTTGCGGTGCCATATTTCATCTACTGGATAAACCTCCCTGTATGGGCCAATAATAGTCTCGAGCACATTGCTTGATCATATGTTTCCTTTGGCTTGGGTTATGATGCCATATAGATGTGAGCTGAAAACACAACAGTTGTGACTTGTGAGTGGTGGATTGTTTTGAAGTTCATGGTGCTTTATCTTCCTCACCCACTACAGCCTTTCACTTTCTCCTTGCTGCCACACAACCACTTGGGGTTGCATAATTAGGGAGTTGAAAAACTGGTAATTTGTTTTACTAATGCTTCATTGCTTTTCTATCTTACATGTTCTACTTCTGGTTGCTAGATACTAGCATTGCCATTTAGGGATGCCAACTGTTTTGGTTAAAGCAGGCCTGAATTATTCATGTTGGTTAGCGAAAAGTGACTTATATTTAGTTAAGTTTCAATTAATGTTTGCTTATTATTTTCTCTATTTTCCCCATTTGGTTTGTTGGTATCTTTCAGTTTATACCATCCTTACTGCATCTAGTCACCTCTGGGCAGTCTGATGATAGTTTCTCTTATTGATGTCACAAAATATTTGCTGCTTGCAATTGGCCTTCTCAAGTTGATAAGAGCCATATCCAAGTAAAAAAATCGAAGCAGGACAGTGGTAAAATTGCTGAGTCTTCTTTCTTCACATGTCAGGATCCTGATTTGGTGGTTGAACCTATGTCTTCTACAAGTTCAACTCAGTCCACCAGACCAGCATCAAGGTCTTCATCTGTGCCATCCAGTGAGAATGTCAGAGCTCGCGACTCAGGTATGGTGAACTCTGGTGCTTAGTAATTTTCGTCTGGAGGATGAAGTGGGCGAGATTCTTCTCAGAAGACGCTCTGGAAAATACTTGTTACTGCTTTATATTTTCTGTGTACTCAGTGGTGTAATTTCCTGCTGGTAGGGATGTGTGGTTGTTAACTGTTGAAGCTCTTTTCAGGGGCTCCTGTATTTGGTTTTGTTGTTCCAGGGTTGGCTTTGTAGTGAGCCGGGGTTCAATAAAAATTGCTCCCTTTTGGAAAAAATTCCGATGCTTAATAGACTACTTTTGGAATTATAGTTTGAACTAATTGGCTTGAACTAATTGGAAAAGACATGTCACTATGTTTTCTCTCATGCCACGCCATTCTATGATTCATAATTGTTTTCATGTAGGATCTACTGCAAGATCAACTGCTGCCTCCCAACAACCACCAACAGAAAGGACCGCAAATTCTTCACGGTTGGATGGACGGACTATACATTTCTCTATCAATGCCTGGGTATGGCTTAGCTACCTTCCTCCCTTTAATATAGAAAGGCATATTCATATCTAACCGCTGTGAGCTGAAGTTGCATCCTATTTTGCTTTAACGTTCCATTCATATCAGTTATTTCACTTCTTTTTCCGATTACCATTTTCTTTCTTAGGCACTGGCCTCTTCTTTATCATATTTCTTGAGTTCTGACAGCATATATGGCCATGGATTTTTTTCCTGCTGAACTATGATTTTGAGCTATACTGGCTGATTGCCTAACCACTACTTCAAGATTATATCAGTGGTTTCTGTTAGATATCTTGCTCTACCCTTCCTATTCTCATCATCATTATCTCTTAGTTGATGCTGATGCATGTCGGAGTGAAATATGATTTTGTGAACTATGATTTTGCAGGTGCTGGTTGTTGCTAGTCTTGGAATACTTCCAATTCTGCCAAAACATATTGCAAGCAAAGCGTATAGACTTTCATTGCTAGGAACAATATGCTCCTCAGCGTATTCTTTATACTGCACCTATGGGGTGAGCATCTGTTTATAAGAACGGATAAAGCGCCCTTTTCTTTTCTAGTTTTACTTGTGCTTGTGTTCCGCTATTTCTCGGTTCTGATTTCCCCACTTCTGCCTGTAGAAACCAAGAGCATGGAACATGCCAGCAATTCAGCCTTGGCTGCAATCTATAATTGTAGCCAAGGACTTTGTTCGTTTGATGTTCTCTCTTATGATGTTCACATCTAACATGCACTTTAGGAGTAAGCTGAACTTTTTTCCCTGCTTCTTCAAATTTGTGAGTCTAATCCCTGCTCTGCCCTTAGCGGTTTTATTTCTTTTGTTGCAGTTGCTCTACTGCCTGTGCTTTGCTGGGCACTTGATCATGTTGCTAGATTCCTAAGGCGTAATTTTACACGCTCCTCTTTGTACAGGTGAGCAAATTCAAACCCAGTTCTATGTATTATTATCCTCAATTGCATGGTACTTCAACTGTGTGATGATTTCTATAATCTAATTCCACCTTTTTATCCACTCCCATGATGATTGCTTTCTTGCTTATCTCTTGTTTAGGAGGTACTTGGAGCATCCTTGTCTGTGGGTAGAGACAAACAACACTACACTCAGCCTCCTTTGTTCAAATGCTGAAATTTCACTGGGCTTTCTTATGATCATGTCACTTTTCTCGTACGTGCATTCACTTCTCAGTGAACTATTTAGATAAGGTTTTTGTTTGTGACCTTACATCAGATGTTATGTGCCTTTGCTCATGCAGGTGGAGACGCAACATAATTCAGACATTCATGTACTTCCATGTGAGTTATCTTGCTCTGAGCAAGCGGTTTTCTTTTTCTCCTTTTTTCATTTTGTTTTCTCCTTTTAGTAGTTTGGGAGGACATCAGGACATGATAGGTTGAATTTTTGCATTTCATTGGCTGCATTACCAGTGAACTGTGGCTTATCTATGTCTACTTCCAAGTACTGGGAGCTAGTTGTTCATATGTGTCAGCCTTTTTTTTCCTGCTTTACTTGCTGTCGAATTTCGAACTGTTGATATCTTGCATAGGTTTACCTACATACATAAGCAATGGGGTATTAGTTGATATGATAGCTCAGGCATTGTACCTATTGTTTACTTAATTGCTTCTTTCTAGCCGAACCTATTAGCTGTTCAGCTAGTGCATCCACAACCGCATTACCAAGCTAACCTTTCTGTTGACATTTATTTTGTGCAGCTGTTGAAGCTGATGTACCATGCTCCTGTGACATCCGGCTATCACCAGAGCGTGTGGGCAAGAATTGGCCGGGCTGTAAACCCGTACATTCATCGCTATGCGCCATTTCTCAATACACCCATCTCAGCAGTCCAAAGATGGTGGCTGAGGTAGAAGCCGTTGATCCTGCGTGTCCCTTCTACACAGAAAATTTCTGCTGCACCGAGGCTTTCCCCTCCAATTTTTACAAGATACCCAACACTCCTCGTACACAGCGTTCAATTGTTATGCACAGCTATATTCTCGTTTCACGTCTCGCTGAAATACTGAAGGCATGACGAGATAAATTTCTTTGTGCAAGCAGTAGCTCTTGAGCGAACTGTCCATGCCTTGATTGATAGGCTACGGTGGCATCCAGAACAGGATGATAAACAATGAAAGCTGGGCGGCTGACATTTTCCATTACAAGACAGTCGAAGACGATTGCGCTGTTATCTACCCAAAAAAAAGTCGATGTTTAGGAAGCTTATGATATTGGAAATAGCTAGATGAAAGAAGTATAGAAGAAAAAAATAATAAAAAATCATCTCGAAATTATAGAATAATAGTTTATATTTTGAAACAAAATTTGAAAGCTATATCTAGAAGTCTTAGAGACCGGAGGGAGTACTTGATTGGGCTTACGGTACTATTCTCAGTCGAATGCGACACAACGACCAGGACGAGTTACATCCCCCGGAGGCTCCAAGCTGGCGAGAGCCGATGGATGGTCGGTGGCTCGGTGCTCGCCTGGCTGCAGTCGAAGGTACGCGTGCTAAGCTCTAGCTCTAGAGCTGGACGCAACAAAGCTCGAGCTAGGATTCGTCTTCCGTCTGGAGTCTGTCCAAGGTCGGCACTCGCCAGCTTGGAGCCAGACGAAGGTAGAACGTTGGTCCCCAGCGCCAATTACAAGCGGTTGTTACGGGCACCTTTATCTTTTTCTCTCTCTTAAAACTAAGGGTAGCAACATGCTTTAACAGTACGTGCAGCAATTATAATCACCGCGTGCAACAAAAATGTATAATAATAGTAAAAATATCGACAAAAAAATCTAAATGAGATGAAACCATGAGTATAGAACGTAGTCAGATTTTAAAATGTCTCAAACACTGCAAACAAAGAAAATTACAATAACACAACACTTCAACGTTATAAAAGAATAGTTGCAACATTTTACAATTACTCATGCAACAGTTGAAGAAAATGTTTGCAACAAAATGAAATACCAAATTTGAAAAAAGAAATGTACAACAATTGCCAATTGTACTGCAATAATAAATCATTGTAATGCAACAATTAAAGGAAACTATTGCTTATTGCTATATACTACCGTATATAAACTTGGGAAGGTTTTCGGCTCCTCGCGCGGCCACGTCACGGTTTTGGAGTCGTGTCGGCGCGCTGAACGGCTACGTCTCAAGCATGAACAGAAAAATAGGCCTCTGTTCGTACGGCGCGAAGATCGTTGAGCCATATCGCCTACTTTTTTCACGCGATTGACCGGCTTAAGTAGTTAATCACGGCAACCATGCTTAAACGGCATCGTGGCGCAGTGGTAGCGCAGCGTTCGAGCGAGGTTGCGCGCGTTGAACCCCCAGCGCGCTTCGTCCGATTTTCCCGGCGGCGCTTGTCGCTGCGTTTAGCGGACCAGCGCGGTAGCGTGGTTTTTAGCGCGCAGCCGTGTTTTGGCGAAAAGAGCCTGGAAAGTTTCCGAAATTACGTAAAAGCCCTTTTTAGTCCGGGATTTTATGGAAAGACCCTTTAAAGGACAGGGATGTCGCCTAGAGGGGGGGTGAATAGGCGTTTATAAAATTAAATCTTAAATCGCAGCGGAAAAGAATCGGACTATCTGACTTTGAATATCGGACTATCCGATATGCACAATCGGATTATCCAATAAGAGCGAGAGCAATCAGGTTTATCATAAGTTAGAGCTAGACTAGGGTAGGCAACAAATGAGTAGAAGGCTAGCTATAACAATTACTTCAAGGCAAATTTAATTAAAGCAACAAGAAAAGACCAAACCAAAGATTTGATGCACGATTGGTTTTCCCGAAGTTCGGATCCTTGAGGATCCTCGTCTCCGTTGAGGCGGCTCGGTCACACTTGAGTCGGGGTCTCTTTCAACCCTCTTACTCCGGTGTTGCACAAATGCACTCATGGTTTCAACTCCTTTGGCGCTTGGCCGGGTCTCTTTCAACCCTCTTCCTCCGGTGTTGCACAAATGCACTCGCCGGTCTTCACTTCTTTGATTCCTTCCCTTGGGGCGGAATCCGGCCTTCACAAACTTCCTCTGACCAACCACACACAAAGCTCCGGTGGCTCGTAGGCGACCTCCTAGCCGTCTAGGAGTCCTCAACCTCTAAGAGTAACAAATGCTCACGAAGAACAAGATTGGAGATGAAATCAAGTGCTCAAGACTCAAATCCCACTCAACCTAACACCTCACTCAAACTCTTCCCAACCCTTCTCACAAAGGGGATCACTTAGATCTAAGGGTAAAGTGGTGTTTAGGGGGCTCAAGAACAAGAGGAGAATACCTCAAACCAGTGGAGTAACAGCCACTTCGAAATGGAGAGGGGAGGGCTTTAAATAGAGGCTCCAAAAAAACTAGCCGTTATGCCCTAGTCAGACCCACATCGGACTATCTGATATTGAACATCGGACTATTCGATGTGTGTAAAACTCCAGATCGACTCCACACGAAATTCAAATTCTTTTGAATAAAAAGCACAGATCGGACTTTCCGATATGGAACATCGGACTATCCGATGTGTGTAAAACTCCAGATTTCCAAGAGAACATCGGACTATCCGATATCAAACATCGGACTATCCGATGTTTCCAGAGAATACCCATTTTCAAAGATTTTTCAGAAATTTTCTAAGTCCTCATCGGACTATCCGATGTGCACTGAGCAGCTCGACCAAAAGGAGCATAACTTTTGACTCCGGACTCCGATTTCAGAGAACTTGGACTCTATTGAAAGCTAAGAACAAGGGCTACACAACTAACAAGGTCTCACTACCCAAATCTCAAAGGATAAATTCAGATTTCATAAAGAATCCAAGGGAGACCTACAACTCTCACTTTTCGGCACCACCAACACCACTTTCTCTCTAAATTTCACAAGGATGGATCACTTGAGCACTTGACACATCTAGAAGTCATTCGACGTCGCATCCCTCTTAATAGTACGGCAATCCTTAGACTCAAATTCAAATGAGAAATCTAAGTCTTACATTCAATCCGCATGCCGTCTTCTCCGTGGATGCAATGTGCATGATGTCTTTTACCAAATGATTGATGACATCTTCGCCTTGTCCAACTTGACTCGATTCACTTCATGAGACTCTCGTTCTATCAACCTTGACTTGATCATCCTCTCCAGCGATCTCCACGCCAAGTCGATCTTGACTTAGTCCTCAACTCTTGGTGACACCGCCGTCTTGTTGACCTCGGCTAAACGATCATCCTCCAAGCTATCTTAGTCATCATACACACACGGAACCTAATTCTTTCCAAACCACTCATGAAAGATATTAGTCCCAAAAGCTCAATAGATATGAATGAATTGATATTTGAGAGCAATTGATTACCACAAGTGTTTCATATAAAGAAGCTCAATATAAATGAAAACACTTGACATAAGAAATGTTCTCTACTAAGTGCATCATGATGAATATGTAATTGATCTATATGCACTAGAGAGATAATTGCCGATATGATGAATCAATTAAGTCATGGCAAGGATCACAGTCTTTACTTAAATAAAGCACATGATAGAGTATACACGAATTGTACATGTGCAACTAATATTTAGAATAAGAGCAAATATGTGATCCAACTCTAGATTAAACTTCACTAAGAGAAGTGCATGAGAAGATACACAACTAAGACATGCATGCACCAAGTCAATCTATAGCAATGCGAAGTTTAACTCTAGTTAATACATGCATACTAAAAACAAAGCACATAACGAACTCAAATGAATATATATGCACAAATAAATATGACATGAACCAATGTACATATATATAATCAACATGCTACTTAGAGTTCACTATGCATTTGCACAAAAGGAATGTAATAACAAATATAGAAGGGATACCGATATTGCATACCTTATCTTTGCTTAACCATTCCACTTGATTTTCCTCAAAATAGATGAGACTAATACTCAACTTGGCAATAAACATGTTAGCCTCATAGCAATATAATCATATTAGAGGTTTGTCATTTGTTAAGCACTAAGTTAAGCATTTACACAATTATATAGATTATCATTATATGCGTTTGTCATTAATCACCAAAATAACATAAGTGCCTAGATGCACTTTCAACCCTCCTTTTTCTGTGAGAAGGACTTTGAAACTTCTGAATTTAGCCGAAACAATTCCCGGGCTTTTAGGAAATTACGTATTAATCTGTTTTTATCTATTTTAGGCCTTTTTTATGAAAAGACCCCTTAATTTTTGCCTTCCACGAACAAGCAGCCGCGTCTTTCTAAAATAAGATTTTTAACATGTTTTTCTATACGTAAATTCTCACGAGGCTTTTTAAAATTGCTTGTTAGCTATTTTTTATCCCGGAGATTTTTACGGATTACTTCTATATCCCTTTCTTCGCGGTAAGACCTTATTTTCCTGGAAATCATACCAAAAAAAATTGTTCTAGGGATTGGGAAACTTTTTAGGATTACGTGGGATTTATCGTAGAGTCCTAGAAGCTTCTCAAAATTACAGCGTGTATATCGAGAATTATACGCTCCGTCCTAGAGATTTTTAAATTACATCTAGATCGCTTTCTTGATGAAAAAACCCGGATTTCGTATTACGCCTGTCACGTTGTGGCGTGCGCCGCGCCCACGTGTCTAGTTTTTAGTAATACACAATGCAACGTGTGGGTTAGATACAGCTTGCAAAACCTATGCATGGCAGGGCCATCATGGCGCAGTCGGCCGTCACGAGGTCCACCTCGCACTCCCCGAAGATAGAGTTGCTGGTGAGGTAGACACGTAGGATGAGGACAGAGAACTTGGCGGTGAAGGGTGTATAGGTGTAATAGACCTTGCACTTGCCGCTGTCGGTGGCCTAGGCGGAGCTATCTCAGATGGTGGCATAGACTGACAAGGGTTTGGAGGGGAAATCGCTGCCCATGGTGTGGCTCCTAACGACTTCATTGGGTATGAGGATTGAGAGAGGGAGAGAAGAGTAAGTTCATGTGAATAGTGTTAGAAGCGATAGGAACGAACGAGTAGATAGATGGGGATAAGGTCATCTATTTTTTTTCTCCCTCATCAGCATAAAATCAGGATAATGGTGGCCATGGGTGTCTGAGCGAACCGTCGGCAGGGGTGGATAACGAGCCAATTGAACTTTTTTTCGAGTTTTCTTCGACACTGATTTATTATTATTTATTATAGTCTCCTGTATTGTTTGAAACCCAACTTCGAACCGAGCTTAACGAGCCGAGCCAAAGTTGACTCTTGTTCCAAATCAACTAATTTTTATTTTAAAAGAAAAATGAATGTAATCGGAACAATTTTGAAACGAGCCACCGAGCCAGCTCAACGAGCTTTTTTTTTCCGGCCCTAACCGTGGGCTATAAAATCGACGAAGCGCATCCGATAGAAACAGACGCATGCTTGGTAGCAATCCCGTAAAACTAAAGGAGGTAAGGAACACAAGTCAGCTGAGAGAGCCAGCCAGTGAGTGTCAAAATGGGAGATCCCTCGGCACATGCCCTCTCAGGGCTCTTTATACATAGGGAGGGATGGCTATTTCCCATGTACCTCTAGTAATTATAAAAATATAAAGGTAAATTGGTATATTCTCTTAGTAGTGGCTTGCCCTAAAACCAATAACATATGTCTAGCAAACTCATTGTACACACTAGTTTGTGCTTGGCAGGCCCATTTAATGCTCTGGCAGACCAACAACAATTGGGCACTCCACAGCAAACGGCACCGTCCAGTTCGACGAGCTCGCCTCCTCCCTCTCGCCACTATACCTTGGCCCTACTGCCCAGCCGTGGCCGTCGATCAGGCGTAACTCGCGGAGGCCTTCCACGCCTTCGATCACGACGACAATGGCTACATTTTTGAAGCCTAGCTCGCTCGCTGCATGACACGCGTGGGCATCCCATCTCCTACGCCAAGCTCCCCGACATGATGCGCGAGGCCGACACTGATGGCGATGACGTCATCAGCTTCCAGGAGTTCACTTCCATCATGGCCAAGTCTGCCCTCGACTTCCTCGGCCTCGCCGCATTGTGAGGGGAGATGGATCATGGATGAATTCCTCCTCTTCCTCCTCCGGTTAGAGCTTCGTGGGGTTCTTTTCTGTTTGTGCATTTATTCCTTTTGTTTTTACCCTTTATTATGTGTTAGAGATATGCCCAACAGACAATCATAGAGATAATTATATTTATTTATGTTCATAATTCATTATTTTGTTTCTTGAATAATATCATTATTATTTATTAACAAGTATGTGACTTGTTTATGAAACTCTGTATATAACCTTGTGATGATTATTCTAAAAGTGATACCTAGTCGATAAACATATGAGAATACATATGAATAGACTAATATATGTATTAGTTGATGATCATGTTTCACGGGTCATGAATATAGAGATATCAAACCAATAATATAAACACATGTTGTAGAACATGGAGTTGGATCGACTCACCTTGAGATACTGCGAGAGCGTTGTAATCTTACCTGTTATTAGTTGGTCTCATATACAATGTGTATGCTATATTCTTAGACTTAAGGTCAACACATGTATTTGAAATGTGTAATGATTTACTTAGGGGTTGCCAAACACTACCCAGTAACTAGGTAGTTATAAATGTGGCTTTCGGGTTTGTCGTGAAGCATACGGCGAGGCATGGTCCATCAAAATGGGATTTGCTCCTCCATATAACGGGAGAGATATCTCTAGACCTCTCGAGTAGCCGGATTTCATAAATGTATAGCCATACTACTCGCGGTTAAAGAGTTAACCGTAGTCGGGGATTCCAAGTTACATAATTGAGAAATAGTGATTGAGCTAACTAAACAAGGATGGCACATACTCCCTTTGAGTTTGACTGATATTATGAGACAAAGGAAAATGCATATAACTAAGAATTGTTAAGGTTTGACCGATGTGATCTTTACATATACTTGGGAGTTGGCACATCTTACTAGGGATTGCTACCGATTGATGGTTAAGTAAGAGTAATCAGTCCATGTCCAAGTATACGTGAACCTACAGGGTCATATGCTTAAAAGGTTGGGATATAATTTAGATTGTGATCTAAATTTTGATAGGCTTCGAGTTCCTAATAGGCTTTTAATGTAAAGATCTATTGTGGGGCGTCTATATATATAGAGGGGGTGGTGGCTTTATAGTTAAGAGACACCATGAGAATTTCAGAATTCCCAAAACCCTAACCTCCACACCTGCTTCACCCAAAACCATGCAACCAACGCTGGCACTCCAGTGAGTGGCATCCCTGTCCTGTACATATGGATGCCTTGGATGTGTTGCTGCGAAACTTTAGCGCTAGGACGATCTGCAACTTGTGATGGTGACAAGGATGATCTGCAACCTGTGACGGTCATAAGGAGCTGTTAGAGGAGACCGAGGCTAGTACGATTACAACCGCATCAACGCACTACATCGACTCCACTTCTACTACGGATCTACGCGCCGAGTGGTAATTCCATAATCTATAACTTGCAGTGGTTCCTTAGTTACACATTATAAAAATTTAATTTTATACTAGAGTAGCCTACCCGTTCCCTTTCGTTATGCACATACTTGAACTAAATTGTTTGTATCATTGTATGTGTTTGTGTAAATATGATGTAATGTTGTTGTAGCGCACTGCACACGTTTGATTTGGAATTGTTATCCTGAGAAAAGAGTGAAATTGCCTGTTAAAATCAGTAATGCTTAATCCATTTAATTTTGGAATAGGAATTGTTGTGTTGATCAGTAATATAAACTGGTTATGGCAAAACTTGCTTTCAGATCATATATACAATATAAAAGGATAATAGATCCAATGTAGATGCAGCAAGAGAAGCTCGTGCGATAATTTGTAGGAGTGCAAAAAAGATATTTTAAACTGACACAAATTGGTCTTTTGACTCAAATTAACAGCTTAGGGAACATACTTGTACGTGTTTACTCCCTCCTTCTAAAAATATAAGGTGTATTTTAATTTTGCACAAGGATTAAGATTGTGTTGAAATTGAGAAATATATGAGAGAAAATGGCTTAGATGCCTCCACTTAATTGTTTTTGAAGATGAGAGATAACACTTTGTGTGGGTGGTAATGAATAAATGGATATAGTTGAGAGAGAATTAATATGCGTATAGAAGAAAAAGCCTCGTTAAACCTATATAAAAATCTTATATTTATGGATAAGATCATTTAAAAAATAAGACTTATAATCTTGAACAGAGGGTGTAGTTTGCAGCAGTCATTCTGAACAAACTTTCCTGAATAACAACCACCATTATGTATATTTTGATATGTAGCTCATATAAGAGCCGGAAATTTACTACTCTCCATGCATTATTCTTGAACAGAAGGCACAGAATACCAAGAAAAGGTTGGCCATAAATCCCATACCGAGGCCAAAACGAAAATAAATTTGTATCTTCTTGATATACTGTTCTGGGCATTAATAAAATTGCTTCATTTATCGAAAAATACCGAGGCCAAAACGAAAATAACTTGAAGCCTTTGATATTCTTCGAGTACCAACGAAAGGACTCCTCTCTGACGCTAGCTTAATTTGTAGTTACCTTCCTGAACTTTCTAAAAAAAAGGAAAAAAGAGAAACAGTTCCCGTACTGAACAAAATCATCCAAAAAACAACAACAAACAAATAAAGTCTGCATATAGTTTGTTGAAGATGCGAAAATAAGCAATCTTCCATGTCTTTTTGAGCAGAAGTGCACAAAATAGCATAGACAAAAGGAGTAGCGGAGATGGTAACGGTCACTATGGGGATGGGGTTGGGGAGTAAGAGGGGAAAAGGTTGCTACTACGTCTGTGGATTTTGAAGAGGCTTCAAAGTGTGACAAGCTTAGATCATTGTCCGTGTAACCTTCTATTAATCTAAGAGACTTTTGTTAAGATCATAGTCCGCTCAAAGTTACATATTATATTTCTTTATTTTGTTCCGAGTGCCAAAGCCAAGAATAGTACGAACCTATCGCTGGTAAGTGGCAACCGATTCAGGCTTTGGAGAATCAATGAGGAAAGGGAAAGTGTGCACTCTCTGTTTGGAGTCGGTCCATTAGCTACTAAAAGAAAAATATGTTCAACATTATAAGTTATCTGCCCTAAATTAGTTTTCTGAGCAACTAGGTTTACATCTTGAGTTGAAAATCAATTCTACTGCTACTTGCGTTTCCCTAACCATAGTATAGTACTACCTCGGTCTAGGGACAGGCAACATAAGCTTCTATTTCTTCTGGCTTGGGCTAGGTACTGTCCAGTTTGGTTTTCTGTCAAAATGGCATATAGTTCATTTTGTGTTGGGAGGCTTGGGTTGAGCTGCACACGGAAGGAATAACTTGTTTTTCTAATCACATGAGAGCACAAGGACAATAGTACATGCATATTATAATGATCCGTTAAGAGAAATTCATTGGTTCATACAAGCACGGAACAAATATTATTATTAGAGTAGAGTAAATACAATAGCGGTCAATGCAAAAAGACTAATTCCTTTAGCTGGATAAGGGGTAAACCCAAGCCTCGGTTTATACAATATAGTTCACATCAGGCTAGTAACACCTGACTTAATGACAGAAAAGAAGTACAGTGCAGCTGAGAAAATATTAGAAACTGATAGATATACTCACCGGTCTTTTAACTTAAATACGTATGCAACCTGGTATACACACATAATCGACCGAGTTTTATGGCAGAAATGTCATTACTTGCAAAACAACTTGGCTAAATAACAACCACCAACACGTTAGTTTTGCCATTCAATTTGCTGAAGTGCTGGAAATATGTAATTCTCTGCATCTTCTTGAACAAAAGGCTGGATCAGATGACACCTTTCTCGTGTGGTGATTTTCTTAATTTGTATTACCTATTTTCTTGAACCAGATGACCCAGCCCAAGTAACAGCAACAGATACATAAATCTATCATGCAGCTGGTCGATGAGAGAAAAATAAGCAACCCTCCATGTCCTCTTGAACAAAAAGGCGCAAAATACCATCCAAAGGCCTACTAAGAATCCCATAATTAAGCCAAGATGAGAGTACATTCGATCTGAAACATTCTTGTTGTATACTCTTTTGTGGTCAACTTGAGCTGGTTTGTCCCCTGAACAATTGTATGGAAGTGGATGTCCGCAAAGACCAGCATTTGCAACATACATTGAAGCTGGATCATCAGTGTCAAGAGTGTCTAGCTGATGGCCTGACGGTATTCGTCCAAATAAATTGTTATTGGACAAGTTCAAATAGCTCAAGTATGTTAAATTTGACAGGCTTGTAGGAATTTCACCAGAAATTTGATTGTTTGAGAGGTCAAGAGACTCCAATTGCTGTAAAAGACCAATCTTGTCTGGAATATTTCCGTTTAAGAGGTTGTAAGACAAATTCAGATTTATCAATGCGGCAAGTGAACCTATTTCTTCAGGAATCTTCCCAGTCAAATTGTTACAACATATATCAATGCTCACCATATACTCGATTCCTCTGCTGTATTTACGCTCTTGTCCTTTCGTCACGGTAGACAAGGTGTCATCAAGCCCACGAAAATTTCTGTAATATATACCGTTTTCACGAAAGCTTCCCCTAAAGACGGAGAATGACCCGAAGAAGGTTTCTGTATTTGCCTGAACAACCATTCCTTTCAAGTTTCCCAGGTGCTGTGGAATACTCCCTGATATCTTATTATTTGCCATATCCAAGTAGCGAAGATTTTCAAGTTTGGTCATTTGAACTGGAATATGACCAACGAACATATTTGACCTTAGTTGCATGAATACCAAGGACGGCAACATCTCACCTATCCACGAAGGTAAGCTCCCCGAGAACTTGTTGTATGCAAGATCAAGTACAGTTAGATTCTCACAACTTTGCAAGAATAAAGGAAAATCCCCGGAAAGACTGTTGTTGCTTGAGAGAAGGACCTCAACACCCAAACTCGAAGAAATAGAGTTGACCATTGAAGACTTGGTGCCTGACTTGTTCTGTTGTTCCATATCTGTGCCACAAGAAGGAAGCACTCCAACAAGAAGATTACTGGATAGATCTAGCGCCAGTAGGTGCTCCCATCTACAAATTGATATTGGAATGCTTCCATTTATATAATTGGAGAAGAGGATCATCACTTCTAGCTGTGGAGCTTCAATGTTTGATGATAAAGGCTGATGCAGAGAGTTATTAGAGATGTCCAATATCTGAAGGCTTTTAGGCAGTTGTGGTACGGATCCAGTGAACTGGTTTGCATTGAGATAAAGTTCTTGCGCTGACATAAACTCCAAATTTAGTGGTAACTCGCCACTAAATTGATTATAAGAAATATCCAGTGCTTCGGCATTGGAAAATACAGTCCAAAACCAACTTGGGATGATACCAACAAGGCCTGCCCTCGAAATATCAATAATAAAAGCACCCCTGTGCCATTTAAGCCATGTTGGAAAGTCTGGGCCCATCTGACAAGAAGCAAAAGCTGCGGACCCTAATCTGAATGGAGGTATCCAATTTGAATCTACTAAAATTTTCAGATGATTATAAGACAAATCAATAAACTCTAAACTCGATAGACCAGCGAAGTGGTCTTCTGATATGACGCCAATCAACTTGTTGTTGTATAACTCCAAGGAAGTTAAATTAGTCAAGTTCCCTACCCAACTCGGTAGATTACCAGTCATGTTGTTGTATGCCAAATAAAATTCCATTAACTTATTCCGAGCACAAGGTGGAATAATCCTCTCCATAAAATCTGTTATATCCCAGTTGATATTGTTCGAGTCGAAGTCTATGACCTTTAAACTGCATAATTTATCCAATGTTGATGGAATTCCTCGGATATAGTTGCCCGCCATGTAAAGGCCCTCCAGTTTCGTCAAGTTTCCTAACTCATCAGGAAGCTGGCCAGACAGGTAACAGCGCATTAGGTTGAGGTTCCTAAGGCTGGTAACTTCCCAGAACCAGTTTTTTGCAACTTGCCCATCTAACTTGTTCCATGAGAGATCAAGTATCTCAAGGCTTGTAAGGTTGGAATGCAACAGTGAAGGAATTGAACTCGTGATTCCGCAGTGCCCTAGGCGTAATACTCTCAAATTGGGAAGCATATTCACCAGGGAACCCAGTTAGGAATTGAGCTGAGGTTGAAACCACTCATGTCAAGATGTTCCAGTAAATAAAGGAGTGGCAACCAAGACAGATCTGATGAGTACGGTCGATCAAACAAAGTATCTGATAAGTATGCTTTTCTATTTCTGAAACAAGACCATGAGTTCATATCTAGGTACAGTAAGGTGGAGAGATTCCCGAGTTGAGGAGGAATTCTGCCATGGAAATCCATGCAGGCGAGGTTGAGATGTACCAAGCCCTTAAGAGACCCCAAGAATTCTGGGATAAGCTTGCCCAGGCTATTCCCACTAAGGTCAAGGTACTCCAAATGCTGCAGGGCTAGTAAAGAAGAACTTATCTGTCCAGCTAACACATGTTCAGCGTGTGCAAGAGAATAAGGAAACCACGCATCGTCTGGCCGGAAGACAGTGTTGCTGAGGTTGAGCTTGACCACATGGCCCGTCCTCCTGCTGCACCTGACGCCATACCACTGGCAGCAGTCATGGCCTCGCCATGAGTCCAGGAGCCTCCCTGGGTCGCTCGTTATGCTGGCTTTGAAGGACAGCAGCGCGGCCCTCTCCACCTCGACGCACCCACCGCCGTTGGTAACTTGCGCGCAGACGGAGGAATTGGTGGTGGTGCCGGCGGTTAGGACGGTGAGTAAGAGGTAAAAAGTGATTGCAGCTGCATGCATGGAGCGCTGTGGAGTCGCGCCCATTTTACTCTGTTAATAATTCTTTTGGTTCAAGGTAGGATAGCTAGCTATATCAATCTCATATACAAGTTGAATTCTTCTAATGTGGTACATTTCTTTCATTTGTTTGTTGGAAAACAATAGCCAAGGACAAAGCCGCGTCCGGCAGCCAAAGCGATGAGGATTTTTTTCCTTTTTTTTAACAGAAGAGATCAACTATAAGATCAATCAGCTAGCCTTTTTTAAGCAACCCATTAGCTACGGGAGAAGAATTTTCACCATAGCTTATCTTGACTTCCAAGTTCCAATATAAGATTGCCGGCTTCTCCATTTATTAAGGAGAGAAGAAAAAGAACGATGTCGATCTAGAGAGAGACAGCCAGGGCCATTCGTTCCTGTATGTTCATATTTAGTCCTTTTAGAATCGAGAAATGTGTGCTACAAGGAATCACAGATGAATTCTAATAGGATTATAAATTCTGCTTTTTTAGAGGCGGTTATGGAGAACCCAAGGTTCAAGATAGTTGTGAGAGAGTGACAATCCTTTATACTCTTTTGAGGTTGTATTTAAAAAAATTTGAGTTTGATTTCGTCAAATCTTTTCTCTCACGTTGTCATTGCTTCGTCGCCATGATTTTGGTTCTCTCTATATTCAACTACTTTGTTTTTAAGACCGTGCACGCTCTTGTCAGATCCTACAAAACTTTAATTTAATCTAGGGCCTGCTATGCATAAAGAGTATTATAATGTAACAAGTGGTATCAGAGCCAATACCGGATTAATTAGATTTGTGAGAAGGCCGGTAAAGCATTAGTGGCACAAAATCAAGATCGATGTCGATGATGTGGAATCAAGTAAAGAAATTGGACAAATTAGTGAATTTTAGTGAGTGGTTATCTGTACTCAATTTAAACCTTATATTCCTCCGTTCCGCACTGAATTCTTGAAATTTCCTATCGATATTTCTCCACTGTGTGGAATTAGTAGGGTGTCTTAGCATTCCATTGTTCTTACGCTCTTTCGAGTGCCAACGCAGCAGTTTTATCTTCTTTGGGTTCACAAATAAATGCTTTAAATGGGAAATTCCAAGTAGATACAACGTCACCTTAGCAGAAGGTTCTTTCTGTTGAAGTATAAGTGAATTGCCCACCTTTCCTCATCAGCTTAAACTTTTGGGTGAATTGGTTGGTGTATGAAACTCAATATGGTATCAGAGCCAAGAGGTCTCGAGTTCAAGATCCGGATGGCGCAATTTTAAAAAATAATTGCAGTCCACTTCTATTACACGTCCTAGGCCTAAGGGAGCCTACACGTGAGGGGGAGTGTTGAAGTATAAGTGAATTGCTCACCTTTCCTCATCAGCTTAAGGTTTTGGGTGAACTGGTTGGTGCATGAAACTCAATACTTTCTTCACCTCGATGCCCTCATTGTCATCATCTGATTTATTTTTACACTTGTACCGGGATGCGTTGCATACTAGACATACATGCAAGTTTGCATACTCTTTGTGGTAGAGGATACAGTCGTTCGGACATACATGAATCTTTTCTACTTCCATTCTCAAGGGATAAAGAACATTCTTAGCTTTGTAGATGGTTGTCGGCAATTTGTTTTTCTCTGAAAGCATGTCCGCTAATAGACCTAACAACGCCATGAAACTCTTATCGGACCAACCATTACTTCCCTTCAATTTCAGCAGTTCAAACACAGATGACAACGTTGTGTATTTCGACTTGTAGTTTGGGAACAAAGGTTTCTCTGAGTCATCAATTGAGTTTCACAATTTATCATACTCTCTGTCATCAAGGTTCCGTTCTATATCATGCAACATCTGATCCAGATTGTTATTGTGCAACCTATTCTCATCAGAAGAACAATCGAAATTGTCGGAGATTGGATAAATTACCATGAGGACCATCAAGCCCCGGCAGCCCTTCTTCGGCCGACCATGCTTCTCTTTAAGATCGTCCCAAAGGAAGATCCTCGGGCGGATCGGCTGCTGACCATACCCGTCCACGAGCATGCGGCTTAGTCTTCCGAGCATGGTTGCTCGGGATGGCGGCCGAGGTCGGCCACGACCAAGGAGGATCTCCGAGCATACCCCGAAGGTCATACTCGGGTTATAAAGGCAATGTGGCGGCTGCTACGATAGCTGTTATGCCACTATTCAGGCCCATCACATCTACGACGCCGCGTGGCGAGAGTCAAGAGTTAGTTGCTGCCACGCGAGGACACGTAAGGGCATGTCATTCGGATGTTGCCATCGTTAAACACCTATAAATACCTCTTCAGAATATGCCAAGAGGATAGGAGACAGAAAGCACGCACGCTAGATCAGAAAGAGCATGTACAAGCCTAGAAACATCCACTCTCTTTTGTAATCAAGCATATGTAAAGCTAAGCCTTGCTAAGGCCCTTGTAATTACCCAGATAACAAGCAAAGAAACACTGGACGTAGGGTTGTTATCTCGATCGTGAAGGCCGAACGATATAAAAATCCTCTTGTTCGTCTCCTCTTGATGGCTCGACCTCCTTGCATGGCCTTCTTCGGACGGGCCCTCCGTGGAAAAAGGGGCTCGGTTGATCCCTCAATCAATAAGTAAGCTCGGCGAGGGGTCTGTTCCCCAAGCGCCGACAGCTGGCGCCGTCCGTAGGGATCGACTGGAGATTCTTTTTCGTGGAGAATCCCTGAAGATGCCGAATTCCCAAGACGGTCAAGACCTTTGTGTCTTTGACGACATAGAAGACGATGATATGTACTACGCCCGGTGGAGGCATGGCGGTTATGGCGATCGAAGGTCACCAGAGCTCGGAGCCTTTCCCGATCATTGCGGCGTGAGGCGTTCCTCCGCTCGTAGCAGGTTACCCTCGCGGATGATGAGGAAGATAATAGCCTTTATGATGGCCTGGATATACCCGACCATCCTGAACTCGATTGCGGAACCTCATCGCGAGGAGACTCCAAGATGTCGCCCTCGCGATCTCCATGCTCTCGAGATGTCAATATGGCGGGAGAGGCGGAAATCCATGAGGAGGAATCCTCGGGGGCTGCTCATCATCGCTGCTACAAAGCCGCCAAGAACCGTCTTGAAGCTTCCCTCGGGAGAACCTTGGCAAGTATCTGTCGTTAGGCTCGTGAGGAGACGGCCACTGGGGCTGGACCTTCGAATCGCGAAAGCTTTCATGGGCTCCGCTCCCCGGGGCATGCGCGCGGCCGCCAAATAAGATCGCCCCTTTTCGTCTCGCAGAGTGTTGAAAGGTTGCAGGCTATGGCGACGGTCGTGCGCGGCTTTCGGGATTTTCCTGATTAGGTGAACCTGAAGGCGATGGGCGTGGCCGTAGCCGAGAATCTGGAGAAGCTCGCCGCCGACATAAGGCTCTCGGGATCCCTGAGCGGCAGGGAAGCCTGGAGTATTCCCCGGGACACTGAACCCCGTTTTCCTGTTCGCTCCAGGTATGATGGCCCCCGGGGTTCTGCCTGGGAGGGCCATAGGAAGCTTGACAAGCACTGCAATGATACTCGGAGCGGTTCCCGAGTTGCGTCGCGGGGTCAGAAGTATGCTCAGTCTAGTCGCGGGCACGCTGAGTTCTCAACCTCGGAGCAGCCTCCTCCACGCCGACACGGGGGAGTATTCGCTCGCCTCGACCCCCGCATCAGAGGTCGTCGCAGCAGTAACCCACCTTAGTCTCTAGAACCACAGCGGTCGGGGAGGGAAGGGCGCCCGACCTCGATGGCACAGCGAAACACAGTGTCTTGACCAAGGTTCTTGTGGCAAAGCGCGCCAAGTGACCGTTCGCCCGCTTCATCGGTAGCGGGCATGACCTTCGCAATTGTAGGACTTGGGCATTCCGCCTGAAGCAGTTCCACAGCGGTAAGGGGCCTATGCCCACGCTCCCAGAGCAAGAAGAGAACGGTAAGACAAAGAGAAAAAGGGCCCGCAGTCGAAAGCAATGAAGATATGGAGTAACAGGAGCCTCGCAATCATATTGCAATTATATTAGGGGGCTCCACCTGCAAGTCTCGCGCGGACTTGGAGGAGACGGCGCGGGAGGTGCGCCATGCAGCGCAGGGCAAGCCTCCCGTGCAGCAGCTCATGTGGTCCGAGCTACCTGTTAACTTCTCCAAGGGCGATCGCTCCCTTTGGGATGGTCAAGCCTCAAAGGTTCCCTCTGTTTGTGGGCCCGACCAGGAGCTCAAGCGCCTGCTCGACCTCGACCTCGCTAAAAGAAATGTGCGAAAGAGCGTTGCCGCGATCTGCCGTCTACCTGCAAGTTCTTCGTAGGCACGCGACTAAGTCGATTCGGCCAAGGACCTTACAAGCTGGCGACCTTGCCCTACATCGAATACAGGGCGCATAAAAAACCGATAAGCTCTCCTCTGGATGGGAAGATCCGTTCACGGTCGTCTCGGTAGGCTGCCCGCTTGGCGGTGGGCAATGGTCGGGTGCTCGCGAGCTCCTGGAATATCGGCCAGCTGTGCAAATTCTTTGTCTAAACCTGCATTTACTTTTATGTTCCGCGCTTGCTTAAATTATGGCGGGGTAAGATTAAAAATAAGTTCTTCACCTTTAGTAAATTGTGTTTTCAGGAATCGTTTATGATTTGCACCAAGCACGTTCTTCGCTCGGGGACGCGTTTAAATTCCCACAAGCAAGCATTACGTTTGAGCACTTATGCTATTCTACGCCAAGGTTTGCCCGTATGCGATGGCATGAGTCCTCCCATAGCCCGCATGTCTAGTTTCCTTGGACGTCTGATCCATGTTTAGGATGCGACAGTTCAAGTGTGCCTCGACTGTCAGTTCCTCGAGCATTTGATCCATGCTCGGGACGTGATGACATGAGTCCTCTCATGACCAATCAATACCTAGACATCTGATCTATGTCTAGTTTTCCTATGCATTTGATCAATGCATGGGATGCGGCAGTGTGGTTTCATCCACAATCTGCTGGCTACCTTCCTGCTAGATATTTGATACATATCTAGTTCCCCTGTGCGTATGATCAACGCATGGGATGTGGCAGTGTGGTTTCATCCACAATCTGCTAGTTACCTTCCCGCTAGGCATTTGATCTGTATTTAGTTCCCCTGGGCATCCGACCCATGCTCGGGATAAGATTGTACGAGTTCTCTTGTGACCTGCCAGTCCCTTTTTCTGTCACTACTGTCTGTAAGCCGATTCAATCTCGTACAAGGGCATACTTTTCATCACAATCTTGGCAACAGAACGAGCGCATTGGGCAGCAGCGATCATTTCGAACGTCCTTATCCTAAAAAAGCTTGGTTAACATATGCAAGAACGCTCAAAGCACCGCAGCAAGCACCACCGGTCTTGCCGCCAGAAGTGCCCGCCTTTATAAGTCGATTATTATCCACAGTAGTTATTCGCTGCATGATCGCAATCGAGAACAGACACCCTCTCGGCCGGTCTCTGCTTTAGTTTGATTTGCGCGTGCTTGGTCGTCGCGCACTCTGTTGAGCAGCCGCACGTTCTTCCTCGCCATGACCATACTCGCAAAATAGGGGTATGTGTCCAAGGCGCTAAGGAAATTAAAGCCGAGCACATTTTTCTCTGCCGACCTAGCCCATGCTCGCAACTCGAAAAAGTTGGTGGCTTGGTCGGGGAAACAACACGCCTCTTCCTAACTCTCTTGCGGACGAGCTCGTGCTTGCAACCTAGGTGCACGACCTTCATTCGCAGCGGGGCTTAGTAGGAACGATCTACCACCTTAACGTCTTTTTAATGCGCTGGCTTCGTTCTGACTCGCATTTCTATTTTGTCTATCTTCCAGGCCTGTGTTACCCATGTCGCACTTCTATTTGCCTATCTTTCGCATGTTTGTCTGGCGTTTGTTTCTTGCAGATGATCACCAGAAGAATGCAAAAGTGACAAAGACACAAAACTAAAAGAAAAACCCGGGGGGGGGAATCATTCTTCATTCACGATGTTAACGAGTACAAAAAAGGAGTTTTCCCCATGCAGACCTAGGGCAAGGAGGCTAGTTCCCGGGCCTTGCTCCTCTAAGCGCCATAGAAAGTTTCTGCTGCATCTCGTCGAGCTTGGCCACAAGGTCAATCACCTTCCGCCGGGCCTCCCGTCCCTCACGGGCTTCTTGGCGAAGCTGCTCAATCTCCTCCTTGCCTTGGTCCACAAGTTCGGTGGCCTCCCGCGCAGCCCGGCCCAGTTCAGCCACCTTCGACTCAAGAGCTTGGGAGTGCTGTTTCTCTTGCTCGAGCTCTAGCTCAAGCTTGGAAATCACCTCCCTGTTCTTGGTGGCGTTTTCTTCGGCCTGGTGGCAGCGCTCCAAGATCAATGGGTCCCTGGCCTTAAGGTCGTCCAACCACCGCATAAGCTCGGCTATTTGGGCGTCCTGCTCGGCGCGCAGCTGGACCAAGACTTCGGGAGGGACCGTCGCCAGGTTGAAGTTCTTCATAGTCTTCTGAAGAACCTGCAAGCAGAGGAACCTTAACCTCTCCCCCTAGACTCAGAAGAAGAAGCTACCACGACAAGGAAGGAAGTATGCTTACCCGACCAAGGCGCACGTAGAGGTTGTCTCAGAAGATCTTGGCGACGTCCTCTCCCTGAGGGCTCGCAAGGCTTCTCTCTGGCGTCTTCGGCAAAGAAGATTGGCCTTCCGCCCGGGCAAGGAGTTCGCCCACGATTTCCTCGGAATCCCCCTAGGCGCGCGGTTCGCCTAGGGACGCTGCGTCATCCTCCCGGGCATGCGATGCGCCCGGGACCTGCTCGCTATCCCCCCGAGCATGGGGTTCGCTCGAGGGCAGCACGACTTCCCCCCGGGCACGCTGTACGCTCGGGGGCTCCTCGCTCTTGTCCCAGGCAGGTGGTTCGCCCGGGGACCCCGCGCTCTCTTGGACGGTCTTTTTGCCCAAGGTCGCGAGATCTTCTTCCTCCCCCTCTTGAGCATCCGCTACGTTCGGGAGGGCCAGGAGCATGCCCTAAGGGGTTGATCCCTCCAGGGCAAGGAGTTCCTCGACTCCTTGGTCGGTGTCGCCAGCTGGCTCGCTCGTCGTCGCCAGATCAACAGCCTCGCCCATCACGCGGTCGGCGAGGAGGGTGAGATCCCTCTCTAAGACACGATCAAGGATCTCGTCAGCTATTTTTTGACAATCCGGTAAGGCCCTAGGAGCTATCACGCCCATGCCAGCAGAGTGGGGTTAGCTCAAATAAGACCAAGCAAAACGAAGAGCAAAAAGAAAAGAAGGAAAAATCGGAGTCTGAAGGCTACCTTTGGTGAGCTCATCGCCGTCGTCTCCGGTAGGGTTGGTCGCCGCCGCAATCACAAGTTCAGCCTTCTTCTCCGCGGCGTGGCTGATCCTCGCCAGGAGGGGGTCGACCTTCTCCATGTCGACCGCCTCCAGCGTCTTCTTCGAGCGCCCACGTCTTGTTATAAGGGGCACCTCGTCCTCGTCATCTTCCCCCTCCTCGGGCTCAGCTCGGGGGGCCGAGGTAGCTTCGGCAAGCCTGGCCTTGAGGTCGGCGAGCTCCTTTCTCATCGCCTCATTCTCGGCCCTCCTCGCCTCCTCGGCCAGCCTCGCCCGCTCCGCGATCTGTTGTAAACGAGCCATCAACCCTGGCTTCTTCGCAGAGTAATCCCTCATCCAGGCATCCAGGCCGCTTACCTCCTTCTTGTCAGCAAACTCCAAGTGCTAACGTGGAGGGCTCTTGGTTGAGGTTGTCCGCCTCTTTGTTGAGCGAGTAGGGGGTGACAGTGGAGCTTGTCTCTTGCCCCTCGACTTCTTGCTCTTGGCGGCAGGGAGGAGCACCCCCTGGCTGCCCCCCAGTGGCTTAAGATCGGCCACCGCCGCTTCAAGGGCGATCTTCTCCTGAAAAAAGCAGGAAAATGTCATAGGATGCTCGGGACGCTTTCCCTTAAGCATAAATTGAAGAAGAACTTACCACTTCATCTCGATCGAGCACATTCCTCGGGACCTGCCGCCTGTGCTCGAGTTCCTTACCCTTTGGAGTGCCAAACATCTCGGCGACCCGCTTCTTCACCCAGTCGAAGCCTGGGGCTGCCACCGATCGTTGGAAGGGGTCAACGCGAGCACAAAATTGTGCATGCAAAAGAAAAGTCAATCAAGATCGGGAAGCTTACCAGAATCCGCCTCTCGGGTGAGGTCCTGCCACCTGGAGACCTTGAAGAATGGGTGCTCCCTCCTCCTCAGAGGGGACACCCTGTTCTTGAGGAAGTCCTGGACGATGTCCCGACCAGTGAGCCCCATGTTTGTGAGCTTGCTAATCGTCATCAAGGTCCGCTCCTCCTCGGCTTGAATGGGTGAGCGCGAGGTCCTACGCTGGGCGCCACCATCCCGGAGTAGCAGAGCGTGCTTCCCTCCGCCTTCCTCAGGTAGAACCAGAAGTCGGTCTAGCCCGACACCGAGTCCTTGAGAGTGAAGAATGGGTACTCGTACGGTCGGTTGGACCGCAAACAAAAATACAAAGAACCGGTGGGAGAAGGCCCACCGGTGTGGAACAAGAAGTAGAAATGGAAAAAGAAGTTCGCCGTGGGCAAGACGCCCACGAATCCCTCGCAGAGGTGCGAGAAGATGGCCAGGACAAGGATAGAATTGGGGTTTAAATTGGTAATCTCGTACTCATATTGGGCGAGCACGGACTTGAGAAACTCACTTTCGGGCATCCGGAGCCCGTTGACGATGTAAAGCTCACACGTGTGATCTAAATGCGCCCTCGTGTGAGCCCCTTCGTCATGGGGATCCGCCAGGTACCCACGTCAAGGTACCCAAAGCCCTCGAGCGCTCGCAGCCTCTCCTCGGTGATCTTGGTCGGGCCGAACTTCGCCATAGGAGGATTCGGAGAAAAGGGGGCGCAGGCGCGAGAAGGAGTTTGAAAGATGGAGAGCTTTTGGAGCTTGATGGCGAGATGCAGAAGAAGAAAGTCTCCGTACTATTCCCGCCGAGCATTTATAAGCGAGAGAAGTGAGCAGCCTTCCTTCACTGTTCATAAACCGGCCAGCAGCGAGCAGTTTCAAAAGCGTCCAATAGAGGCACGCTTTCCAAAAACTGTCAGAACCATACCCGCAAGGCTTCGCGGAGAAGGAACCGTTGCGGTCTTTCGCTTTCGTTCCCAAAGCCCCGTTTTGGTTGGGCCTAAAGCGAGATGCTCGGTCCTGACAGGGCATGGTCGCTTGCGAGCAAGGGTTGCTCGGGTGTTGCGGTAGTGCTTCGCCGCAGGATTTCAACCCCATGCCAAGGTAGTTTTTCGCCACGAGATCCCAATCCCCCCTATGAGTCTAAAGGCTCAAGAGGAAGGCCCCTAACAAGTGGTTCTTCCACTTGAGCTTCGGGGGCTAGCTGTCGGGGATTGGATAAATTACCATGAGAACCATTAAGCCCCGGTAGCCCTTCTTCGGCCGACCATACTTCTCTTTAAGATCGTCCCAAAGAAAGATCCTCGGGCGGATCGGTTGCTGACCATACCCGTCCACGAGCATGCGGCTTAGTCTTCCGAGCATGGTTGCTCGGGATGGCGGCTGAGGTCGGCCATGACCAAGGAAGATCCCCGAGCATGCCCCAAAGGTCACGCTCGGGTTATAAAGGCAACGTGGCGGCTGGTGCGATAGCTGTTACGCCACGATTCGGGCCCATCACATCCATGACGCCGCGTGGCGAGAGTCAAGAGATAGTTGCTGCCACGCGAGGACACGTAAGGGCGTGACATTCGGATGTAGCCATCGTTAAACACCTATAAATACCTCTTTAGAACACGCCAAGAGGACAGGAGACAGAAAGTACGCATGCTAGATCAGAAAGAGCATGTACAAGCCTAGAAACATCCACTCTCTTTTGTAATCAAGCATATGTAAAGCTAAACCTTGCTAAGGCCCTTGTAAGTACGCAGATAACAAGAAAAGAAACACTAGACGTAGGGTTGTTATCTCGATCATGAGAGGCCCGAACCAGTATAAAAATCCTCTTGTTCGCCTCCCTCTTCAGTAGCATTACCTCCTTGCACGGCCTTCTTCGGATGCTGGCCCTCCGCGGAAAAAGGGGCTGGGTTGATCCCTCAATCAACAAGTAAGCTCGGCGAGGAGTCTGTTCCCCAAACGCCGATAGAAATCATTCGGCATATCGTTGACTTCGTCGGCGATATTAATACTACATGTTTTCTCTATAATCTGCTCTTCATCGTAAGTGGTCCAACATGTATACCCCTTTTGAAACCCCTTAGAATCAGGTTTGCTTCGATCTGCACTGAGTTTTGAAATATCTTTAGATTCTCGCAGTTAATACATGGATAAGATATAAATTGCATCCCCTTATTAAACATATTCTCCTCTGCATCACTTCTAAAAGCAGAGATGCTATTAATGTACTCGGCACTCGCATGATTTTTAGCGTACATATAGTTTTGGTCCATTTACGCTACACATATAACAATTAGTGTTAAATATTAAAGTACACTAGGTGTGCGCATGCACAAATTCTTAAATTGAATCATAAATTAACTAGCTAAACCCTACCTTAAATTATAAATTAACTATGCTAGATCTAAATAATCTTCTCTCTGTATCAAGCTAGGTAGATCTAAATCAAGTATCTTCAATTTTCTCTTTATCAAGCTAGCTACATCTTGAATATAATATAATTATAGCCAAACTAAGAATAAATGGATTTAGAAGCTAGTATTTTCAATTCTGTCTTAACCAAGCTAGCTACATCTTGAATATAATGCAATTATAACTAATTACTACCTTAGATAACAAAGAAGATCACAAAGAACAAATGGATCTATACAAAGCTAAATGTAAACACAATTCTCTCTTTATCAAGCTAGATTTTGGATATAACGCAATTAGGACCAATTCTAGCTTTAGATCACGAAGAACAAATGGATCTACGATCATCCTTCGAAATCAATGGTCTCCTTTCATCAGATCGTCTCATAGTCGTAGCCATCTCAAAAATAGATCCCAAAACCCTAAAAATACTAAATAGGTCGGAACTCTGTTTTGTATATATGAGCTATCACATATGGTTTATACAAAAACTATCAGTGATGACATCTATAGATATTACTGACGGTTTTTTTTATAAATCATAAGTGATACTAATTATCATAGATAGTTTTAAAAAACCATCTGTGATAAGACGTTTAATATAAACTTTCTTGGTCCCTCGTGAAAAGCTAAAGCCAGGAGCCTAGGTGTCGGAAGAGAAGATCGAGGCCGCAACCCTGGGCTCATCATGGCAAAATGCGACCACCCTGAACCGAGTAGGGTCCTCATCGGGGTAGAGCAAATGGACACCGAAGAGGATGCAGTAGCCACGGTGGTTCGCCTTCAGGTCAGCCGGAGGCGTGCTGAACAAGGTCAGGTTCGGCCATGAGGCCCGCGCCATGGGGTTGAAGAGGGTGAGGGTGCCCGCGAGCCGGTCCACAAGGAGGAAGTGGCCGCCGCGGCAGTCCTCGATCGTCCAGACGGACGCATCGTTACGAGGCTGGGCGGAGGTGAAGAGGAAGTCGCCGCCGCGGACGGCCGCGAGCTGGTCCCTAATTCCTGTAGCCCGTCCAGCAGGTTTCGAAAAACAGGGCAAGCAAAACAGAACAAGAAAGGGAACGGTAAAAGGATCTATTTTTGGGGCGCTTTTATTCTGAATTGTATTACTACTAATGACAGCAATTACATTACTTGAAAGATAAAACACCTACTGAAAGCTGCCCAGAGAAAACTAAGGATCGGGCTATCCCACGATCCGTTTTCCTTGGCGACAACTTGTGCTCCCTGCACGAACAAAACGCACACACGTCTACCTGAATGCCGGACTTGCCGCCCAACAACTTATTCCTTCGCCTGCCTCCGCAAGACTCGCTCCTGCACAGCCAAACGGGATTATTTGCCAACAACCTAGTTACGCGTTGCTTGGATCACCTTGTTTCCTACCAAGGAAGGAGGCCATGCCATGAAGTAGGGATAGAAACAATCGAAGCTACGTGGAATTGGAAACAGCGTCTCCAGCTCCATTGTTTCTAAGCAGAGCGAGTGGACCATATCTGATGTGGCCAAGTACACAAAGCCATCTTTCATGTCCACAATATTCATCATACCACGGGCGGGGGAGATGCCCAGTTGGAAATAGTACTCCAACATGTAATCGAACCAGTCGTACGGCAGCCATGTCTCAAGACCGTCATCGTCAACCCCGGGCAATTTTGAATCCAGGCGAGTTATAAACAACGCAAGGAGTGCCATCCTTTGTTTCGCCGACCATGACGTCGTAAGCATTCTCATTTTTCAAACGTGGTGGGAGCTTGGAAACAGCGAACTCCATCGTCTCAGTGTCCAGCGTCAGCAAGTGCTCCATGTTCATGAAGGGCCAGTAGATGTGCCCGTTTGCTTGCGTCCCAGACTGGAGCCAGAACAGCTTGTCGCCGTCATGCGGTGGCGTCCTCGCGGTGACCACAAACCATGGCAGAGCGAGCCAGTCCCACGTTTCCGACGAGAAGACGGCCGCCCGCACCCTGGATTCGTCGTGGAAAAGCCTGACCAGTCGGAAGGACATGGGGTCTTCATCGGAGCAAAGCAAGTGCACGTCGTCCAGCGAGTGAAGCCGGCCACGATCCCCCGTCATGATGTCTTCATTGGGCAAAGAGATGTACTTAGGGCTCTGTCGGTCCAAAGGGTTGACGGCGGCGAGTAGTGTTAGAACTAATCTTGATTAATTCATATGCATGTTTCTATTTTCATTCATATGCATGTAGCGAACATTTGTATAGGGCCTTGCATATGTTAGTAGTGTGTGGCACTAGAAGATGCACAGGGCAGTACGTGCGATACGTATACAAGTGTGGAGGCTTGAGCCGGAGTGCTACCAAGAGCCGTGAGATGCGGCAGGATGGAGGTGCCAATATCTGCTCCATGTGCAAGAGGCTGCCACAACAGAAGTTCGTCTAGTTGCATGTTAATTAATTAGCAACAGTAGCGATTACTAGTTGCATGGGTCAAGTAGTTAGCATGTGCATGCATGGGAGCAGATCGTGGTCAAGAGGATGGCGTGAGACTCGGCAGCTCTGACCTTATGATTATCTCATGCATGGGTATTAGCAGGTAGTTCACGTAGTGGAGTACTACTTGGTCTTCCTGGCTTGTAGGCACACGATCAAGTTGCATGCAGAACGTACTCAGTCAAGCGGTGGAACGGGTAGCTCGCTGATCGAGTCGTGTGCGTAACGGCCGGAGGCTGGAGACGTTCTATGAATACCTGTACTCGTTTTGTTTTTCTAGTGAGAGTGATTCTCAACAATAAACAGTAAGCTAGTTGCATTTGTGTCCATGCTCTTTGTTCTCTCCTGTGTATCTCTTTGTGCTTGTATCCAGAGAAGGAAGAGTGTGTGCGTGTGTTTGTGATAAACATTCGAGAGAGAGAGACAGAGGGAGTGATTCCCAACATTAGAGAGAGGAGAGTTGAGTGATTCAGCTCCAACATTTGGTATCAGAGCTTCAAGGTTATGCCGAAAATGATGCCACGCAGTGATGCCTCGCCGAGCGGAGCCATTGTGAAGAGTGGTTTGGGTGACTCGACAACAACGACGACGATGACAGCGGGAAGGCTCCCGTACCCGATGTTGACAAGGACGAACTACGCGGCATGGGCGATGAGGATGAAGTACCTCCTCACGAACCAACGGCGTATGGGCGCTGTTGATCTGAGAAGGCATCCGAGGCGTTGATGAGAGCAAGGACCAGCTGGCCTTGACGATCATCTCTCAATCAATCGGCGATGAGGCGTTGCTGCGTGTCGCGGAGAAGGAGACAGCCTCCGATGTGTGGGTGGCATTGCGCTCCATGCATGTGGGCGTTGAGCGCGTCCGGGAGGCAAGGATCCAATCCTTGCGCTCGGATTTTGATAACCTTAAGATGAGTGATGCAGAGTCCGTGGATGATTTGGCGAAGTTCACGACGCTCGTTGGACGCATCCGTGAACTTGGAGAAGCGATGGAAGAGAAGTGCGTCGTGAAGAAGTTGCTGCGAGCCGTTTCCGTCAAGTTCATCAATGTTGCTTCGTCATTATCGCTATTCGGTGACATCAATAAGATGGCCATGGAGGAGGCTATTGGGTCACTGAAGGCACATGAGGAACTGCTCAAGGGCGCGAGGCCCAAGCAGAAGAGCAACTTCTCATGATAAGAGGACATGACTCGTTGCGAGGGCGAGGTCGTGGCTATGGCATGATCGTGGTCGTGGCCGTGGTGAAGGTTGGGATAAATCCAAGGTACAATGCTATAATTGTGAAGAGTATGGCCATTTTGCTTATGAATGTCCTGAGAAAAAGAAGGAGAAGGCATTCCTTGCTGCGGCAACAAGGGACGATGAACCAACCCTCCTTTGAAGCTCCGTGAAGACTTGAGAATCAAGATTAGGGGGGAAATTGTTAGAACTAATCTTGATTAATTCATATGCATGTTTCTATTTTCATTCATATGCATGTAGCGAACATTTGTATAGGGCCTTGCATATGTTAGTAGTGTGTGGCACTAGAAGATGCACAGGGCAGTACGTGCGATACGTATACAAGTGTGGAGGCTTGAGCCGGAGTGCTACCAAGAGCTGTGAGATGCGGCAGGATGGAGGTGCCAATATCTGCTCCATGTGCAAGAGGCTGCCACAACAGAAGTTCGTCTAGTTGCATGTTAATTAATTAGCAACAGTAGCGATTACTAGTTGCATGGGTCAAGTAGTTAGCATGTGCATGCATGGGAGCAGATCGTGGTCAAGAGGATGGCGTGAGACTCGGCAGCTCTGACCTTATGATTATCTCATGCATGGGTATTAGCAGGTAGTTCACGTAGTGGAGTACTACTTGGTCTTCCTGGCTTGTAGGCACACGATCAAGTTGCATGCAGAACGTACTCAGTCAAGCGGTGGAACGGGTAGCTCGCTGATCGAGTCGTGTGCGTAACGGCCGGAGGCTGGAGACGTTCTATGAATACCTGTACTCGTTTTGTTTTTCTAGTGAGAGTGATTCTCAACAATAAACAGTAAGCTAGTTGCATTTGTGTCCATGCTCTTTGTTCTCTCCTGTGTATCTCTTTGTGCTTGTATCCAGAGAAGGAAGAGTGTGTGCGTGTGTTTGTGATAAACATTCGAGAGAGAGAGACAGAGGGAGTGATTCCCAACATTAGAGAGAGGAGAGTTGAGTGATTCAGCTCCAACAAGTAGTCCGGCGTCCCAGTTCGTGAGGACGTAGCCATCGCGGCATCCGGTAATGTACAAGCGGAGGGGGACGTTGCAGTCGAGCTCCTAGAGGGAGGTGAGGAAAAAGTCGCCGCCGCGGATGGCCGCAAGCACGTCCCGGTCGCGGCAATGGGCGGGCGCGAAGAGCGGGAGAGCGTAGCCTTGGGGATTGGCGAAGAGGCCGAGGAGGGGCGCCCGGTGGAGGGCGCGGAAGCGGCGCCGGAAGGACGGGGAGGAGGCCACCGCTTGGCGCCACGGGCGGCAGGTGAGGGCGGCGCGGACGAGCGTCGCGAGGGAGGGGAGGCGGAGGAAGATCTCCAGCACGAGGTCGTCGCCGAGTGAGAATATATGTGGAGGAGCCGCGGCTCGACGACGCTTTCGCCGCCGCTGCCGGCGTTGGCGGCCACCGGCCATGGATGTAGCTGGTAAGATGGGGCGGTGGAGCGTGAACTGCTGTCCTCTTCAGCTGAGGGGTTCGAAGTTTTAAAAGGAAAATTTCCGCGCGCGCAGAGTCGAGGGAGCCTGATACGCCGGCGTTCGATCGCATCTACATGCGAAGACGGCGGAACGGCCTGAGCAACGCATCGACTAACGAAGCGGATTTGGCGGACGGATCGCAGGAAGTTGGGGCTGCGGCTGCAGATCGATGTCCTGCGGATGGAGCGCGTGGCCGCCGGAAAATACATCCATACGTGAACAAAGAATGATGGAATGACAATTCAAAAGACATCTTTTGACAATGAATAGTACATACACAGAATTAATATAAAACTAGTTCAATGTCCGTGCGTTGCTACGAAAAATAAATGTAGTAACGAAACATAAAGCTCAAACAACAAAAGAAAATTGTGCTACAAGATCAAACATCTTTTTCTCCAAATTATACAAGTTTTTATGGTTTCTCCTCCAACATGAATTTAGGCATTCATGATATTAAAACAATATTAAAAATGATAATCTTGGTACACGTCCCGAAAGATTTGAAAATAAATGGTTACATTGCAACACAACTTGGATAACATTTTGATCAAAACCTTGTCTATTATGTGAGTACTTCTCTGTGGACAATGTTTTTCGTGAGATTCCTGTGAGTTTTCTTAGACTTTCGGCCCTTGTCCTTCTCCTTATCTGCGATAGCAAGTATCTTGATGTTGCTTCTAGCGGTGGCTCTAGATAGTGCAACATATAGTTGCCCATGAGGTAAAACCGGTTCAGGGAGGTAGACACCGACATGCAGGATGGTCTGCCCTTGTGCCTTATTGATTGTCATTGCGAAGCTGAGCCTAACAGGGAACTGTTTCCTCTTGAATCTAAATGGGAACATCTCATCATCAGAGGGACATAAAGGTATTCGAGGTAGAAACACTCTCTTTCCGGCGTGCTGGCCAAGCACAATCTCAGCATCTATAGCATTCCTTTGGAATGCTCGCACTATAAGTCTCGTCCCATTGCATAGTCCATTTGCAGGGTCAATGTTTCGCAACAATATCACAGGACAGTTAATCTTGAGTTTGAGTACATGCGGAGGTAGACCGTTAGGGGTTAGGGTGTTTAGGAATTCAGGAGGGTAGAAGCTATGGGGATCATCCTCTGCAGAATCGAAGCTCTGGTACACCATATTCTCCGCATGAAACAGGTCAATCATGAGTGCTCTTCAATACTTGACAGAGATAAAAGCTTTGCAAAACCATCATTTGTTGACCATCAATATGAACACATGTTCGTCTAAATTCTAGTGTTCTCATTCCACTCTGCATTCCTTGACGTTTGCATATTTTAGCATAACAAAATTACTAAAAGAAACGAAACAAGCAGCTGGCTGGGCACACCTTACATCAACACAATAGTAACCAAGACATCATTTCACAATACCAGATTGGAAAGGGTATAAACAAAATATCATCTTGTTATATATGGAAAATTTTGCAAACCTAAGCACAAAGGTGGTTTGAGGGCCCAAGTTTTATACAAATTAAATATTAGTTTGCTTTGTAAATGGTGGTGGATACTGGAAAATGAATTGTAAGTATCTTGGTGATCAATGCATTTCAAAAATCAAACCAATTTACCTAGTTGGAAGAACAATTGTGATAGGCAATGGAATGAAAACAGATTTATGGATGTAACAGCCCAAAAGTTGAGAACAGTAAAAATATAATATTTAAATTTGATTGTGAATATTTCTGGAATTTCTGAGTATTGTTTTCCTTATTTGGATTTTCTTGGATTTTTGTGTTGCAAGAAAACTCAAACAAAAGGGCAATAAAGAATAAAAAAGAGGAAAAGGCAAAAATGTAAAAAGTAAAAATTTAGAAAATTTCCATGAGAACCACGAGTATATAAATAAATCATTTTAGCCAGCAATTGAAATTTTATGCAAAAAGAAAGGAAGAGATAAAATGAAAAGACAACTTGTAAATCAAAACAATGCATTGTCAGAATTTATATAAAATAATGGAACCATATTTTGGCTTGAAAATTTTACAGAAACATTCTGAGATCAAATACAATTGAAAAACAGAATTTCAAAAATAATAGACTTCATTCAAGTTCAAATAAAAATTGAAGTCAGAGACTAGAAATTCAAATAGTCATTATTAAAAGAATATTTATAAATTTCCAGTAGCTTGGTTTAGCCTTAAATTTTTACCAGGGGATAAAAACTGTTTGGAGGCTTCGGTCAAAAAGTTTCACCACTTTCTACCTTTATTTGACCACCAGCAAAATCAGAGAGAGGGAGAATTTCACCTCAACCACCTGTTTTCTTGACCAATCAGCGGCGTGTGGGCCAACTTTGAATCTGTCCCGTTTCTTTGGTGCAACGGTGAAATTCTCAGCCCGGCGATGGCCCCAGAGCCCCACCTACCAGGCCCTTCTTCTCCATTTCATTGAACCATTGGGGCGAGAAGGCCGATTCTCCGGCACCAATCCGGCCAAATTGATTCGATGAACGGTTAAATGCGTTAGTCGTCTTGTTGCGTCACCTTCCCTCAGCGTCGCACGGTCCAGCCACGAGTCGCTTGCACCATGTTTTCGCCATTAACCTTCCCGCCTGCTTCCGTCCTTCCAATGTCGAATCCAGCGATTGCTGCTGCGCGTCCCAGCCTCCACAGCGTCGCCAAACCCCTACAAAGCCAACCCATAGCCACACTAGCATTCTTTCCCTTTCCCTTCATTAGTCTGCAGGCTCCTTTCTTCTTCTTCGCCATCGTTCGCAGAGAGCCAAGGGAAAGGGGGGAAACCTCAATCAAGCCGAGCACTGGGTAATCCTCGGAATCGATTCCATCCAAAGCTTCGCCAGGTAGCTTAATGCACTAACCAAGCTCCAATTTCATCTCCTTTGATTCGCAGTCTGCTGATTTCACCGGTCATCTTCCCTAGCTCAGGCGCGCCGTGGGCGGGCTTCTTCGCTTATTCTTCGACGCCCCACTCAGGTGAAATGGAACCTCCTTGTCTCACTGATGCTCACCGAGCTTTCCCCCGAGCCAAGGCCCGCCGGCGTTGAACCTTCGCCGGAGACCAGTGGCGGCCGCCGCAGGCGCACGTGGGCGACCATGCTCCCGGCCGTCCCGAGTCGAATGGGTACCACCAACGTGTTCCTCGTGTCGCGCTGTAGCCGTAGGTGCCACCCATTCCACAGCTCCGACCGTCGTTCGCCGGCGGTGAGCCCAAAACCGGAGCCCCCTATTTTCCTTCACTGACTTGCGGGTCCCAGTAGCAGTGCCGAGCCAGCTTTAGCCAAAAAGGGAAAACATATTCTCCAGAGGGAAGCGTATTTTCCATTTTTGGAAAGTTTTTAATTTTGGGGGATTTTCATACCCGAAATTATTCAAGTTTGAATATCTTTTGAATCACTGGTCCAATTTAAATGAAATAAATTTTAAAATTCGTGTAAAATCCAGTAGAATTATAATATGCAAAAATATTTTTATAATAATTACTGTGTGAATTTTAGTAAATGAAATACATGAGAAAAACTTTATGTCTTAGGGAATTAATAATTTTAACTTTAGGTAAAATGAAGAAAAGTGAATTTTTATGGAACCTTGATACTGTTAACAGCTTAAAAATATAAGGTAATGGTATTTAAGTGGAGATATTCCAGTTGTTTAATAAATCTTTAAGAGAAACAATGTCACATGTATAGTATAAAATAGATATATGCTTTAAGTAAGAGTAGGAAAAGGTATGCTCAGAAGTTATAAAATACAAAATTAACTGAATCAATGACAGCAATTGAACTCAATTGAGTTTCTGGTTATTCATGCATATTCTTGCATGCATAATCATACACTTGCTATTATATATATGAAGTTCATATATATGCTAGCAATGGGAGGCAGCTATTAGTAACTAACTAGAATCTTATTAAAATATTGCTTTGAATCTAAATCCAATAAAAAGGGGTAAGAATCTGATTAGGCCTGAATTGATTAAATCATTATGATCTTAAATAATTTTAGCATCTTGAATTCGAAAATATAAATGAAAGAATTCATAATCTTAGCATCTTGAATTCGTACAATAACGAAAATAAATTCTTGGTTGTCTCTGGAACCATAATAAACTCAGATATGCAAAAACATATAACTTTTGATTTTTGTTTAAATTGCTTACCTTGTAAATATCAATAAGCCTTAATATGACCATTTATAAGAGTAAGTGAATAATAGCTCATAAGATAGTAAGAATACCTTAAATAGGTTCCTGGAGTCAATAGAGAACCATTTATGTAAAAATATTTAAAGTGAAACTTATCTTGCATTCTTTGATGCAAGAAAGTGCAAACAACAACAGCAAATAAATATATATAATCCATCACAAATAAAGCTAAAATAATGCCAAACCAACTTCAAAACACTTCTAGGATTGTTTACTATTAACACCTGAAAAATGAATCAAGAATCATGTATAGTGTAGTTGGAAATTAAGTTTAAAACTTGGCCGATTTAATGTTACCAATATGATCATTTAGGCTATTTCAGCGATAGATAAAATAACTTGTTTAAATACTAAAATTAGTAAAACTAGTTTAAAAACACTATACAAAGTTTATACTACCATATTCTGTAAAAAGAATCTAATTTTGTTAAGGTTTGCATGTTAATTTTATTAGCTCAAAACCCTTAAGTGTTAACCTTTCGCTTCGCGTTCTGCCGATTTTGTAAACGAAAACTTTATAATGCCACGTAAGCTCTTTCAACGATGAATATAATGTCTCGTCTAAATCGTAAAACTTATGAAATTAGCTCAGTAGTGCTCCCCAATGTATAGTCTACTCTATTACGAAAAGATAATCTCATTTCATCATAATTTACATATTAATTTTGATAGCTTAACAACCCTAAGTAATCACATTACTTTAAACCGTAATATGAATGAACGAACTGTAGTTGCAAATAAGGAAACATGTAGTTAAGTTATTTGTATCACCAGAACCTTCTTAAATATCATGAAAATAATCCCAGTAGCCTAAATCAATAGATCTAACCTGCGTAAAGCTAATTCTATTCGAAATCAATCAAAGGCGAAGAAGTATTCATTCATAATATAATATGATCATTTAAGCTTTTCATCAGCTCGCAAAGCAGCTCGTCTAAATCTGAATTTAGTAAAGAATAGTCTAGAAATGATCTTTAGGATATAATCTGCAGTAATCTAAGAAAATATTCTTATTTTATCTTGCTTTGACTCTGAATCCTAATAGAGTAAAACCCATAAGTAATAAGGATTGGCAGAAACTCGTATTATGAATGATAAATCAATGAAAACTTGCAACTAATGATTAATTCTATTAATCTTAACCTATTTTTGCATCTTGAATTCGTAAAATAAAATTCATAAATTCATAAAAGAGCAATCCCTGTTTCTTGTAAAGAGTTTTATTTGTTCTTTCTATCTCCTTTCTTTTCGCCCTTATTGAAGTTAGTATTTTGCTATGTTTCCGTTGATCGGCGTGTAGAACCCGACGTCTTTGATCTTCGTCATCGCCATCGTCAGCCACAATCCTCGTCTTCCTCGTAAACGACAAATAAGCAAGGCAAGCACCCCTTTGATCATGTTGATCCCAATACTTTACCTACAATATGTTGTTTTTGTAACTGTATTATGCATGCGTTTACTTTCTGTAAATTTGCTATATTGTGGATTTGGTAGTTATACCTGTTGTCTCGTGAATCTCCTTTGGTGATTATGAACATGTGAACCTTGATAACCTTAGATTGAGGATAGGCATTACTTAATGTCATCATGGGTATATGCGTTCATATTATTCATGCTTAGCCATGCTTTAGAATCAGCAATGTACATGATCAAAGCAACATTTGTTTCCTGAAAACCTTGGAAATGGCACTGTTAGTTGCTGGTACTTTGATTAAAAACCCAAAATAAAACTATGTTTTGATACGGGCGGTTATTGGCAATAGTCGGTTGTGCGAAAGGAATTGCACGTAGTGTAGGGTGAAGTGTCGCCCGTGTCGGACTAAGGACCGAGCAATGGGACGCTATTGATCCAAGATTTCCGTGCAGCCACGAGGGTGAGAATGGGGTAGCCTTAGCCTATTAAGTTATTTAGACATGGCTTTGCTCATTGGTAGGCGGAGCTTGCAGTATTCGGTCAGTCTACGGCGGGGTTTCTACTTGCTAATACAGCGGTTATGCATACTGCCGTGTTGAAGCGTTATGTTGGGTGTATGAAAGTGGATCCACGGCTTGGGTGTGTGTTTACATTTCTCTGGCGGGAGTTAACGTCCCGGCTGGATCGAAGTCATGTCTAGGTAATGTAACGGCTATGTATGATGCTTTGGCGAGCACAATGTCCTATTGGGCGTGTGTGATCTTGCAAAAGGTTGATCATTCCTTGTGGGTAAAGTTGTACACCTCTGCGAGTTTAAATCTAATCGATTAGCGGCGCCATGATCATGGGCACTTGGTGAAGTCATTCCAATGTTAAATGTTTTATTATTTTCAAAAGGGTTGGTTCCATTTGTTTTGCAACTGTGCTTTATGTCGAAGGGCTGACATTGATGGGTTTCAGGATTTGATGATTCGTCGCTCACATCATGGAGGACTGTGAGTGTTACTTATGCTTTACTTATTTGTTATCAATCAAATGCTCTTATAAATTCCGTTTGCAAATAACTTGGATTTACAAATTCAATTTCGCTTTATGCAAATTAACTGTAGAAGCCTTTTCTTTGAAATGGCCAGCATATATTGTAGGATTTGCAAAAGTCTTGCGAGTCTGAAAGTACTCACCCTTGCTAATCTATTATTTATAGGTGGATTAGAATCTGAAGCTTCGAAGGTCTGTTTTAAATGCGCAGTTGCGGGTTCTCCTTTGAAGCGATCTTTCTAGGATTTATGCAGTCGGTTACTGCTCGGGATTGGATGGGTACACTACAAGGCTTTGCTTCTTTTGCTGCTAAATACTCTGAGTTGTAAGATTTATGTAATTATTCGTTTACGCTTAATTCAATTAATGTATGGTTGTGATTCCAATTGTTGAAATGTGTGTACTAGCTACTGATCCAGGGACTAGTACTGTGTGTACATGAGATTTCTATTTTTGGCATTCAGTGCAAAAATGGGGGTCGTTACAATGGTGGACTGACTGCTGGTGCACTACACCCTCCTTAAAAGAAAAGTTTCTTGACCTGTATACAATTTCAATCTCAGCTTTGTTCGATCGGATGTTCATTTTTTCATAGATGTGGTTAATCATTTCCGTGTATAATTGGTTGGTCACAATTGGGTGAACAACTCTAAATAGTTATATGCTTTGAGCAACTATTGGTGCTATCTGGTTTGCTATCAGCTAGTGATGCATTAAATAAACAAGGTTGTAAAGAATTCGATACTTTTAAGAACCCAAAGAATTGATTAAACTACGAACAAATCTGATTTGTTATATTGACAAATGGTATGTTGCCATTTGCCTTGGATCGAAGCAAACACGAAATATGGCTATTCACGAGGTTTATCTCTCTTGCAGATCATATTATAGTTCAGAACCTTTCTAGTTTTGAATCCCACTTGCTTTACCTACTTTCACCATTGCCCAAAAAACTTCCATTATTATATTTAAATGTGCATGCTGATGGAAGGACCTTTGGCATAACACATACTGATTTTTTCCTGTTTCAGACGGTATCTTTCCTATAACTTAACCCCTATTGCTAGAGTAGCAGTGCACATATATCAAAATGGAACATCGACCAATATACATGCAGTCAGTTCAAGATGAGGGACAGAACATCAGACGGTATTTTTCGATAAAGGACGCTTTTATTAATCTTAGTAAATTACATCAAGGTGATACAATTATATTAAGAAGACTCCCGGCCTCTACACAGCTAGGGTGTACACAGCCAAACACACACACACACAAGAAAAGACAAAGGAACCGTCACGGCAAACTACATCACGCAATATTGTCTTCAAGGCTATCCACCATCGTAGCAACACTTGGACCGCGATAAAAGCTCTCCAATGACAACGCCTCCAAAAGGACTCGTCGCTGCACACCGCCATTGCCATGATCCAACGGTGAAGACCGGACCGAAGGTTTTCACCTCGAGAGTAAATCCTCGAACTACAAAACAATGCCTTCAACAAGGCCATTGCGAGCACAACCAACTAAGGTCGAGACCTAGGAATTTCTCCTCAAGTCAATCACCGGAGATCCCGTGTTGCAACCACCCTCATTACGAGCTAGTGCCACCATACCACTTAATCTTAGCCAATAGCAACGGCCACCTTCTCAAGGCCGGACAAACAATTTTAGATGTTCGACTCTCACGATGACAGATTCGCGAGCTAGCCAATAGGCACCACGATCATCAAGTCCATAGAGTGCTTCTAAAAATGAGTTGTGTCGCTGAAAGCGAATCCGCGAATCGATGCTAAGATGACATAGGTCAAAAGAAATGTATGAACAACACTAGTAAGAGATGAAGACGCTGAAGCGAAGAGTAGTTATCTAGATCGCCCATCATCCACAAGTTGCGAAGCCAACCACGGCACCGATGTTGGCAACAACAAGTGAGGATCAACCTAAACCACCATAAGGCAGGGGGCGACGATCGACCATCACCAAGGCCACCCGGCCGATTAGGACTAGTCATTGACCATACGCCGATGCATAGGTGGGGCGCCGCACCCGGGAGCAGCGATCATCATCCGGCCGGCAAGGCTCCCACCAAGAACAGCTAAATCCAGGGGTTGAGAACACGGATCCGGTGAGGGACACCAAAGATCCGGCCGCCAGGCCACCGGATCTCCACCCACCGGAGTGGAGAGCGCAACCACGAGAGGGCGAGGGTGGGGAAGGAGCCCCCTCCAAGCGCCCAGTCAGGTGGCCACCACCGACGGGTGAGGGCGCCAGACCAGCCCCACCACCCCGAAGACCGGATCCTAAGCCTTGACTCAATCGTGGACGCAGCCTCCACCGTGATGGCGAGCGGCTCCTCTCCTTGGCATTGTCAGTGGAGGGTCGCCATGGCACCCTACCAAAAGGCATAAACTTTAAGTTCAAAGAAAACTTATCATTCTGTCCTACCATATATCACCTGCCTGTTTCCACTAAATAGCAGGTAGTACATATTATATATCATCCTGGATGTATGTCAAGGCCCAACAAATTCCTTGGATCTATAGGAGGATTGATTCACAATAGGCATGTTTGGCAGAATGCCAAAAATTGGACTTATCGTTAATCACACTGACATAAGTCATACCAGGCTCAAGTCACAGCCATTTTTCATACCAGAATGCCCTCAGCATGTTGTGACACCCTACACCCACAACACAATGCCAGTGCGTGCGAGTCTACTCCATAATCATTTTATTCCATTCCAACAGGATGATCGGGCCTTTTCATTTTGATAGACTAAACAAAATAGATTTATTTTGTTCCACTACTAATTCATTTTGTTTTGTTCCACTACTAATTCAAAGGTTATATTTTAAATGCCTAACCCATCCTAGCATAGCAGTGCATAGGCTAGATCTAGGATAGGAAAAGACCAAATGCCCTCTAAAGTCTAAATTGCAAGCCAACCATGTAATGGAATAGAACAATCAATATCTTTGAACTATTACCTGAATAACTGTGAATTGTGGCTTACTGTTGCCTTCTCCTGGAGCTTGAACTCTAACCGCTTCTCAGGGTTAAGTGCTGAAAAACAAGACAACAATCATTTAGTTACAACAAATGGCACAAGGGATATAGTTTAGTTGTATCCTGAAATAACTAAACTTTCTAACAACCTGAAACCAGAGTCTGGAGGGACTCTGGACAACAGGATTCTAAGACTTCGCACACCAACTCATTAGTTGTCAGGTGAAATTATAAGATCAAGGTAGCGGACAAATTATAATCTGTCATCTCTCATCTCATTTTTCATCTATTAGGAAGCCCTGAAGGCCATTTGGTGTGCTTCTTTTCCTAGAACTGAGCTTTGGGGACTAATATCAGAACAATGGAAAGAGATGGGCTGGCAAGGGAAAGACCCATCTACAGATTTTAGGTACAGTAGGGTTATCTATGTTGATATTTCCCATGTAAACACAATAAGAATGAGTGGGATTTGATGGTCGCTTACCTTCAGATGGCAAAAATGGCGAGTGGCTTCGGAAGTGACAAAATGGAAGAGGAGGCGGGGGAGGTTAGCTGCAGAGCATGACAAAGGACAAGGAGAATGAGAATATACACTTATTTGCTTACTTTGTAAATGGAAAACAAATCACTATGTGACTGTGTCATTTCATCTTTTTTCTGATAGGATGTTCTCTGTCAAAGGTGTATCTTGCACTTAATAAAGCTTATGCAGACAAATGGCAAACAAATAGCATCAGTATTCATCTTAAATTCTTGAGATGAAAGGGTTTTTGTCAACTCAAATGAAATTGACAAGCACATTGCTTCAGCATACATATCCTCCTCTAAAGTCTAAATTGCAAGCCAACCATGTAATGGAATAGAACAATCAATACCTTTGAGCTTCTCGAAAATCCAGTCTTCAACCCAATTGCTTTAAAAAAACTGAGAGGAATGTCAAGATTTAGCATCACATGACAATTCACAAAGAAAATAAATGGGAATCCACTAAAATGAACTTGGTAAATTGATGGTGAATGAAATAACCAATATATAGATTACAGAAGCATTGTATTGCAATTTACTACACATGATAGAAGGTAATCTGTAGTTCTATTTATTTTTCAAAGCCACTCAAAAAAGATGAAAAGGATTACTACCTTAATTCGCCCACTATATTGCTTGGAGAGTAGGTTTTGTTAAGCTTCTTATTTTAGAATAGAAAACTATCCAGTTAGCTTTTATTTAAAATTATCATAGTTCTTGAGGGCTCCTATTAGCTCTGATTGCAACTTAAGAGTAGTGTGTCTTTCTGTTTTAACTCGCCAGAGTACGTTTAGGTAATAAACTACACATAACTTGGTGTAATTGGTCATTAGGCTGACCAAAATTTACGGGTTCAAGGCCTATTAACTCATTTTTGTGATTGCATCTGGAATTTAGATCGTGAGAATCAAATTTGACCATATTGGTTGCTTCATGATTGCGAAACCTGTCCCGACAAGAATATAAGTTGCTTCATGACAAGTATATTCTTTAAGAAAGTTTATCAAAACCTCACCCAAATTCAGTCAACATTTTGTTCAGTTTGCCTTAAAGTTATGATTTATGAGCTCTGAGTTCAACAATGGATGTTATTATGTGCATAGTGATTGATATAGAATTGCTTGAATACCAGGCATAAAAATTAAGAATGTTCTGAAATAAACAACTTAAAAACCTTGCTCGAGTTGGCAGAGGTTACTATTTCTAATACAATTAATTCCTGAGGAAAAAGAACTTTAGTCCTCTAATTCTTCTTGACAATTTAAAAAGCACAGCCAAATCAGCATTTAACCTGTTAATTCTTAACATGGAATTTGTAGCATATTCAACAACTCAACAACATTGTGGTCTTTTTGAAGAGAACATTCTTCAAATTAATCTGCATCTATACAAATTGCTTGCAAACACTACAAAGATCATGCATGTTGACAAATAATAATAATATTGATGCCTCACTGACAAGTTACCCCTAGGCCTGTATCGGCCTGCAGAGGGGGCAAGCCAGATCCCCTGCCCCTAAATTCATGGGGCCCCTCAGGTATGTAAGTACACCATGGGCAAAAGTGATGCAAAAAATTTATTTGATGTACTTGGCAGATTTGAGTTTCTGCTTGGTATGGTTATCTGGTATGATGTTTTATTTTACTGTAAACAAAGTGAGTAAAAAGCTGCAATCGTCAGCCATGTGTATTGACTCTACTTTGAAGCAAATACAAGATATAATGGAATACTTTGAGAAGTACAGAAATGATGGGTTTTCTTCTTGTCTGAACATTGCCAAAGGTATTGCAAATGACATGGGTGTAGAGGCATCGTTTCGATGGCGTCGTCTTGTGAGGAAGAAACAATTTGATGAAAGTAATTGCCAAGAAGAAATCTTAGAAGCTGAGAGGGCTTTTGAAGTTAAATATTTTTTGGTTTTGGTTTTGATAGACATACATACATACATATATATATATAGACATATATATATATATGAGGAGGTAGATGGGGCCTCCATATAAGTTTTCGCCCTGGGCCCCCAAAATGCCAGGACCGGCCCTGCCTAGGCCCCACTTACCATCTTCACAGTGGACGCTATTTTTCAATTGACACATCTTTGCAGTGTTATTAAGCTAATTTTCCCCCAAAAATGGCTTCAAGTTGAGCAGATGGATTCATAAGTTTCTCTCCTTCCACCAAAGCACCTTCGATACAAGCATCCGACCTAGAGGCAAATATTCCAAGAACATACATGAAGATCAACCCTGATGAATTGCTCTCAAATAGTTCAATTCTCGGCCTCTACCAGACCATTCCAGCACACCTAGAAGTAATCGTACATAAGTACACTTATATACAGAACTAAGATCAAGGTAGCGGGAGAGTTTTGTAATTGGACTTCTTAGTTTCTATTCCCACTTTGTGGTATTTAAGATTTCCCTTCTAGAGTATGAAATTACATCAAACAAAACATTATCTCTATCAATTACCAGGAAGAACAATAAACCAGGAAGAACAATCAGCAGTTCGCCAGATTGATACTCTCTAGCAACCAAAGGACCCTTTGACCATTTGCAAAGAAAAGAAAAGAAAGAAAAGGAATTGGAATCATTCATAATATGATTTGTCACAGAATAAAAGCATTTCAAAAGACAGATCGAACTACTCTAAACAATAACAAACCATCGAAGAGAGAGACGATGAGGGCACACACACGCACCGAAAAGAACTTACTTATATAGAGATTGATTCCAACCTTTCTTCTGGAATGTGGCTTCGAACAGAATAACAAAAAAATCTGTAACAAAAATATCTGTAAGTCGGCAGTAACAAAGCGATATTATACGCTACGGAGTCGAAACAAAATGAGTAATAACGAACCACGATAATTATCGATAAGGTAGATCTCGTTTTTCGTTTTGCTCACAACTTCAGACTTCGCTCTCCGGCTTCCACGGGTCAGAGTTGTTGAAGATGGGCCCGACGAACAAGTAGGTGTCCATCGACTCCACGATCTCTGTGTAGAAGGCAGGCTCACCGCGCCTCGATGCGTCGATGAACCGCGGCGGCATCTCGACACCGGCCCATGGTGGCGGCATCATCGCCACAGCGTGCAGCTCGCGTCCGCCCGACTCCACAAGCGCCTTGCCCGCCTTGGCCACGCGGATCTTGGGGCCGGCCACTAGCACCGCTTCACCACCTTGTTTAGGAACTCCACGGTCGCCTCCACGCGCCTCAAGACCCATCTTGTTGCTCGGCTGCGCCCGCCGCGCCATCATCGAATTCACTCAAGCAATTTGCATCGCGTTGCCTTGCGGAAATGTGCCGGGGATCAAAGAATCAAGGAGCAACAAGTGATCTACCGACCTTGGTGAGAGGAAGTATGGGGCGGGGCCGGATGCGGAAGGGGCAAGGATCTGAAGCGAAGCGGCGGCGAGGGGATGAGATCGTGATGAACCATCTGGAAGGGCGCGGATCTCGAAGGTGGCGGCGGGGGGGAGAATGAGATCGGGACGGTTTGGTTTTGTTCAGGAGTAAACGAGAACGACGCAGCTGAAGAAAAAGAATTGACCGGTTTTTTCCAGCCGGTTCGGTTTTGTTTGGTGGTGGAGAACGGACGCATCACCACCAACTCAAAATTAGAAGTAGTAGAGATATTCGGAACTTATTTAGAGCTATAAAAATTACCGTAAAGTTCTCAATACAGTGGTTACCCTTGGTAAATTTTTCAAAAATTTATAATGTCATTTAATGCCTTTTAAAATTCAAAAATAGAAACTCTAAAAATCTGAAAATTGGAATGCCAGAATTTTATGAAAATAATTATTCAAATTTTTAACTTGAAAATTTTAGGACATAATTCTTAGCTCATTTATAACTCATAAAGAAAGTTTGAAAAATAAATAATATAATTTACACCCTTAAATAAATCAAAACCAGAAAAGACAATTTTGAGCAGTCATCAATGTCAGGATTTTTAATAATTTCCTGTAAAGTATTTTAACCCAAAATTATAATAAAAGGTCATCCACCACTAGGAGACGATGCTAAGAAAGTTTAGAAATATTTTGACCAGTTATGATAGCTCGATTATGGATTTTGTACTGCCCTAAATATTTAAAAAAGGTTTGAAAACTAGTTAAATTTGAGAAATTATTATATGAAAACCACAGTGGAGAATTGAGCGAAACCAAAGAAAATGTAAACTAAATACTTTAGTCTCTCTACACAAAAATTTCTAAAATTTTTTGAATTGGCTAAGACCACTTTTGAACTAAACTAATTTATAACCAAAACTAACAGCCGCATATACAAACAAGACTCACCGTAACTAGTCACCTTGGACCGCACTTTAGCCATGTCACCTTCACCAGTTCGCACCATGCCTTTTCATTGCAGCACCAAGTCAGTCCGACCCAGCCAGCTGCTCCTTCTTCACGAAGCCAGCTCGTACCAAAACACAGCCAGCATTCCATGCGCTGCTCTCTCTCTCTCCCCCCGAATGGTCTTCTCTAGTCATCGCTCCTTTAAACCGATTCATCGCATCAACCGCATCGTCCAAGAGGTCGATCATCGCCACGTTCGTCCTCAGTCCTCCGTGGCGTACTGACCATACCGCCCGCTCCGAGAGCCGAATAGTAAATGCGCCATGCCTGCGGTTGTCCTCCTAGGCGTCATAAAACCAGTGTTTGACCACTGATCGGAGCAGTCCATGGCTTCCTCCTGTCATTCCTACACCCCTCTGTACCCGAGACAGCCTTTTGTGCCACCTTCTTCTCTATAGCCGGTGAACCACAAGAGTAGGGATAAACTCGAATCAAGCTGTCTGGTGAAAAAACTCCGATTCCCTCAACTTGAAGCACTGCCAGCGCTTCGCCTTCCCCGGCGAACTCCTCAGCCACGCACCTCACCAAGCCTTTCCTCGAAGCTCCTCCATCCAGCTGAAGCTCCCTGCAGCCCAAGCCGAGAAAGCAGCAGCCAAAACTTCAGTTCTGCCGAGTTCCAGTGCAGCCACGCCATTGTTAATCGAGTGAAGCTCCAGTGTAATTAGAGGTGAGCACAAATATTTTTGCATACTACCTTTTCACAGAGTGTGTCATAGCCCATTGGTAAAGCCTCTTCGCTGGAAGCAGGATATCCAAGGTTCAAATCCCAGAAAAGCATATTATTTTCTTTTTTCTGACTCACTTCATTTATCTTTTTGTAACTTTTGCTAGGAGTGTCCAAATGAAACAAACTCAGTTTCTAAATTTGATTTAGGAAATAAGGATTTGGAATATGCAATAAAAATTCATATGTTACTTGCGGTATAGTTGTTCAAATTGAGTTTAATCAAAAGTCTCTTTTTAGATGTTATGAAACAACTATGCAATCCCTAATTCCAAAAATCTTGAAATTAATCACACATGTTCCTGCAGCTATGGATGTTCCATTTTCGCAAAAACATTTAGATTTGAATTCATTTTAAGCCAAAAAATTGAATAAAGAAAGCTTCTCATGCCTAGAAGATTAAATAGTAAAAACTTGAAACAAATGAACTCAAATCTTCACCAAATTAGTTTTGTTATACTCTAGAGATCACAAATATTCTGAATATGTAAAAATATTTAGGTTTTATTATAGTTAGCATTAAATGTTCAATAGTCAAAGTTTCAATAACTGAATAGTCCGAATAGTCGTAACTTTCACAAATGAACTTCGAATTTGATGAAACCAATTTTTAAGATCTTATAAAGTGATATTATTTCTAGTTATGTAAAAATAACTCATATTTGTCTATGTTAAAAATAACAACCTAATTTTCAATATGTCGGACTGAGCAGCCTCGCCACATTGGGCAATAAATTGGCCGACATGTTCAATGGTGGTGACAGAATCACCTCTTGAAAACTTGGCAAAATCAGGGACTTTAAAATTATGTGGATAAGGCATGCGGTCTATATAATCTGGGTATGGCTTTCTGTAGCCGATGACCTTTCCCTTCGGTTGTAAGCCGAATTGTTCTCTTAACACAGTAGAGATCTGGTCGGCCCAATTAACATTGTTGGCCAGCAGAGCAATGGGGTTGTGCCAATTATGGCTATAACTGGCATCATGTCCCCCGAGTGCAAACTCCAGCTACCGATTGGATCTAGCTGATGGATATTGATGAGGAAATTGACCGTACCTATCGGTTTTCACAACTAGCGGCTCTAGCAAAGGAACAAAAGGTTCAACATATGTGACTACCCTATGTGGAACTGAATTTTTTAGCAGAACCGGTCCATGGAATTGAGGACCCCTATTAGATTCGATCGGCTGAAAAGCCGATTGTGTAAAAGCATTGAATGGAGCCGACGGCGGCAAGTTAGCCGGCACGTTCAGCTTTGCAGCGTCAGTATATGTATGGTAATGCGTAATCCCGCCAGAATTGGAGTTTCCTGGCGTCAACACAGTGAGTTGAGTTGGCATTAACGAAGGCGTTGGAGCTGACACTTTCACTATGTTGGTGTTTTGCGCTACTAAATAAACAAGATATGTTGGTAGCGCTTGCAGCAGATCTAGCAGAGTCCCAGATGAAGCTAACTCATGAGCAATCACTTAACGCTATTCTCTATCATCGGCTTTAGTGTTGTAACCAAGGCCGATAATTGATTAATTAATGTATGATGCACAGATTGCTCAATCATAACTGATAACTCAGCTTGACCTGGCATGTATTGACTTACCGGGTCAGTTGAGACGCCTGCGTCACCGAGAGGGTTCAGCGTTGGTAACGCAGTTTTCTGGGTAACCCCATGTTGGTTCTTCTAATAGTAGCCCAACATCATCTCCTTCAGAGTAGCTTTTGATCTTCAATTTTCTTGCGTTGTTCTAGGGTCAAATCGTCCAATGTGGGGACGATTATAGCTTCAGTATTGATGTCAGCTAGTGGAGTCGATTTGCTTGTTGAAGACATCTTTCCACAGTCCCACTGGGCGTGCCAAGAGTGTGTTGACGCGAAAAATTTGTAGTAGGGTTTCTAGTTTTAGCACACTAGATGAACACCTGGTTCAAAGCGTGCCAACCGATTTGACCCTATAATCGGTAAGGAAGAAGCGTGAAAATTCGCCCAAAGCTGATCTCAAGTGACGATCGGCTTAACTCCGATCAGCCAAAGCCGATCAGGTCAAAACCAGTGATTAGCCAATCGAGGCTAACCTAAGGGTAAAGGCAGATCGATTATGAAAAGGCGATGTGCAACAAAATTAGAGCAAATCGAACCTGGGGCGTAATCGATGAAGATCAACAATCGGCGATGTGCAACTATGTTGATCAATATCGAATTACAAGGCAAAGTTACAGAACTAAGAGCTAGTCGATAGGAAAAATAAAAGTAGATATGAATTTGGCTGGATTGTTTGTCTTAGTAGCCCTTGGTCCATCTTTTATACCCTTTGGCCGATCCGTGTCTTGATACAACACACTGACAAAAGAATCCGTATCGGCTTTGTTTTCCTAAATAATCCTACCCATTTCCAAATATCTTCAGACCGTGTGCTATCCATACTCTGCTGATCTCAAATTGTCGATTAAACCACACCTGCCAAATTTTGGTGCAAATACAAACAAACATGACGATGAACAGGTACTTACGGCAACAGCATCGTCTCATAGGAACTTGCCGACAGTTGTGACCGACCGAGGATTGGCAGGGGCAGCGAAGTGCTCAATAAACTGCTGGTCACATACTAAAATCCAACCTTTACAGATCTCAGGAGGATAACCGGAATGAACACAGGTAATTGGGAATCTATCAAGGCAAACTAAGCACTAAGGCATCCCGTTAGAGGACCAATATCATGAGGAAACCTCAATCTGACATCCACAGCGAACAGAAAGTAGACAACACCAATTCGCCTTGACAGTGAACAGAGAGGCTGCAATATCAGTATCAATATCACTATCGTGTTTTTTATGTTCTCTGTGTTGTTAAGCCTCATTTAACTAAAAGGTGTCATAAAAGTTAGTTGGCCTAAGGGCTCCATGTGCTCTCTGGTTGTTCTTTTGGCTCGATGTGTGTCTGCCGCGATACTTCCACGAGTTCTCGTTAAAACTTTTGTTATTCTATCTCTCTTGAATGAACTGATCTTTAAAAAAAAAAGCAGGAGACGGCAGCGGCTGGAGGCTGGAGCTAGCTAGGTTTTCCTCTGATTTGCATTTGCTCCCTGCTTGGCCTTCTCTATTCATTGTGCATCTATCAGTGTTGTCCACATTAATCAAGTCCGTTTGAACGCATTTTGCTTAGGTCAAGTCCAGTGATAGATGGTTAGGGATTGTGAAAGCAAGAAAAATGTCGGTCAATCTTACTAGCATTAATTTCCACGAACAATGTAACATCCCAAAAATTTCAAAAATAGTAAAATTGAAAAATTAGAATTTTAAAAATGGAATTGAGTAAACAGTTTAACTAAAACCAAGATTTTCTTTTCAAATATTATCTTTTTCTTCATTTTCTAGTTTGTCAACGAAAAGAAAAGAACAAGTTGCTACATTAAAACTTTTGGTCCAAAATAAATAAACTCTGAAAATGAGTGGGAACGTAATCTTACTTTGAATTTCCATCTTTTCTAACACTTTTTCAACCATAATAATTATTCTTGAATTTTGGGTTTAAAAGAGAAACCAATAAATGAAATGAGTAAATAAGTAAAAGTAAAAAGGTAAAAGATAAAAGTAAAAGGCCAGTAAGAATGTCATTAAACTATGGGAATTATTCACCACATCCTTTCAGCTGTCCAAAGATTTTTAATGATTTAAGTAAAGAAGTAAATAATAAAACGACATGTTTTAACTTCAAAATAGTGTCATGTCAGAATTTTTATTAAATAATGGAGTAAAGTTTTGAGCTGAAAATTTTACAGAAACATCCTTAGCTCAAATTCATTTGAAAAACAATGTTTTAGAAATAATAGACTTTAATTACTCTTAAAGAAAAAACAAAAACAGAAACAAGGATTTGGATCAGTCTTTTAATTGCCAAATCCAACACCTTAATGAAACTCAAAGAAAATTCAAACAACATGCTATAGCAAATAATTTTTTTAAAATACTAGAGACCAAAAGATGAATAAAAATCAATTTTGCAGAATTTTGGCACACCATTTTCAGAGCTTAAAAATTCAAAAACAGATTGAAAATCAGCCAAGTTTGATGAATTACTGTTCTCAAATGACAATAGATATTGAGATGAAACCAAAGAAAATGGAAACTAGATCTTCTAGGCTGCCTACTAAAAAATTTGCAGAAATTTTCATCTGAGTTATCACCACTTACCAAGTCTGCCCAAATGACATGTCAATTCAGCACCTAAAATCGTTCAACTGCTGTACATCACCGATTCACTCGATGAATCCTTGGCTAAGCCACTGGCAGGAGGCCCCACACACGCCTGGACCCGCTGGCCAGCCCCTTCTTCCTTCTTTCCTTCCCTTCTCCCTCTCCTTCCCCTGAAGTCTGCCCAGACCTCGCTTTCTTCTTAGCCTGCCTTGCTTGACCCGGAGGATTGTGCCACGGAGGCTTTGAACCTCTCGCTCGTCTTTGTCACCTCCAAGCTTTGCTCTCTCCGCTGCCCATCCGAGTGCTCGCAAGCCCGTTCTGAGCAATAAAGCCAGCAAGTCTCCTCTCCTCACTCCTTTGCTCATTCTTCTTTGCTCTTGTCTTTGAGGAGACCACTCATCCGAGCAAGCAAGCAGCCAAGCCGAGCATCGTTCAAGCGGTGAACTCCTCCACGAATCCATTTCTTGCGTTCTTGCTCATCTCTAACCACTCTTCTTCATCTCTTGCATGCAGCCGAAGCCATCTCTTCCTTTTGCTTCTAGCCAACAGTTGCTGCTCCTTGCCGTGGAGCTCATCCGGCCAGGCAAGCTCTGAGCCGCCTTGATCAGTGCCTAGGTGAGCTCCTACTGGTTCCATGCGCGTGGGTCTCATCCATCCATTCTTGCGCTTCTCTTTTCTGCTCAGGTGTTTCCTTACCTTGCATGCAGCCAAGCCAACCCTAAGAACTCCCAGTAGGAACCATCTACTCGCAACTCACTTCCCAAGTCTGCTCCAAGCTCGAGCCAGTAGCGCCATTGTTGCTCTCGTGGAGCTCTAAGGTCTGTGTTGGTAGGCTTAAATAATTTGACAAGAAACATTAACACAAGAAACACTATGGCGCAGTGGTATGGCACTAGTATTGGACTCAGCAGGTCCTGTGTTCGATCCTCACATCTGCACATTAAATTTTTTTTATTTTCTATCATTTTGCCTCATGCAATAAAACCTTTATAACTTGTGCTGTGAATCTCCGATTAATGCAAATTTAGTTCCTAAATTTGAGTTACTCAGTAAGGATTCAGAATATGCAATAAAAAGTTACATGTTGCTTGCTGCAAAAACTTTTAATTAGGAGTTGAATGAAAGCCATGATTTAAGTATTATGAAGGAACTATGATAATCCTAGCTCTAAAAATTATGAAATAAATCCAGCATGCTCCTGCAATCTCAAATGCCCCATTTCTGTAAAAACATTTAGATTTCAATGTGATTTGGATCAAAAATTAAGTGTAGAAAGCCTTTCTTTCATGCAAGATTCAAAGGGTTAAAATATGAATTAAACGAGCTTAAAATTTAGTGAAACCAATTTAGTTGTACTTCTAGGATTGCATAGATCATAAGTATACAAAAATATTTAGATTAATCCTTAGTTTGCCCTATTTGCTCATTAGCCAAACATTCAATCGGAAAAACGAACAAATAGCCGTAACCTTTGCAAATGCACCTTAAACTCGACAAAACTGACTTCCATAACCTTGAAATGATATATCCTAACCTGCCATGCAAAAATAACATCAGTTTGATCAACTTCGAGTTAAGCCCGTATTAAGCCTAAATCACCACTCATTAGAAAAACACCTTAAACGAATGTGAAATATCGCGGAACCAACTTTAAAACACTCTTAGGGATATTCTCTACTAACCCCTGAAAAATGGTTAAATTATCCCTTTCGGTGTAGTCGCAACTAAAGAAAGAAAACTGAACCGCAATAGCGCTAAAAGTATGGTCACTTAAGCCTTTTCGGCGGTCCGTAAAATATCACACATAAACATAAAGTTATGAGGAAATACCCTAGAATCAGTGTCTGATACCTATTCTACTAGAATCTGGAAAAATATATCAATTATAACTTCATTTGCATATTAATCCAATCACAAGAAAGACCCTAAATGATCACATCAGCACAGAATCGTTATCACTTAAGCCTCTTCGGTGGTTTATAAAATAGCTCGTCTAAACACAAACTTTTAGGGAATTGGTCCAGAAACCTACTACAATATATGGACAACCAAAATATGTAAAAATATCTTAATTACGACTTACTTGTCAAATAAAATATGCTAACGCAAAAACCCTAAATGATAATATTGTCGGAACCGTATTACATGAACAGTAAGAGTAGAAGTCTCCGTTCGATGTTACCGCAATGCAAGAACTCATCCTATGACCATATAGCAACAGCGGACAACTTCAAATTTCAGATCTAACTCGTAGGAATTGCTCCCACGCACGAACACTTAAAGTTAAGCACTATTCAAGCAAACCCTTAGTCGTTAATCGTAAAACTTCACTCGGCGAACTCGAATAATGCAAACTATATAAGATCACATTAGCCTTTTAGCGATGAATACAATATCTTGTCCAAACCCTAAAAATTATGAAATTAGCTTAGTAGTGCTGTCCAAAATATAGACTATCCAATTATGAAAAGATAATCTCAATTAGCCATAATCGCATATTAATCTTGTTAGCCTAACAACCCTAAGTATTCATATTCCTGTAGCTCAGAATATAAACGAATGAACATTAGTTGCAAGTAAGGAATCATTAATTGTAATATTTGTATCACCAGAACCTTATTAAGAAACACGAAAATGTAACTGGTAACCTATCATAATAGGTCTAGAATACTCACACTAACTCTTGTGCAATAATAGCTCAGAAATAAATACTATTCATATATACAACATACAACAAATTGACTAATGAATAATTCTATTAATCCAAATGACCTTTGCATCTTGAATTTGATACTATAAATAAATGAATACATAATCTTAGCTTTTAGAATTCGTAAGATAAGAATAAATAGCCTATGAAAAGAAACCATATAACAATCGACACGAAGCAGATAACAATATGAACGAATATGCATAAACCTTAATTGTTTCTATGATTTATTTATATTTGGATTTCTATCTGATTTCTTTTGTCCCATTTTGATTCGATGTTATTTGCTTTTGTCTCGGTTATTATTATTCGACGCGTAGAAGACGATATTTCGGATCCGATTAATAACGACATCGACTACGATCCGGATTATATTCCCGACGAAGAGCAACCAGGCAAGCACCTCCTTTGAGCATTTTGATCCCATATTTGCAAAGTTATGTTGCTTTATCAAACTATATGCATGTGTGTATGATTTAAACTTGCTATATTGTGGGCGATGGTAGCTAAATCCTATTGTTGCATTCCCATTACCTTGACATTTGAATCACTGCCATTGTAACCTAGTAATGGTGTAGACAATAATTGATGTCACTTGGGTAAAACTTGCGAGATTAACATATGTATATGCTTAGACTTGCTCATTAGATTGGTTTCAACATGATGGGAGATGTTTCAACTACATTGAGCAAACTTGTTTAAATTGAACGGAACCGAGGTATGGTTTCCGTGTATCTTGGTAAAATCCAACTCAAAACTTATGATTTAGACGCGGGCGAGTTATTACTTAACTTGAGGCGTGAAATGGACCTCACGTGTAGTTAGGGGGAGATCCTCGCCCGGGTCGATTAAGGACCGAACTTGATGCTATCACTTAAGTGTTTCGGTGCAACCACATGTGCTAGTATGGGATAGCCTAAGCTCACTAGATTGGCTAAAGTCTAGCCTTGCATTTTGGTAGGCGGAGTAGTATGGACGATCCGATGTCTTTGAGTCGTTCTAGGTGCTCCTTCATCGAGGTGTTGGGGCCCAAGCATTTCAATACAACGGTGCATGCCTTGTCATGGGGAGAGTTCGCGATGGGGCACCATCGGTCCAGGATCTCCGGAGGCTGTGGCAAGGGTTTAACATCATCGTCGGCCGGTGCAAGGCTAAGCTTTAACTAGTTGAGCGGCCGTCACAGTCTAGCAAATCGAGATGCAGTGAGTATCGTGAGGCATGGTTGACATGATTGCTAGAATGTGTCATGTGGGTAAAGTGTACACTCTCTGCAGAGATTAAAATCTAATTAATTAGCCGTGCTCGCGGTCATGAGCAACTTGGGGAAGTAATGCCAAGTATAGTCTTTTGCTTTTGCTAAAGCTTTTGGAAATGGTGTTGGAATGAGTTGGTGGATTGGGAAGCCATTGGTGGCTGTTTTTACTTGTCATTTGCAGCCAAGGAGGGCTGTGAATTGCTGTATATGAACTCTACTTACTGTTATTTAGCTTCATATTAAATGCTCTTTACAAATTCGTTACCGTTTTATGAATCTTTTGCTTGCAAACAAAATCTGCCTTATGCTGAAATGAGACTAGTGTAGAAGCTTAATTCCTTGCTATAGCCCTGCATTTACTATATTTCCATACACTAAAGTCTTGCGAGTACATACGTGTACTCACGGTTGCTTAATCCTAACAATATAGACGACGGTATGGAAGAACGCCCCGACGACACGTACTCACTCCGGGTTTCGACAATCTTGTTGATGGATGAACTTGGGCTTTTCCAAGTCGGTTGCCTTTGGGTTATTGGATGGGCATACCGCTGTCCTACTTTTGGTATATGTTTAAATTCCGCTGCAATTTACTCTTCGTCATGTAATATTTGGCCGGTCGGCCACTACTTGTAATAGTAAGTAGTTGTAATAGTTGTAGTTTATGTTTATGCTATTCCAACTGCTTAGATTCATGTGTATGTGTTGCGATACATCTCGAATGCGGGATATGTGGGTGCTAGGCGTTGATCTTGGGAACTAGCACTAGACACATATCCGGGTACCTGGAATTGTAATCAACCTTCAGTGCATACGCTCGTGCGACCGTCGTTCTTTGGCCATTGCTCTTGCTCCCCTTGGAGAGTGCGGGCGATACCAAGGTCCTGAGACGGATGGCGAATGCTATGCGTGGATGAGTTGGTCTCAATCCCGGTATGGTTGTTCGGAATGGAATCGAAACTCCCATGGACGCGTAAGTGTGTACGGTGCGACTACATGGCTCATATTTGGTTGAGTGAGGGCCATTTAGTCAATACTCCGTGCACGGGACTTTTGGGTGGCAGTGAGCATACACTTAAATGGAGTATGGGTGTCACCTCTAAGTCCAACGCACGTGTGAGGATCGATTCATACTTCCGGGTGCCCACAAACAATGTCATGTTTTGAAGGATTATGTTTTGAAGGATTATCTTGAAAACCATGGTACTATAAAAATTAAGCGGTTTAAATCACTATTTTAAAGTGTACCACCTAATTATAGATCTAGGTAGGATCGGAATTATTTGACGAGATACAGATCTCGATGTTGATAACCTTAATGCAGGGCATGTATGATTTATGCAGGGGAGCAGACGAGAAGAAGTTGAGAGCTGCTTTCATGTTTGCACAAATATTAAAGCATAAATGAAGAGTAGATGATTCCTTCACTTGTTTCAAGATTTGTGCAACTTGGATTGTAACCTTGATGCTATAAATAAAGAGTGTGGGAGTCATATGGAACAAACTCAATTATTCCGCAAAAAAATCCACATCAAAGTACCAAGCAATCCACTATTTCTGAGAATGTATCTGTCAAAGCTAGTTCAGAGAAGGGGCCGGAAGGCCATTCGGAGAAAGGGAATTCGATCCTTCTCTGATGCCCACCCATCCTCGGTTCTTTACACAACAGGGCGTGATTGAACTCATGCCCATCCCAGTTGACATGAGATATTTATAAAAAAACGCGATGGATATTGGATTGCTAGACGCATTGATTTCATCATACGGTGATATTCTAAATGACAAGGAGCTCAGATAGACAAACACAAACGAATTTGATACATTCCGCTTCGATATATCTCGAGTTCTTTTTAGCAAGATGATCAATCCTAATTCCATTGGTAAAATGGAAACAAAATACAACGTCCAGAAACATGACCATACCATCATCATGAAGACTAGCAGAAGCGAAAACCAACTCCTTTACTGAAGAACACCTGGAATAAGCTATATCCATGGTGCTTCCAACCATGAAGCGAAATATGTCGTAAACCTAGTTACGCGTTGCTTGGATCACCTTGTAGTTCTGCAAACTTCCCGTAGTTTCCTACCAAGGAAGGAGGCCATGCCATGAAGTAGGGATAGAAACAACAGAAGCTACATGGAAACAGCGTCTCCAGCTCCATTGTTTCTAAGCAGAGCGAGTGGACCATATCTGATGTGGCCAAGTACACAAAGCCATCTTTCATGTCCACCAAAATCATCATACCAAGGGCGGGGGAGATGCCCTCGTAATCGAACCAGTCGTACGGCAGCCATGTCTCAAGACCGTCATCGTCAACCCCGGGCAACATGACGCTGATGTAGAATCCAGGTGAGTTATAAACAATGCAAGGAGTGCCATCCTTTGTTTCGCCGAAGATGACTTCGTAAGCATACCTATTTTTCAAACATGGTGGGAGCTTGGAAACAGCGAGCTCCATCGTCTCAGTGTCCAGCGTCAGCAAGTGCTCCATGTTCAGGAAGGGCCAGTAGATGCGCCCGTTTGCTTGCGTCCCAAGCTGGAGCCATGGCCATGGCCAGGATAGCTTGTCGCCGTCATGCGGTGGCGTCCTCGCAGTGACCACAAACCATGGCAGAGCGAGCCAGTCCCACGTTTTCGACGAGAAGACGGCCATCCGCACCCTGGATTCGTCGTGGAAAAGCCAGACCAGTCGGAAGGACATGGGGTCTTCATCGGAGCAAAGCAAGTGCACGTCCAGCGAGCGAAGCCGGCCACGATCCCCCGTCGTGATGTCTTCATTGGGCACAGAGATGTACTTACGGCTCTGTCGGTCCAAAGGGTTAACGGCGCCGAGTACTCCGGCGTCCCCGTTCGTGAGGACGTAGCCGCCGCGGCATCCGGTTGTAGGATCGGATGACGTCAATCAGAGGGGGGGTGAATGATTGAGCGGAAGCTAAAACAAATTTTTAGTGATTCTTAAAACCCCCTAAACAACATTAGGAAAAACTGCTTCGGTTTTGACAAAAACAGATTAACCTACGTTTACTAAAACAGTAATTACCGAAGATCCCACCGTTAGATCGTAATGAAATTTTAACTGTAGAAACTAGACTCAATTACAAAGCGAACGCAACAAAAATAAACTTGATCGGATCTATGGATCTCCAGATATTACCTTCGCAAGATGGATGCAGTACCTTTAGTCGCCAGACTCCAAACCATGCGTGGCCGCCGGACTTCTAGCCTCCATGCATGTGCGGATCTTCAGGTCGCCGAACGTGCAGGATCCACTGTAAGAAACAATGACACAAGTAGAAACTCTCTGGCCACAAGACACAAAGAATTATCTAGTTGCCTAATATGCATGCATGCAAGCAATTGAAGCAGAACATCACGGCCAGGAAGATTAAAATCAGCCACAAGGATGCTACACTCTGGCCGCAGGGAATTGATCTAGTGCTGCACTCTGGCCGAAGGAAATTGATCTCGTGCTGCACTCTGGCCAAAACGTCTCAAGCAGTCATGCATGCATGCAGCCGCCGCACCGTTGCCTGTCCGCCGGGGAGCTCTTGCCGCTAACGAAAAATGCCTACGCCTCCACGCGTGAGGTCAGCCGCCGGACACAGATTATCTAGTCGCAGCCTTCTTGTCGTCCACGCAAGCGCTTCACAGTCGCCGAAGAAAAGACCTGCAGGCAAATACACAAGACGTCGAGCACTTCACATGCAAACGCATCAAAGCTTCTGATCGCCAATCTTCTGTCGTCAACAGGAACTTCTGGCGCAGCTTCTAGTCATCGGCCAGGACGTCTCGTGCATGCAAGAACTAAGTCACAAGTGGAGAAATCAAAGACGCAAGCACTCGTCGTATCATGCATGCATGGAAGCCTCCGAATTTTCTAGTCGCCAGAACTCTTCAAATCGCTGGAACTCAGCAGCCACCTCAAGCTCTGGCCGCAAGACTCCAGATACAAGAAAAATCTCACGCCGCCGGACGCCACGCATAAAAACGGCAGCCGCCGCCCCAAAAGCATTAATTCATTAATTAGGTTTTCAAGTCCTTTTATACAACTCAAAACCCTAACCTCTTATCTCTAATTAAACACATGTATGCATATCCATTGGCCCAATAACACATGGCCCAATATATGCATACAACCCAAAATTCACACATGCACGCGTACGGCCCACCTGCCGCACTCACGTGACTAACCAGCCTCCGTGTACACCGTTCTCTAGCCCGAACGTCCCGCATGACATCCTCGACCACCAGGACCTCGATTCCTCCCTGAACCTAGTCCCGAACCTCAGCTCCTCCATGAACCTAGTTCCGGTCCCGTCATCGACCACGTTCGCCCTTGAGCAACACCTGCACACGAATAAACACCAAACGAATCCGAGCACAAGTCCACGACTTGACTCAAAGTCAATCCATGCAACCACTCACACGAGCGCATTGCATCAAGCAAAAACATCATCCAGAAACTAGTTCATCCCAACTTAATCCACATTAGCTTTATTAACTCTTTTTACCACTTATTCATCACATCAAAATCTCACCAATTGTTCATCACAAATATATCACGTACCATGATCTTACACCGGTAACGTACAAGCGGAGTGGGACGTTGCGGTCGCTCTGGAGGAGGTGAGAAAAGTCGCCGCCATGACGGACCGCGAAAGCACGCCCGATCGCGGCAATGGGCGGCACGAAGAGCGGGAGAGTGTCGCCGGGATTGGCGAAGAGGCGAGGCGGGCGCCGTGGAGGGCGCGAAGCGGCGCCGAAGGACGGGAGGAGGCCACCGCTTGGCGCCCGCGGCGGTGAGGGCGGCGCGGACGAAGCGTGCGAGGGAGGAGGCGGAGGAAGATATCCAGCACGAGGTCGCCGCCGAGTGAGAATATATGTGGAGGAGCCGCGGCTCGACGACTCTTCGCCGCCGCTGCCGGCGTTGCGCGGCCACCGGCCATGGCTGGAGCTGGCAAGGTAGAAGTGGAACACGAACTGCTGGCCTCTACAGCTGAGGGTTCAAGTTTTAAAGGAAATTTTCCGCGCAGAGTCGAGGGAGCCGGTTAACGCCAGCCGTAGATCCCAGGAATCCGGTGGACAAGAATTGCCTCGATCCAGTCAGAGCACCTCGACTTCTGCCATTCCTCCTGGCCGACGCATACACTGCCCAAGAAGATACACACACACCAACCGGCTGCATGTCTTGAATTAACGGGAGAAGATTAACATTTCCCAAAGACGTACGACCGCCGCACATTTGACCGTAATCCTTACCAGAAAATGGATTTTGCTCATTCTCCTGACGCTGAGGCACCTGATGCTGCCGTCGCCTGTCGTTCGATATATAGATGCAGGCGACTGCTGAATTAGTGCCTCCTCTGGCTGTCACCGCAGTGGAACTTACCTGCTCATCTTAGGATATGTGCAATGGTATTAGCTATAAGAAATATCTATTCATCTATAGATAGTATATAGACAATCTCTTCAATAGATTAGCTATAGCATTATCTATAAAATTAAATATTGGCCCACATGTAATAGATAATAAGTACCTTGGAATCAGATATAGCCTGAATATACATTAGTAGCTGGTCTATATCTCTCTCCTCATTTTCTCTCTTCCACCTAAGCAAAATACTGAGATGACACCCTTATAGCTAGCTGAAGTGGCACCATTGCACATGCCCTTAGGTCGACACTGTGTTTGTCGGGTTTTGATCAATATTGTGCGGTACTACTGTATTGTCGATTATGCTACAGTGCTTTGATATGGAAGATGACCGTTCTGCCATGTACTCCTAGGATGAATTGAATTCCTGGAGTTTTCTTTCAGACTCTTTGGCCTTGTTTGGGGGAGATTTTAAGCCAACTTTAGCTTTTGAAAAACCAGCAAGTCCTACCTCCCTCTCAAAAAAAAAACTTAGCTTTTAAGTGGTTTTTGGCGAAAGCTAAAAATTATGTATGACTAGCAAAAGCTAAAAGCTAGGTTAAACCTGCTTTTGTAGCTAATTACTGAGAAAAATTAGCTATTTATCAAACATGCTCTTATAAAAAGATACAGTTGTTTTTTAGCCTAGAAAGCTAAAAATAGATTTTCAAAAAAGCTGCAGCTCTCCAAACAGACCCTTTGTTTCTGCCTCAAATGTTACATCTCTTGTACTGAAAAAATATGTTAAATATGGTGATTCATAACTAGCATTTTAGGATTTGAAAAGGTGTGTTAAATAAATCCTAACAGGATTAGGATTCCTAATCTTAATAGGAGTAGGATTCCCATTTGTTTTAGATGAGAACTAGGGATACTATATAAACATAGGGGTGGTCATGGAGAACTCAAGCAATAAAGAAGCCACAAGCGAACTTATTTAGAGCAAAAGGTGTACAAGAGGATTAAAAGCTAAGTTATTCTTTAGCACTATATTCTTATATAAGGCAAGGATCCAATGGTCCTAAAAAAGGTTCGAGAGATTGTGAGAGAACAATCCCTATTACTCTTTTGAGATTGTGCTTAAATAATTTTCAGTCAGCTTGGCCAAATCTTTCTCTCTCGTTGTGGTTGCTTCAACATCATTATTTTGATTTTCTCTACGAGACTTATCTACTTTGTTCTTAAGACAGTGCATGCTCATGTCTTATCTCACAGAACTTTGATCTGATCCAGGGGCTGTTGCGTATAAGAAGGGTATTAGAGTATATTAAGTGGAATAAAATCAAAATTGATGTTGACGTTGTGGAATCAAGTAGAGAAATTTGACGGTGGATGTAACGACCCCCATTTTTACATAGAATGCAAAAATAGAAATCTAATATACTTGCAGTACTAACCCCTGGATTAGTAGCTAGTACGCACATTCACAACCATACCTCATAATATTAAAGCAGAAACTAATATACAAAGAAATCTTACAATTCAGAGCATACTAGTTCAATGCCCGTGTGTTGCTACGAAAAATAAAATTGGTAACGAAACATAAAAGTTAAGCAATAAAAGAAAATTGTGCTATAAGATCAAACATCTATTTCTCCCAATTACAAAAGTTTTTATGATTTCTCATTAATAAATGATGAATAGGGGCATTCATCCCAACGAGGTGTTCTTTAACACAATAATGGGCAAACTGTGCAAAGAAGGAAGGTTTGTGTAGGCCCAAATTCTCTTTGACTTGATGGTGCGTTGCAAAGAATGCATATATGACACACAACTGATAAGAGGAGAGTTTTCTTAGGTCTAGCGTCCAAATGTCCAAGAAGTTCAGAAGTAATTGTATGGCCATTAGCTTGGACACAACTGATAGAACACGATCCAGCATGATTTCTTCAAAATTTCACAGTTGTTTAGGTCTTAGTGTCGAGATGGTCTTCAGGGACCATGAATGACAGACAGGCTTCAGTCTCCAATGTATGCAAGGAGGGCTAAGAAATAGCACATGAAACACCAAGCATCCTGGAAGATCCCTATACAAAGTAGTCTTGCTGCACAACAGTGATGCAGTCATAGGGAAGCGACTCATCCTCTTTCTGTTTCCCTATATCACCATTTCCTTGGATGTTCCAATATATCTTTGAAAGGAGAGGCGTATATAGGTCTCCAATGATATACAGAAAAAATTGATTTTAGTTCACAATTTGGAGGAAGATATTTGTAACATCATTCACCAAACTTCACAAGCATCTACCAGCAGATAGAGTTTGATCAGGTTCTCTAGTAGAACATAGCACAACAGAACCGGCAAGAATTGTAAGAAATCCACAAAGCCCAGAGGCAATACTGCTTGCACTCTGCCCAGACCAGTCCTGAAACAGAAATTCACTAACAGATTAACACTACACTGAGAATACTGGGCATATACTAAAGTTTTCATATTTTGCTCACCTTGAACATTATGGCACTCGCTAAAATAGTGAGGATTGTAAACATGGCATAATAGATCAGAGAGACAACTGCTGTATTGAAAGTATCTAGTGCTTGAAAATTTAGCATGACACACAGCGACGCCAAAATTATATTAGCTACTAATGGAGATGTAACCTCTCAAAATATTTGTCTTTTTCACTAACGTAGACAAACATTGAAATTAAGTACTGCAATATCACTCAAGTAAGGCTATACTAAATGAGTCTATGTAAATGTGAATATGTGATCAGCTGAACCTCTCAGACAATTTTTGTAAGGAACTTCTGGCACAATTTGCATAGAGCATACTTTTCATTTTGTTATGGATGTACCATTGTGTGAGAATTGGAAGATTAACATGCCTTTTTTTCATGTATACTGATCAAGCATTGGGTGTACCTTGTTTAGATAAACTAACTGAATAACTATGCATGTTGTTGAAACCACTGCAAACAGCCATGTCTGGTCTTATTGAAGTGTAACCTGAATTGTCTGGTCTTATTGAAGTAAAAATGAATTGTCTGGTCTTATTGAAGCAAACAAACATGTAAAAATGAAGGGCAAAAGAGTGTCATTCACTTGTCTGGTCTTATTGAAGTGTAACCTGAATTGTCTCAAATTGGGTGACCAAAGCGACTCCACCATCAATATGAGCGCCTCACTGAAAGATGAATGAGCTCCTCGACAATGGGCACACCATATCATGATAGTAGAAACAAATAACTTAGCTCCACACAAAAGATAGTTCTAGACAGATAAAAGCAGAAAAGGCAGTTAACATAATAAGGAAACTATTGAAAAGCTAATTACAAAGTGCAAGGTGATTGAAGATGCTGAAAATGAACAGATTGAGGGTGGGCAGATCCTAGCATCCTGTGTTTTTTGCATTTTCAGTTCTCAAAACAAAGGACCAAAGCAAAAATATCCTTAGCCATACAAATGAAGTGATCCTAAGACATACGGAAGTGTTCAAAGAAGTGATCATCACATGTCACTATAAATGAACTACCTAAAAACTTTTACCAGGATGTGTGCGTGTCTAGAATAGTAATACCTGCTGCCGTGCAATACCAACTCCAGCTTTGAGCTCCTGCCTATGCAGCTTCAGAACACAACACTAAAATTATAGAGAGAGATGGAAAATTATCCATTCCAATAGAAGTATACAAAATTCTGCATTGTTAAAGAGGTGTATAAGCCTACAAGTGCACCTGAAATCTGGTCTACATAAAAGGATGCTTACATAAACAATCAATCATACGGCAGTACAACACTATGTTATCAAAAGAAATAAAGCAGGATGTATGCTTATGTACAATAGCAACATACCGGAGAAATTCCTGACAACCACTTGGTCACAACAGAAAGGTCTTGACGCCATTCATGTTCACATTGCCAGGAGCTGGCACACGCACAAGATTAACAGGTCCCTTCACCATGTCAGACAAAAAATTAATATCATAAAATTAAATGGCATCGAATGTATAAACTTTAAACAAGGAAAGCTAACAAGAGAATCCTGAGTGTTTTACAAAAGAACAAAGAAAATTTCAATATTACCACTCCCAAAAAAGATGATGCCATATGGAATTTGCTCAAGTGAATTGCATACCTTAGTTGGCTGTGTCCATATAGTAATCCTCCGATGAAAATTTGCCACTCATAATGCACGAGGACATGATCGAGGAGACCATTCAATGAACTGAACAAAGTCACGTGGAGAATCTGTTCAATTGACAATGTAATTACAGTGAAACATGGTGGGGGATAGAAAACTGATGTAAACGAAACTGAGTTTTAAACTCACTATTTATATGGTTGTCGACAGTCATTTGTACATGCAAAAATAATCACACTACCAGATGCAATTGAGACTGGAGATTGGAGTATGTATTATGTAGCAATGCATGGGATGTAAGTAAACCATATTAAAGAATATTTAGGTTAGCAGATAAATAGACATTTACCTGCTCTCACATTGAAAACAGAACATTCTGTTGCCCTCTCTGGATTCAGTATGTGTATAGGAATCCAAAATGGTGGATTTGAATTAGAGCTAAAAGTATACATTACATTATTTTTGCGGCAAAGAAATGTAAATAAACAATTATGCAAAATGGTTTAATAACTCATGAAGCCCCTCTGGAGCAAAATACGAAGCTAACTAATTCTGCAACCTACAATGATACTCCGTTTGAAAATGAAATTGTCATGCAAGGCAGTGAGGGACAAAGTAATTTTCAAACAAAGGATGGATTGAATGATTAAAGAGTATGGGAATTGCGCATACCTATGATTGTCCACCTTTTCTGCTCCAAAACCTCCTCCTACATCAAAATGTCAGATTTACACAAAAGAGAAGCTAATTTAGTCATGAAATTCTTTATTCTGGAAATGAACCAATTGCTTCATTCAAATGTTTTTACAGGTTTCTTCCAATTCCAAAATGATTAATAAGATCCAGTGAATAATGAATTGACATAATTAGATTTGGGATTCATGAGATAGCTTCTTATTATGCGAAAAGTTACACGTTCAATTTCCATAGGAAAATGATTGGTGATTTGTCAGGGTACTACAAAGTACAAACCTCTAATTTTCTAAAGAGCAAACAAGGTCAGAAAATTAGATCTTATCCAAATCAGGATCCAAACAACCTAAGGTAAAGGAACTTTATCAAAATTTTAGCAGGAACCATTCATGTGCCTCATAAGATCTCAACAAGTTGCATGATAACATGATTATTCAGTGTAAGTTAGCACCAACATTGGTTTGAAGTTTTGTAGACAATTACAGTGAAGTTACCTTGTTGGTTTGAGCTTTATTATATCAAATGGGTTAACTTCCTCAAACCTGCATTGTTCCAAAAAGATGCTTCGCCTTTAAACTTGCTTCAAGTTGATACAAAAGATGCACGCAAAGTAATTCATCGTAGTGTTGGACAATGCAAGTTCGAATGTAGCTTCACAACCAAAGACCCACCATTAAACTTAATAGAAAGCAAATAAAGAACACTTTCAAATCTAATACCACCCCTTTCACTCATTCTGTTCTAATACCGCACAATGCCATCAAATGCGCCCAAATGCGCCCCATAAGAACCCGATTTAACTCAAGGCGCCAGATTCAGTAGCATCAATCGTCGTGTCGCCAAGCAGCTCTAATGCACCTTTCCTCATCGCCAAATAGTTGATTTAGAATAGTAGAGAAACAGAAGATTTCATATAACAAAAGATGGACAATCATAGGTATGCGCAATTCCCATACTCTTTAATCATTCAATAATAGACGATCATAAAGCATTGTAAATGAACAACCAAAACGTTCTCATTTCTTTGTAAAAAATGGCATTATCCATCGAAAAAAGATGGTTGTTAAAATCATATTGGAAAATCAATGGAATCCGCTCGATTTTCTTCACCTCCAGAATGATGCACATCTCAACCCAAAGAATCTTAGAATATTAGAGATGTCTACTCTGCCCACAGAAGGCTTCATATAAAAACATGGGCAATCATAGTAAAAAATACACACTGCTATGGGGTAACGATAGATTGGGCAGTTGAACTTGGAGTGAAATGACAAACAAAATTAGAGCATTCCGACCGGTGACAACAGAACAATAAGCGCTATCAAACACGACAAGTAGTACCAAAACGTTCAGTTCAATACCAGTGTCAATCTAGTTTAGCGTAACAGAAACATAAAAATTTTGCTAGTGATACCTCAACCAAGTAGTAACAGTACCATCAACTACGGAGTCACGCACCACCAAGAAACGAATTCAATCAAGGCATATGTAAGAGAGAAGGAAAGCTATCGATTTAATACTCATACCAGGGTAATCACAATAAGTATACATCTATTTCAAGATCGTATTTCTCTCAGTCATCCGGACTCATCAGCGACGAGGCTGGCAGCGATACAGAGTGCAGGAAAGGGTATTAACAAATCCTCCGTCCCCACACAAAGGGGATTATCCCTAAATATTGACTGGAGCGCCAGATGAACCATCTTGGGCCCAGCTCCAGGCCCAAGAGAGCACGAAGGATCTTCGGCCTCGATCAAACCCACCAGGGGTAATCCGACCGCACTCCGGATAGAGCCCCGCAAAACTCGCCAACAACCCCGCCACATTGACCGATACGACTACCGGTCATCGCCCCATGAACACGACGTCCGTGATGAAGCAGGTGGATCCTCCCCGGGATGGTGCAGGGACCGCTAAGTCAAGCACCCGTCCTTTCACCCCGTCAGGCACAGTGAGGGGATGCGCTCCATCCCAAGGCAACACCAGAACACGGCGCAAGCAACGCCAAGATCTCGAGAGGCGTATCAGAGAGTGTACGCACCTTCCGGCAGACTGCTTGCTGTGTCACCAACCCGGGCAGGATGAACAGGAGCCTGTCCGTCATCATGACCGAAGATCGGGACTCCTGGGCATAGCATACCCCTACACCTTTCCTCCGACTCCGTAACTCCCCTCCGACTATATAAAGGGAGGTAGGCCCTCTAGGAAAAGGGGACTCGTTCACTTTTCTCATTCTACCTCATTGGCTCATCCAACCTCGTTCAGGCCGTCCGACCCGAACGAGCACACTAAGCTCCCGGGCTCCCCTACTCGAACGAGCACTAAGGGCCTGTCCTTAACTCTCGCTTGTAATCCACCATACTCGAGCAATGAGATCCACCACCACTTAACCGAAGTAGGGATATTCGCCCCAACCAAAGATAATGCCTTGGACCCTTAGTCTAACCATTCAAGCGCGGGACGCGCGCCCTAGATTCTACAAATTTACTTGCCGGTTTTACTTAAACACCGGCAGCCGCGCACTGTAGGGGCCTCACGCCATCTTTGTGATCTTCCGATCCCCATCTCTCCTTGATGGCCTTTTTCACCAACGGCGACGATCTTCGCTGGGCGAGCCGGGCTTGCCGCCGCTTAAGCTTCGCGCAACGTGAACGCCGAGGCCCTGGCGGGTTGCTTGGCAGTAACCCTGCATCGATCCGGAGCAGATCAGCCCGCCTTCAGATGCGCCGCGCCACAAGACGCCGTTCACTAACAATCGCCGAGGGGTCACACGGCCTTCGGCTTCGCCCGCCGAACGCCGCCGTTAGAGCGGCAAGTGCGCAGCGTTCTGCATGCCCCTCGAACCGAGGGACCCGGGGCTAAGGCCATTGCCGGAGCCTCCGAGAGCCTAGAGAGCGGCTGCTGCGGAACATGCCGCCTTCCGTTCCTTAAGCGCCTATGGGGCCCACCGACTCAAAGACCTTTCGTTCGAGTGACATCGAGGATCGCGGCTGCTTTAAACGCTCGAATATTGAGAAGCTAAGGAGGTTCTGTCCCGCACCTTCATCTTTATTCACGCTTTTCATTAAATCCCTCGTTCAGTGTGTCGCGCCGCGACCACATCCCCGTCCTCGCGCCGCCGACTCGTGGGTCGCTTGTTTGCATATCGCTTAAGATGGCGCCCGAATCGACCATTAGATCCCTTGCGGCGGTGACCCTCTCGACCGGTGCACGCCTATACCCACCGCTTATGGTTGGGTATAGTGCTTTGCGGTAAAAGGAAGTGCCCGTAAGGTTCGAGCCATCATTGGGTCGGGAACACTCTTTCCCATGATAAGTGCGAGCGAGCGTTTTGCTCCTTAGGTCAAGGAAGGCCTTCCCCAAAAGTGTTAACATGTCGACCTACGCTTATGCAACCTCAGTGGTTCCTAAAGCTATGGTCATCGAATGTTCATCATCTTTGGGAAAGCGCGAAAAATAAAATCAGGCCTACGGAACGGCCCGACCAAAATGAAACCTCAGTTCATTACAAAAACAAAGTTATTACAAAAATCAAAACATCTAACTTTCCTCCTGTTTCCGGTGGAGGATGCTCTATGGCGGTATCCGGCTGGCGATCACCGCGGCATACGGGTCGACCTGGTTCCTAAACCCTTCGACCTCGTCGTCGGTCCGGTTCGCTGCGACCCCACTACTAACAACGGTAAGGTTGATGCCGTTATAGTGGGAAAGGGTGAAAACCAGCGCCGAACAAGCTCCGAGCTCTATCCCCTCGCTCATCGCGAGCTCGACGTGCTCCGGCACACGAGCCAGCGCGGTAGTAAGTGAGCTCGAACTTTGCCCGGCGGTCCCAAGCACTCGATCGCGGACCTCCCGGCCGACCTCATGAAGGGCCGTCACTTAACTCGCCGACAGGTCTTGCTTCGCCACTTCTTCGCCGAGAAGGCCACTTTCGTGGACGTGACCGCCGCCACACGCTTCCTCCACCGCCACCAGACTCCACAAATAAGCCGAGATCCTTCCGCAAAGACTTCGGATCGAAGCAATATCAAAAGGAAGGCCCGACGGTCCACGATCATGAAAGTTGAGCTAGGGTTAGTTTGCTCACTACCATGGAGGCCTCCACACGCCGGAGGTCCTCTCGACCTTGCACGGGCCTCCCGCCACGCAGTGGCATCTTCGGCGAGTCTCCGACCGCCGAGCCTGTGCGGTTTCACCTCGGAGGCGCACTACCTCCGACCGCACGGCTTTTTTCAAGGTGACAGCAGCGTCCTTGGCGCTGATGGCTGCCGCCAAAAGAGACTCAAGTTCGGACACCCTCATCCTCAAGGACTGGTTTGTCCGGCGCTCCTCGAGCAAGACTCCACGACTGCCCAGCCTCCCGCCGGGCCTTTTCCGCCTCGCCCACTCACAAGCACTGGGCTTCCCGAGCTCAAGTGACTCGGAGTGCCGACGATCGCTCCTCCACAAACCGCCATCATCCGCCATGCAAGATATGGAGGACGCCGACTTTCTCCCGACCGGCCTCAAGAATCGCAAAAGCCTGTGCACTCCATTTAGCCTCACGACCGCTAAAGCAAGTCAAGGCTTGAAGCTAAGTGGTCGGCCGGGCTTACTCGCTGGTCGGACGGTGACGCCGAATGACTTTCGTCACCTGTCACCGAGCTAAGGGCGAAGCCGACCTCCCGACCTGCCCAGTGAGCCTCCACTGCCAGCACCCTCTGAGGGCCCCCACGCACCGCCTCGCCATCGTTCAGCACGAGCAGCCGGGCCACGGCCGGTCACGCCGGTAGGTTAGCAGTGCCAGGGGGCCTTTGGCCACGGAGGATGTGTGCGCCGCCCCGCCTGCGACCCGGCATCAGCCGCTTCCGACGTCTGGATCATCTCAGTCGCCGGCCTTTGGCTCGACGCCGTCAGGCCGCCACAGCGCCAAGATCGCGGTTACCGGCACAGCCCCAGCCGTGGCAGCTGAAGTTTCTTCGCTTCCGCGCCTCCGATCGACCCGACCCATCAAGCGGTGCTGCATCTCCTCAAGGCCCGATCCTCCGTGAGCCTCCAGCGGTGGTCCCAATTCAGCTGGCAGCAACGGCTCGGCGTTCAACGCCCCAACCGTCGCCGGAGGAAGATCCGGCGCCGGATCCCGCCGAAGCACATCACGCTATAGAGCGTACTCACCGCCGAAGCGAGCGAGCGCAACGGCAGTACTGTTGTCCTTCGGGCCTTCCTAGCGGAGGCGATCGCCTTCCGCTTCCCTGTGACATCTTCTGTGGGGACCTTTTGCCTAGGTCCCGACGAGAAGGGCGCTTCGATCGCGCCCTTCGCGGCTCGCCACGATCATGCGCTCGAGGAAGGCCTTGTACGGACCATCAAAGCTGCCGCCACCACTGCCGCCGAGGACGACCCAAGATCGCCATATCGACAAAGAAGCTTGACACGGAGGTTTCCTCGCCACAAGACGACCCTAATCGTGACGCTTCTTTCCTTTTTCCTCCTTTCCTCCTCCCGCCACTTCTTGCGGTCTGATTTTCTTCAGGGTGGCGCCTTATGGCTTGGGCCCTCTCGCCGCTTCTCCCCGGCAAAGATCGCCGACATCATCCCGCCACCGGGGAGCACAAAGGCACCGATCAAACCACATGCTAAAGGCCAAGGGGGTGGAAGGAAAAGAAGAAAGCAATCATTCGGCTTACCAAATCCGGGGGGTTCCCCGCCGAAAAAGGTTCGGGGCCGCTACCCGCCATCACGCGGGCGCGCCCCGACCAAAGACGCCGGCCACCACGCCTCAAGCTCCGACGCGCGAAGCTCGCTGCGACCATCCTCATGGGGTCAGATGCCCCGCCGTACAGGTACATCGGGCTCACCCTTTCCATAAGGGGTTGCACGCGCATTCTCATGAACGCACGCACAACAAATTTTCATCGGTTAGGCCCCGCCCTACCGAGCTTGATCTCGCTCTCGAATCGGCGCACCCTCTTCTTTTTTCCTTTGATCGGGGCCCCACCCCATTCGCCCTTCGACCGGGAGACGGCGAAAGACCGGGGCGCTGCTTCCTAGGTTTCGAACGTAGAACCACTCGGAATGCCACCCCCGGTTCGACGATGGCAGCTTCAAGGGGATGTACTCCGACCATGGCGGTGGCGCACAGCAGCTGTTGCGCCCCCATGGATGCCGTGGCGTCCGCCTTTATCTTTCCACAATCCGCGTGAAAGAAGTACTTCCACAAAGGCCGGTGGGGCTCGATCCCGAGAATGCTCTCGCAGGCGTCATGAAGATCGCTATGTGGAGCACGCCGCTGGGATTGAGGTGATGCACCTCCACCCCTGTAATGGTGTATCATCCCACGGACGAAGGGTGAAGCGGAGTCCAAACCAGCTCAGAGAACCAGGCGGGCACCACGATCTCCCCTTCCTTCGGGCGGGTTCCGCTGCCCTCGCCGGTACCCCACTTCGAGACATCTTATGGGGAGGAACCCTTCTCTCTGCTGCCAAGCAGCTAGGTTTAGCGGTGCACTCCGACCACGACATCTCCAAAGTCGCAAGGAATCGAAAGTTGGAGGAGAAGAATGTGGCGACTCTCTCCCAATCGCTCTGGCTTTTTTCGCCTCAGCGAAGGCGGCCCGAGAAGGCAAAGGCAAGGGAGGCGAGGCATAAAGGCGAAGTGTGCCCTAGCACCTCCCACCAGACTTTATAGTCGCCAAACAGCACCGCCAAAACAGCGACAACCAACGACACCCGACGGCAGACGCTAATCAAGACCTCGCCTTGATGAAGCGTCGCCAGTTCATTCAAACCGCCACGCCGCTACCGGTGAGACGATTACTCCTAATCATTTTGCTTCATTTAATTTTGGCGTGCATTAAATCGCAGCAGAGGCGCTAGGGCATCGCTCGGCGGGCGCCTGCGACCTCCGATCTCACCACCGGCCGGCTCCACCGAGTCGGCGGTATGAAAAGCCCATCGGGCCACCACGGCCTTGGGGTGGCGAGAGGGCTTGAGTGCCTCGCGATCAAGACCTGGCTGCGGGTTCCGGGGGAAAAGTCCACCAAGTGGATCCTGGCCGCCCCTCAAGGTAAAACAAGCGAGGCGGCGCAAGGCGAACCCTCGGTGGGTCTCTAGTTGGGTTGGCGGACGACCCAATCGCCTTAGCTCGTGTCCGAGACCATACTTCGAACTCTCCTGCGGAGCCCTCCGAAGGTTAGCACCACTGTGGTTCGAAGTTACTGAACGCTCGGGGTCCGATACGGGATTGAATAAAGAAAGGTTTTTTTATGGGTCGCCTCCAGCGGGTTGGACGCCCGACGCAGGGACAGTCCGCTAGGGGATCCCTTACCGGGGGGATCCCTAGGGCCCACTCGGATAACCCGTTTGTAGCTCCATGAGTACGGTGTTCGGCCGACGTATGGTAAACACACATTTGCTCACCCCCTCCAGGTCCCACACCGCGGACGGGCGTACATGGGACCAACAAAGGCCTCTCCTCCCGCAGATAGCCTCGCTCGATGAGGACTCGGGATGGATGCCTTCGCTTAGTCATGCATTAAACCAGGCCCGACTAACTCGCGCCTAGTCTGGCGTTAAACCACCGACTAACTCGCTTAGCCGTGGCCTTAAACCAGCCGACTAACTCGCTTAGTCATGCGGCGTTAAACCAGCCCTACTAACTCGTCCGGCTATGACGTAAAAGCGAGCACCCGGAACCGTAACTCTCGCGAAGGCATTCGACCTCCTGCCGACCACGGCCGGTGTCCACTACCACGTAAACGAAAGCACCGGGAGCAAGAACCTCTCGTGAAGGCATTCGACCTTCTCGCCACGGCCGCGTCCGACCACGACGTAAACGAGCACCCGGAACCGAACCTTTCTTGCGAAGCATCTCGACCTCTCTTCGACCACGCCGCCCGTCCACACGACGAAACGAGCATTTCGGAACCAAAAACCTCGCATAAGGCACCCAGTACCGGCAATACCAAGTCGACCGGGCTCGTCTGGCAAGAGTAACCCCCAACCAGATCTCCAACTCGCCGGGGGCTCGGGGCTACACCCACGGGTCTTTCGCGCCACATCTAATCAAACCGACCGACCACGTCGGTCGGACTCCGCCAGCAAAGTTAGCCTTCCGATCCGCTCGAGGACTCGGATCCGACTGGGTCCACTGAATTCGCCCAGACGGATCTTCACCGACTAAAGTAACCCCCCGACCAGCTCTTCGACCCGCTCGAGGCTCGGGGCCCCACATCGGTGCGCTTATAAGACTCAACCGAGACCAGACGACTGAGTCGGATGGACTCGGCCGACCAGAGCAATCACCCGAAGAGGACATCCCATCATCTCCAAGACTGAACACCAAGATAAGACGAAACGTCGTCACGCTTAGTTGAGGGAGATCGCGCCGTCAAAATAAAGGGTCCACCCGAACGCCTGCTGCTTTCAGATGGCCCCGGCTACCGATTTAATACTCATACCAGGGTACCCACAAACAAGTATACATCTATTTCAAGATCGTATTTCTCTCAGTCATCCGGACTCATCAACGACGAGGCTGGCAGCGATACAGAGTGCAGGAAAGGGTATTAACAAATCCTCTGTCCCCACACAAAGGGGATTATCCCTAAATATTGACTGGAGCGCCAGATGAACCATCTTGGGCCCAGCTCTAGGCCCAAGAGAGCACGAAGGATCTTCGGCCTCGATCAAACCCACTAGGGGTAATCCGACCAGGTTACCAGTCGGGCATCCCCGTAAGGATCCGACCAGGTGACCAGTCTAGCGTCCTCAGAGGATCCGACCTGTTCTTCGGATAGAGTCCTGGCAAAACTCCGCCTCAACGACCCCCGCCACATCGACAGTCGACTCCGCGCTGGTCATCTGCCCCACGAACACGACGTCCGTGATGAAGCAGGTGGCTCCTCCCCGGGATGGTGCGAGGACCGCTAAGTCAAGCGCGATCCTTTCACCCCATCAGCACTGCAGGGGGGGCGCGCCCGGCCCCAAGGCAACACGAACACAGGCGCAAGCAACGTCGACATCGACAAGCTTAACAGAGAGCAGTCGCGACCTTCCGCTGAACACTTGTCGGTTGTGTCTACCAACCCGCGGGATGAACAGAACTCGTCGCCATCATGACCGAAGATCGGGACTCTCGGGCATAGCATACCCCTACACCTTTCCTCCAAATTCCTGTGTAACCTGCCCCCTCCGACTATATAAAGGGAGGCAGGCCCTCTAGGAAAAGGGGACTCATTCACTTTTCTCATTCTACCTCGTTGGCTCATCCAACCTCGTTCAAAGCCGTCCAGGCCAACGAGCACACTAAGCTCCCGGGCTCCCCTACTCGAACGAGCGCTAAGGGCCCGCCCTTAACTCTCGCTTGTAATCCACCATACTCGAGCAATGAGATCCACCACCACTAACCTGAAGTAGGGATATTCGCCCAACCAAGATATCGTCTTGGACTCCCGAGTCAAACCATTCAAGGAGCGGGGACGCGCGGCCCCTAGACTTACAAATTTACTTGCCGGTTTTACGAAACACCGACACTTACCCTAATGGTGTCGTAGTAGTTCCATCCGACCTCCTTCGAGAGCTAGCCGAGGAGGTAGTACTTGTGCCCAGGCTGCAGCCTCAGAACCCTACAAAACGACACCAAACAAACCACATCACAACCAAACCTCCCTCCCGAGAGACACCCAGATCTAGAAGACGAGTGAATCCCACGTACTTGAGCGCGTCGGGGATGACCATGCGCTTGGTCTTGTCCTCCCATGGTCGGGGAGACGCGCATCATGGCAGATCTTTTGATCGGGAAGGGCGCGGCGGGGATTGCGGTGGGAGATCTCCGATCTGGAGCGATCGATGCGCGCCGAGGGGGGGCAGATCGGGGGGCAGCGGGGATTGGGGGCGGGGGGTGGATCCTCGGATCGGGGTGGGCTCAAGCGATCGGGGCCTGGGTGGGGAGGGGGAGAGACCGGGAGGCATCGGCCGAGACGGAGCGTGGGAGGCATCTGGATACGCGCCGCCACGCGGGGAAGTGTGGTGGTGGTGGTTTCGCGGAAAAGAACGGCGCGAGGAGATTGGGCGAAGAGCCGAGGAGTCTATCGACGCTGTAGGGGGGGCGGCGCAAGGAGATTGGGGGCTGGGGAGTGGGGGGCGGCACGAGGAGGCGAGGAGGCGCTGTGTAAATGAGAGCCCCGTGTACGTGTGGAGTGAGAGTGGGTTGGGGCTGGGGAGTGGGGCCCGCGGAAGAACGGACCGCTGCCACCAACTCGTGTTTTATAATAGTAGAGATAGAAGCAAAAGAAGCAAAGCCTTATAGTGTGCCCATCCAACCCACAGGCAACTGACGAGGCATAAGTCCCTAGAAAAGATCACGTTGAAGAATTTCCCGCATCCCGTGGCGAAAACAAACCTTCGAAGCTTCGCTAACTTATCCACCTAAAACAATAGATTAAGTAAGGGTTAGTACTTTCGTACTCTGCAAGACTTAAATGTGGTGTTTGCAAATGCATAAATGCTGGCCAAGTCAAAGGAGGCTACTACAGTTAATTTGCATAAAGCGAAATTGAATTTGTAAATCAAGTTATCATTTGTAAACGGAATTTATAAGAGAAAGTTTGATTGATAACAAATAAGTAAAGTATAAGTAGTATTCACAACCATTCGTGAATAATGAATAATCCTATCATGAAATCCATCAATGTTGGCCCTTTGATATAAAGCAATAGTAGCAAAACCAATGAAACCAAGCCCTTTTGAAAATAACAAAACATCTAACATGCATCAGTTCACCAAGACTCCTATGACCGCGGGTACGACTAATCGATTAGATTTATACTCTACAGAGGTGTACAACTTTACCCACAAGTCATGACCTTTTCTTTTTGCCGTATGTTTCACGCACTTTTAGCGTGTGGCCAGAATGTTCATGACAAAAACCTTTACATTACCTAGGTTAACTTCGCACCAGCCCGGGTCATTAACATATACTATGGCAAGAGAACTCAGAGCATAGAAATGATGGAACTCCCTCATAGTATGGCATACACCGTTGCATTGGTAAGTAGAAACCCCTACAAGCAAACCTAGAAAGGAATGCCTGTGCTAGCTCCCGCCTTCCATAAATGCAAAGTTAAACTAGGTAACTTAATCGGTTTAAGGTTGCCCCATCCCAACACTTGTGGTTTGTACGGATATATCTTGGATCATACAACACGATGTTCGGTCCTTAATCCGACACGGACGATACTTCACCCTACACTACGTGCAATTCCCTTTGCGCATCCAGCTAATGCAATAATCACCTGCGTCAAAACCATAGTTTTATTTTAGATTTTTAATGAAAATACCAGAACCAACAATGACATTTCCAACCATTTTAAGTTCTCAAGAAACCATTTTGATCTAATCATCTATCTTATTGATTCTAAAGCATGGCTAAGCATGAATAATATGTAAACGTATATACCCATGATGACATTAAGTAATGCCTATCCTTAATATATATGGTTATCAAGGTTCACATGTCCATATTTATCAAGGAGGTTTCATGAGACAACAGGTATATCTACCAGTACCATAAAATAGCAAATTTACAGAAAGTAAACGCATGCATAAATTGGTTTAGTAAAACAAGAGAAAATTAAATACTGGGATCAATATGATCAAAAGGGTGCTTACCTTGCTTAATCACTGTTTACGATCACATGAGGTTGTAGCTAGCGAAGGCGATGACAAAATCAAAGGCGTCGGGTTCTACACGTTGATATCAACTAAAAAGTAATAAGGAACAAATAAGAAACTTCAATAAGGGCAAAAAAAAGATGGACAGAGAACCAAATAAAGATTCACTGCAGAAAACAAGATTATTATAGTGTTAGGATTAGATGATTTCAAGTTCTCACGTTTGAAACGACCCCCATTTTTACATAGAATGCAAAGATGGAAATCTAATGTGCTTGCAGTACTAGTCCCTGGATCAGCAGCTAGTACGCACATTTACAACAATTGGAATCACAACCATACATCATATTAATTAAGCGGAAACTAATAAACACATAAATCTTACAACTCAGAGTATTTAGCAGCAAAAGAAGCAAAGCTTTGTAGTGTACCCATCCAACCCGTAAGCAACTGACCAGGCATAAATCTCTAGAAAAGATCGCTTCAAAGAAGATCCCGCAACCTGCGACAAAAAGAAGACTTTGAAGCTTCGCTAGCTTTACACCTAAAACCACAAATTAAGCAAGGATGAGTACTTTCGTACTCCGCAAGACTTAAGGTGGTATTTGCAAATGCATAAATGCAGGCTAAGTCAAAGGAAGCTACTACAGTTAATTTGCATAAAGCGAAATTGAACTTGTAAATCAAGTTATTTGCAAACAAAATTTGTAAGAGCAAGTTTAATTGATAACAAATAAGTAAAACATAGTAACACTCACAGTCCTCCATGACGTGAGCGACGAATAATCCAAATCCTGAAATCCATCAATGTCGGCCCTTTGACATAAAGCACAGTTGCAAAACAAATGAAACCAACCCTTTTGAAAATAATAAAACATCTAACTCGCATCAGTTTGCCAAGACACCCATGACCGCGGATACGGCTAATCGATTAGATTTATACTTTGTAGAAGAGGCGTTGCGGTTGAGCTCTGGAGGAGGTGAGAAAAAATCGCCACCGTGACGACATGAAAGCACGTCCCGATCGCGGCAATGGGTGGGCGCGAAGAGCGGAGAGCATTGCCTTCGGATTGGCAAAGAGGCGAGGCGCCGGTGGAGGGCGCGAAGCGGCGCCGGGCGGGAGGAGGCCACCGCTTAGCGCCACGCGCAGGTGAGGGCGGCGCGACGGCGTCGCCGCGAGGAGGGGAGGCAGAGGAAGATCTCGGCCACGAGGTCGTGCCGGTGAGAATATATGTGGAGGAGTCGCGGCGACGACGCCTTTCGCCATTGCTGCCGGCATTGGCGGCCACCGGCCATGGCTAGAGCTGTCAAGAGGGGGCGGTAGAAGTAGGGGTGGGCATTCGGTTTTTTCGGTTTTAAAATAATTCGGTTTTTTAAAACTGGGAACCGAATTTCTCGGACAAAAATAAAAAACCGAACCGAATTAACCGAAATATTTCGGTTCGGTTAATTCGGTTTTTCGGTTAACCGAAATACGAATAACACTAAGTAGATTAGATTTAGTTCTTCTCATATTGCAACACAGAGTATGGATAAATCCACACAATATTCATATGTCATTACAATATAAGCATAATAGAACATATGAATATACTAACATATGCATAAATGTATTATAATATGAGAATTGTTTGGTGGCTTTAGGAAGAATATTATAAAAATGGTATTATATGTGGGTTATTCGGTTTTTCGGTTATTGAAAGCGAAAAACCGAACCGAACACCGAAAACCGAATTATATCAAAACAAAAACCGAACCAAAAACCAAAAACCGAATAAACCAAAATAATCGGTTAATTCGGTTCGATTCGGTTCGGTAATTCGGTTTCGGTTTAAAAATGCCCACCCCTAGGTAGAAGTGGAACATGAACTGCTGGCCTCTAAAGCTGAGGGGTTCGAAGATTTAAAAGGAAAATTTCCGCGCAGAGTCGAGGGAGCCAGTTAACGCCAGCCGTAGATCCCATGAATCCGGTGGACAAGAATTACCTCGATCCAGTCAGAGCACCTCGACTTTTGCCATTCCTCCTGGCCGACGCATACACTGCCCAAGAAGATACACACTCACACCAACCGGCTGCATGTCTTGAATTAACGGGAGAAGATTAACATTTCCCAAAGACGTACGGCCGCCGCACATTTGACCGTAATCCTTACCAGAAAATGGATTTTGCTCGTTCTCCTGACGCTGAGGCACCTGATGCTGCCGTCGCCTGTCGTTCGATATATAGATGCCGGCAAAGCAGACGATGCAGGCGACTGCTGAATTAGTGCCTCCTCTGGCTGTCACCGGAGTGGAACTTTCCTGCTCATCTTAGGTCGACACTGTGTTTGTCGGGTTTTGATCAATATCGTGCGATACTACTGTATTGTCGATTATGCTACAGTTGCTTTGGAAAATGTATCACCTGCCGTTACGGCAGGTGCAGTTCCGCCCCACGTGCAGGGGCAGAACTGCCCTCTGCCGTAACGGCAGAGGATGCACGTCTGTTGCTTTGATATGGAAGATGACCGTTCTGCCGTGTACTCCTAGGATGAATTGAATTCCTGGAGTTTTCTTTCAGACTCTTTGGCCTTGTTTGGGGGAGATTTTAAGCCAACTTTAGCTTTTGAAAAGCCAACAAGTCCTACCCCTCTCTCAAAAAAAAAACTCAGCTTTTAAGTGGTTTTTGGCGAAAGCTAAAAATCATGTATAATTAGCAAAAGCCAAAAGCTAGGTTAAACCTGCTTTTGTAGCTTATTACTGAGGGAAATTAGCAATTTATTAAACAGTCTCTTATAAAAAGATACAGTAGTTTTTTAGCCTAAAAAGTAAAAAAAAAACAGATTTTCAAAAAAGCTGCAGCTCCCCAAATAGACCCTTTGTTTCTTCCTCAAATGTCACATCTCTTGTACTAAAAAAATCTGTTAAATATAATAGGATTAGGATTCCTATTTGCTTTAGATGAGAACTAGGGATACTATATAAACATAGTGGTGATCATGGAGAACTCAAGCAACCAAGAAGCCACGAGCGAACTTATTCAGAGCAAAAGGTGTACAAGATGATTAAAAGTTAGGTTATTCTTTAGAACCATATTCTTGTATAAGACAAGGATCTGATGGTCCTAAAAAAGGTTCGAGAGATTGTGAGAGAGCAACAATCCCTTGTACTCTTTCGAGATTATGCTTAAAAAATTTGCAGCCAGCTTAGCCAAATCGTTCTCTCTCATTGTGGTTGCTTAAACATCATTATTTTGGTTTTCTCTACAAGAATTATCTGCTTTGTTCTTGAGACCGTGCACGCTCATATCTTATCTCACAAAACTTTGATCTGATCCCAGGGTTGTTGCTTATAAGAAGGGGTATTAGAATATAACAAGTGGTAGTAGAAACAAGGTCGGATTAATCAGATTTGTGAGAAGATTAGTAATGCATTAGGTGGCACAAAATCAAGATTGATATCGACGTTGTGGAATCAAGTAGAGAAATTTGACGGTGGAGGAAATTTCAGCGTATGGCAATGTGTGGTGAATGATATCCTTGTCCAGTAAGAGTTAATCGTTGCATTTGAAGCAGAAATCTATCAGTACAATCATGTCTATATTTCTCCAATGAAATAAAGTACTTAGTGATCAAGGAGAATTCATTGAAAAAATTATGGAAGGACTTAGAAAAATTTTATATGGCAAAGTCATGACAAACCGTGGAGTCTTTGAGGTGACAAGCTATGCAGGTTTGCGTATAGAGGAAGGTACACGATTAATTGACTATCTCAATGTCTTCAACAAGCTTATTATACAACTGATTAGTGTAGATAAGAAAATTGAGGAGAATGATTAAATCGTCATACTGGCATCGTTTTTGTCACCATCATGGGAGCAATTAGTGATGAATATTCTTACCGAAAAAAACACTCTCAGTTGCATATCTATTGGAGGCAGAATCCCTGAAAAAGCCATCCGAATCTTCATTCTTAGGTGATCAAGTATTAATTGCAATACATGTTGCAGGCAAAAACAAGAGTTATAGGAAAAAGAAAGGCAAGAGTAGGGGTACATGTATATGTTATCTACATGATATAGGATTGTCCGAGTTTGAAGCAAATGAATTGTGCATGCTCAATATGGTAGCAAAAGATGATTCAGACGTACTTGTTGTCAATTGACGAGGTACTTCCCATGTATATATATATTAGATTTAGGTTGTTACTTCTATATATGTTCAACGAGGGAGATATTTGAAGAAGGATCTCTATACCGGTGTGACGAGGATAAAATGCTATACTTTGCTCTAGGGCTATAACTACTAAAGGCCATACTCTATTTTCGAGCCTACAATTTATAAAGCCTATAAAAAAGGATAAAGCCTACAACCGATTACTGTCACGGCTCCGACCAGATAACTGACATGTCCTCCATTGGCTCACGTTGAACCGCCCTGACCAGTGTTTCAACCACTCTGACTAGATGAAATTGGTGCTGGCAGGTGGTCACCTCTGCATGTGAGCACCGTGCAGACGGTTTTTCTCTTGACAGGTACAAATAATTACTCGAAAGTTACTCTCCCGCGAAAAGACACCTTTTTTGGCGAGAAGGCATCTTCTAGCTAGAAGACACCTTTTGAAGTACAACTGCTGCATCTTCGTTATGTATAAATAAGAAAGCCATTTGTATTGGTGAGGAGGGAGAGGATGGTTAGAACCAGTATGTAATACTTTTGTCGACGATTCAGGAACCGGTCCCCCGCCGAGCTTACTTGTTGAATGAGGGATCAACCTAAGGCCCTTTTTAGCGGGGGTGTAAATGCGAGGCCTGCCGAAAGCAATGGATTGAGGTGGTCGGGACAATCTGTGAAACGGGGGACCTTTTGGTGCAGTTAAGACCTCTCGCAGGGGAGATAATAACCCTACGTCCATTGGTAACACTAACTTCTTGAGGAGGTATTACAATATGCTTGCTCGGGGAGCCCTGGGAGGTTCTAAGGACTATCCTCCGGACTGCCAGCAACGAGTTCTGTGTATGAGGGAAGCAGGGAAAATGGAATCGAACCCTGAACCCTTCGTGCGAGAGAGTATTTATAGGGGATTACAAGCGACACAACATTTATTATAGAGGGGCGCGTCACTGTTCCGGACGTAGGCCGAGCTGTTCCGGTTTCCGCAAGACGCACAAGCGTAGAACGATGGCGCGGATCATGAAGCGTCACGAACCACGGGCGTGCAGATCATGGGCGTGCAGTCCTTCAAGCCACCGCGTAATTAATGCCACGTCGTCTTCATGGATTGCGCCCGGCTTTTGGGCGAAGCCCGAGGTCCATTTGGTAGACCGGGTCATCTGGTCGCGGACTCCCGAGCGGGCATGCTCGGGGGCGAGCTCGACGGAGGACGGGGGTCGGCCCGGAGGTTGGGCGACCTGAAGATCTTGCTAGGGGACGACGTCCGAGCATGGGCATGCTCGGGGGCCGTCGGGATATGATGGTCGACTATCGAGAATATCCAATCCCCGACAACTTTGTACTCTGTCAAGCCATTTGACTAATAAGAAGCAAATTCTGATCCCTCTTTTTGTAATCTTTATCCCTGGAGACTCGCAACTATTTTTATTCATAAGCTCGATCTAACAGACCCTAGGTCTTAAACATCAACACGGTGTATGGAATTGTTTACTTAGCTGATTGCAAGGAGTTTACAATTACCGAGACAAAAAACAGTTACATTGGAGATGTATGGAGCACATCACACATTGACAGGAGTTTGGTATGTTATTAGCACAAAAAATAATATAATATCTATGAGGTCACTTGAACTCGAAGGTTGTGAGGTATCACTTCGAGGTGGAGTCATAAGAGTTACTTATAAAGAGCAGATGATTATGAAAAGTAGCTAGAGTAATGGAGGATATCGATTGATGGATAAACCTAAAGGAAGGGCAACCAATGGGAGGTCTAAAAAAATCCTAATAAGGATAAAGAAACCGTCACGTCAATGAAGTGTAATCATATCTCAATTGCAGTTATATGCGGAACTGCAAAGATGTTGCAAAATCTAACAGATGTAAAGATGAAGGTGCTAGTTGTTAGATGAATAAAGACATAGTGGGACCAACCACACAATACTATCAAGAAGGTGGAGCTCAAAGGCGGCACAAACCTATGGTATGAAGGGCTATAAGAACAGGAGGTGTGGTTAACAAAACTACACAAAGAAAGATATATTAGGTGGAGATTTCGAGAGACCAAGCCCGAACACTAACACACATATTACAGTGATATGCATAAGCCCCTGTGATGGGTGTACTCCCAAATGTGGAAAGAAAAAGAAAAAATGTGACGCCGACTTAGAGCAAGTTCTTGGAGGAGCACAATAACCTTAATGGATAAGAGTCAAAGTAGAGATCCTTAAATATTGTGACACATATAGCTTTTTAGGATTTAGAAAGGTGCGCTAGATGAATTCTAATAGGAGTAGGATTCCTATTTGCTTTGAAGGAGAATTAGGGAGGCTATATAAACCTAGGGGTAGTCATGGAAAATCCAAGCAACTAAGAAGCTACAAGCCAACTCATCCGGAGCAAAAGGTGCACAAGAGGATTATAGGCTAGGTTATTCTGGTTATTCTTTAGTACTAGATTCTTGTATAGGGCAAGGATCCAAGGGTTAGTTCGAAAGGTTATGAGAGAGTAACATTCCCTTGTACTCTTTTGAGATTGTGCTTAAACAATTTATAATACGATTTCACTAAATCTTTCTCTCATTGTAGTTGCTTCAACGTTATTATTTTGGTTCTTTCTATGCGATTCATCTGCTTCGTTCTTAAGATCGTGCATGCTCGTGCCTTATCTCACAAACCTCTCATTTGATACAAGGGCTGCTACGTATAAAAAGTGTATCAGAATATAACAAGATCAATTTTCGTATGGACCACCAACACAAGCCTGAATGTAACTTTAAAAAACAAAACACAATATATAACAAAGTCTTCACGCCCACCCACTGCCACAGCCAACACAACATATAACTTTGAAAGGCAAAACACACAATAAACAAGATGACATGTGTTGGCGCTTCCGTCGTCGGGAATGAGACTATTTTTGTAATTGTGCTGGCACAACGGTTAGATTTGCACAAAAAAAATGCAAGGGGCCTGGAAAAGCTAAAAACTCAATTTGCTACCACTCCTACGTTTTCGTTTCCCAGTCAGAGCGCACCAAGGGGCTGCATATCTTTAAACAACATCTCAAGTAATATATGTATAAAACCTAATAAAAAAATAATATTATGAAAATGCTTTTCAAGACTAATCTACCTATCATTTTTATATGTTCATCAAAGTCAAAGTCTACAAAGATTGACAACACTCGTACTAAAAGTTCATTTTTTTTTGACCGAAGAAGCAGGCCGCCGACACGAATGAACAGAGAATACATGGCTTTGGCATCAAATGAGTGCCATATTTCTAGATTATGCTACAGTTGCTTACATAGGTAGATGACCCATACGCACGTAGCGTTAAGGAACGGGAGAGCAGGATACAAAATTAGTAATAGTCAAATGCTTCCTTCCTTCACAGAAAAAAGTACTAATTCCGATTCCCAATGGCAACATAAACAGATTAGGACAAGGCTAATAATAGAGCCAATTGTGGGCTTTATGTTATTGATATATCATCTATAGCCAATCTAATAGCTCACCCATATAGGGCATGTGCAATGGTGCCACTTAGGTGAAAAAGAGAAAATGAGGAGAGAGATATAGACCAGCTACTAATGTATAGTCAGGCTATAACTGATTCCAAGGCATTTATTATCTATTATATGTGGGCCAATATTTAATTTTATAGACAATGCTATAGCTAATCTATTGAAGAGGTTGTCTATATACTATCTATAGATGATATGGACATTTCTTATAGCTAGTACCATTGCACATGCCCTAATAGTTGACTATATATAAACACTAAGCATTAACACCTGGCCCACCTTCATTCTCTCATTCTCTCACCAACCTTCTTGGAGTCCGTACTGCAGCCGACTACTAGTCTGCAGCCCGTTTCTCTTCTCTCTCCCCTCCTCTCTCCTCTAACTCAACTCAAATCTGACGTAGCGACTCTTATAACCCGCTTACGTAACCTTATTGTACTTGCTCTTAGGATTTAGTAGTTCCTTGTTTCAAGAGCTTCAGCTTTTCCAGCCTTGGACATTTGTAACGAGGAAGCCATCGAAAGATCAGCCACTTCAAATACAATTCTTCATGTCATGATTTCTAAGGCCATCCAAAGACCAATAACAAAACCTACAATCAGACAATGAGACCAAGAATAATATACCGGGCAACAGCTAGCCTAAATCCCTAGAAGCATGCATACAAGGCCACACATTATATTTCTAATATATTATTGCATACATGCATTCATAAAAGGCCACAGAAAATAAGTATCAATTCCTTAGAATGCCCTTCCAAACAAGTGAATAAAAACAATGTTCATAAAAGAGAGAGTGTAACCAGATCCACAACATGTTCCAACACAGTAAAAACATTTTTTTCCCATACAGGCTCTTCAAATGCCACTAGAAAAAGATATTCAAACTTAATCGATACTTGCAAAATGCAAACTGCAAGTCGTCGAACACCAAATGATATTAAAATTGTAGTCCATGCTTCAATTCAGCTTGCAACCAAAGCAATAAATGCTTTTTCTTCAATCTTCATGCCTCTGTAAAGCATATGGTATTATTGATGACCTGAAAAACCAGAAGCAATTTCTTCTCAGAATGGTAGCAGAAGACCTGTGTTATAATTGGATAAATATCATGTATGACACTAAATGGTTGGCATATTTGGGACCTGTCACTTAACTTATACCATTTCAGTATATATACCGCTGCATTTTAAGGTTGTACGTACATCCATGATATGCATACTACCTAGTGGCATATACAAAATTTTTCCATCTGAAATGTATTTTCTTAAGAAATATGAATGTTCCACAATCAAGACAAATTTATATGTACTAATATTGCAAGAGTAAGACAATCTCTCCCTTTGCACAAAGAAAAAGCTAGACGTAAACTATCTAAAATACTTCAAAATAGTATGTCATGATCCGATGATTTGCAAGATTCTTTATAACTGTTTATTATAAAGCAGCCTATACTTTAGAAGTTACTTTGGCTTTTAGAGAAGTAATTCATTCCGAATTTTTGTGCGACGATTCTATCAAGATTTACAAGTGTCAAGATGTTCTAAACTTCAAATATATATAATAGAAAGCAATAAGCAGTAGATGCAAATTGGTTAGCATACCATGCCAGCTAATCTCATCAATAAAAATACAATAGTACAGAAAGGACATGGTTGTTCCTTGTTATACACTACTGTCGACGTTTGTTATCGGCAATAATGAAAATGGGGCAAGGCGCTGGATCTAAACTTCGATGGTAGCACAAGGCATAAGAATTATCTGAGTTCGAGCTCTCACGGAGGAGATAATATCCTAGTCTGTGCTCACGGGATTATATGTATCTAGCCTATTGCAGATGATCTTTCTCTCATACTCAGGACGCTACCTTTCCCCCCTTTATATAGTAGAGGGGTACGGTTACAAAAGAGAGTCCTAATCGGTTACAGGATGGAGATCGTATCTCTTTCCTTATCCGCACAACATGTTTGCGGTTAGGATTATAACCGTGTCCAACCAAAACGAGGTTGGTTTCTATCTTTAGAGCCCTAGCGTTTGTACATGCTGGAAGTAGCCCAGGTGGTAGCCTTCTTCATGCTTGTCAGCCCGGCCCATCCTTCCTTGAACGATTCGCCCGGCCTGCCATGCATATACCCAGGGATCGTATACTCCACAGTAGCCCCCGAGTGCTCTGCGATCGAGTTGCCACCCATCTGATTATTCTTTGGCCAGGCTATGATCCATGCCGAGTGCTTCCAGATTTTGCCTTGGTCTCCCGACTGGTTTCTTCTCAGCGCCGAGTGCCATGCTTGCAAGCGAGGAGATTGCAAAGGACTCAATTAGCATTTCTGGGTTCTCCTTATTCAGGAGGCACCCTAACTCAATTCATTGGGAACATTAGCAGGCGGCCCAGCTGGGGGCAAATCTTTGCTTGAGTTGGCTTTTAGCCGAATGGTGCCTGTGCACCTTTGGCACGCAGCTATTGGCCTGTCATGAGGCACACCGCGGGTTATCCAAGTGGTACCTGCACCCGATTTTCACAGCGCACAGCTGGCGGCCCATCATGTGGCGTATCCTTGGATTTCTAATTTTGAACTAACTTGTGATATCTGATTTCGTTTTACACGGTAACCAGCAATTGACCTAACATGAGGCATATCACAAGAGGTCATTATGATTCAATTTGGAAGGTGCCCAGATTCCGTTTAACACGGTCATTGGCAGTTGGCCCATCATGGGGCGCACCATATCCCAAACTGGGCCTGGCTCGAAAGCATTTTGTACGTAACGATTGTAACGCACAACTGGCAGCCCATCTTGAGCATGCCCTAGGTCAAGTCCGAACAAAGCTTGGGAGGTGAAGTGACCTTTCTCGCTCAGGACGGAACTCAGCATCGCCCCCTATAAATAAGAGACTTGGTGCAAACAAAGAGGCTTTCTGCGCACTGCTCTCACCTGCCCCTTCATCTTCTGAGTTTAGATATTTCTTCATCAACTTCCTTCGCTAGGGTTAGCCACCTCCGCATTTCTTGATTCCGCGCAGCTGCTAACCCCTTCGAAGATGTCTTCTTCTTCTTCCTCCCAGAGCGCTCCCGCGAAGCCCTCGCTTGAGGACTGGGTTGTTTCGATATCAACGGAGGGTTGCTTGGAGGAGTTAGTCACCTCTGGAGTTCTTCCTCCTTTGGCGTTGATCTGTGCACGGCCAGCCGCAGGTGAATCCGTCCCCACTCTGCAATTCGATGAAATTGTGGTTTTCGAATCCTTCTTCCAGCGTGGGTTTGGCCTCCCCAACAGCACTTTCTTCCGTGGCCTTCTTCATTTCTATAAGATTGAGTTGATCAACCTAAATCCCAATTCCATTCTGCAAATTTCCCTCTTCGTGCATCTGTGCGAGGCGTATCTTGGAATTCACCCACATTTCAACCTTTTTCGCCACATATTTCTTCTTAAGTCTTTCCCCAGCAAGAATGCCCCTAAAGTGGTTGGGGGTGGTGGCTTCCAGCTGCGTGACGGGATGAAGAAAGCTTACTTCTCCATTCCTTTCAAGACCTCCAACAAGGGTTGGCATCGGGAATGGTTTTACTGTTCCAATCCCGGTCCCTTCCTTCCTCCTTGCACCGGGCTAGCACCCAAATTCTCGGCTTCCTGGGTTACGACTCCCCCGATCTGTGACATGGACCAGGTGGAGGACCTCCTAAAGCTGATCCACGGCCTGAAAGAGACGGGCTTGACCAGAGTTGACATTGCCGTTAACTTCGCTCGGCGTCGTGTACAACCTCTCAAGGAGAGGGTCCATCTGGGTTTCGAGTACTCCGGGTTGGAAGATCCCACCCGTGTGACGCCTGAGTTCGTTTCCCGAGAGGTACTGCTTGATCGAGTGAATGACTTCTTCGCTCAAGGCACCACTATTCTGCTTCTTGGTCGTCTTCTACCTTTCTTTGTGAGACGTCCTCCTCCTGCGGTGAGCATTTTCTCTTTTGTTAGTTTCTGATCGCTGACCTTTGATGGAATGTTGACTGGTCCTTGTGATTTGCCGCCTTTTTTAGGATCGAGTTGCCTTCTTCTCCGATGCTCCGATCCCTCCCGCTCTTCGGCATAAGGGTGCTAAGTGCAAGCAGCCTATCGGTCCTTCAACTGAAGGATCGAGCGCCGAGAGGGAAAAAAGCTGAGGTCAGAGGCGAGTCCAAAGCTTCCGCGCCCGACCGGAGGAATTACCATTAGGGAGCCCCCGGCCCCGCATATGGAGGAACCGACATCCCATGCCACGGCACTAAGGCCCAGCATGGAGTCGGATGTCGGGAGGAAACAATTAGCATCCGGGGAGTTCGAGTTGCCCATACGCTGAGGGCTCGATGGCGAGGACCACAGGAGCCCAGCCCTCGGCGCGACCGACTCCTCCCGGTCCCAAGTCTGGTGCGACTCCGGATGCTTCCCCGAGTGCTCATGCCGCTCGGGGAGTGTCAAAAAAGCTAAAAATAAGGAAGTCTAACAGGTTCACCTTCCTATTGGTTCTTTTCTCTTGTTCCGCCGAATCATGTTCTAACATCTTGTTTTCATAGGGTACTGTCAACCGACGTTCCTATGGACGCCTCGTCTGAGAAGGTTCCGGGGGATGGTGCCGGCGTTGCCGCAGACCCAGAAGAGACGGCCCAGCCGGTTTTCACCATGCCCAGGGACACTGAAATGGTGGCAGATCGGGCCGAGACGTCCTTGCCGACTGCTACTGGACCCGGCGCCGCCGCAAAAACTTCAGGGTCTGAGCCCCCTTGGCCTCTCCTAGCGCTCTGCTCGAAATGACCTCGGGGCCGTCGGCCTCGGAGCCTATTGCTGAAAGTTCCCTTTTGGTGGAAGAGATCGTCCGAGGGCCGTGTCCCAGCCCTCCCCGTCCTCAAATTTGGCTTCGCCTTGTTTTCCATAGCGATGATGGCGAATGGAAGGCATTTGGCGGTGAAGACGAGGAGCGAATCCGGACAGAGCTCTACGAGCACGCCATCGAATGCGGTCGGCTAGTCCGGGTGAGCTGTCGGTCCTTCCCTTTTCGTTTTCGGTGAGCCGCACATCCTCATTGATCTACTCCCTATAATCTGCAGGCCTTGGGGGACTGTTCCGAAAAACAGGACACCCTCTTTCGGGAGATGCTCCCGAGGATCGAGCTTCGGAAGGTGTACGAAGCCAAGCTTGAGCGGGTCCGTGCCGAGGGCAAGGCTAATCTTGATCAAGTCAGGAGCGAGGGTGCGTCTGAGTGGCACCAGCTCTTGGCCCGAGTTCGGGCCTTAGAGGAGGAGAAGTCGAACATGGAGAACTCCCTTTGAGGTAAGCATCCCTTCAGTTGCCTTTCTGTTGTGTTCAATTGCTTGTTTCCTGACCCTTCCTGCCTCGCCTCAGCCGGGGACTTATCCCTCACGGGTCTCCAAGAGGAGCTTAAGGCGTCCCAGGGGCGGCTCAAGGAGCTGGAGGAATCCGAACTCCGGGCCCGGACCCACTCGGATAAGCTAGCAAAGGAGCTGGAAGGTATGCCCCGACTTGTCTTCATCTTTCTTCATGTTTGTAGTATCTTCGGTGACAGCCTGACTTTCTTGTAGAATACCGAAAAGAGGTGCATGCCCGATTTCGCGTCCTTGATGACAAGGTCGAGCTGGCGGAGGCGTCCTGTTCTCGGTATCAAGAGGCGTCTAAGGCGATGGTAAAGTTTCTGAACCCAGAAGAGGCCAGCCCGAGCAAAGAGGATGACATCATCCAGCGGCTGATAGAGGGACCCGACAAGCTCCAGGTCCATCTTCAGGAAATAGCTACCATGAGCGCCAGCTAGGCTTTGGCTATAGTAAAGTCCTTGTACCCCCGGGTGGATCTTGAAGCTATCAAGGAGGGCTTCGCTGGCACCGTTGATGATGAACAAATTGCCATCCTCTTCAAGGAAGTCAAAAACACATCAGCCTCTTTAGTAGAGAACTTAGATTTGAGCCTCTCCTGACGTGCATGGGGAATTCTGATTGTAATTGCACCGCCCTATCGCCTGGAATGAACCTTTGTCTTTTGAATTATCTCCTAATCATGACGGTTTTGTTGTTTTCCAAGAGGTCTTTTGAGTTAATGCTTGCGTGCCCATTCATGTTTGGTTCAGCTTCTTGCGAACACGGAAATGCCTCGGCTTCCCGCGCTAGCATTTATTTGAAGCTTTTCGCCTTCTACACTTTGGGTATATAAGGATGTCACCGCGTGGGAGCGATCATCCTCTTCCCAATCTTCGTCTGCTCGGTAGCCTTCGACCGCCTCCGCAGCCCCTCAATGGCCTCTTCGTCTCGTTCATCTTCGCCGGCCGAAGAGGTCCCGCCGTCTCCCCCGTCGTCGGAGGAGTTGGTCTTTGAAGACAAGGAGCCACCGGCACCTAACAACAGAAAGCCTTTCTCGCCGAGCTCTGGGCTGACTATGATCTTGCGTTGGCCGAGCTTGTGGAAGAGGAAGCCGCTGCCCGTGACGCCGCCAACGTCGATGCTTTGATCGAAGCCGTCCTGCAGCTCGTCGAAGTGAGGGACGTCCTTTTCGAAGCAGTAGGTCGCGCACGCCGTGCTTAGGTTTATTTACCTGTGATATTTATGCAATGTAATAATATGTTCGGAACTGTTTTGATTTTATCAAATTTTAATATCATTTCCACTTTCTTCTCTACTGATTTTTGAGTCTGCCCGAGTGGTTTTACCCTTTTTTCGTTTAAGCACTCCGCCCGACTAGTCTAGCCCCCAGGCGTCGGGAGTCGGCTCGTGGCCCTTTTTCTCCCTAGCACGCATTTTTTGAGTGACTAGAGTTCGCCGTTCATGGGGTCAGAGTTTCACTACTTGGAATTAACGCACTCGGGCTTAGTCGCAATCGTTAGGGAAGAGAGGTGAAAAGGACTCATGAGAAGAGTTGCGCATGCGCAACACTATTAGGTGTAGCCTCCGACTTACTGCTTAATTGAGCAACAATTGAGTAGTATGTCAAGAAAAACTTTGTTCATAACAATCGTAATCAATATACAAAATTCAAGAATAGAAGCGACGTAGCTGCTCTATGTTCCATGTATTGCTGATGATCGTGCCGTCTTCGCGCTTGAGTCTGTAAGCCCCCGGGCGTGTTACTTCATCAATGATGTAGGGATCTTCCCAGCCTGGGGAAAGTTTATGCTCGCTCCTTTGGCTCCTCCTCAAGACCAGGTCTCCTTTGGAGAAGGCACGGTTTTGAACATTCCGATCGTGATAGCGACGTAGGCCCTGGAGGTACCTAGCCGACTGGATTGCAGCGACATCTCTGGCCTCCTCCAGTCGGTCGAGATCCTCTGTCCGGTTTTCCTCCGACTCGGCTTCCTTGTAGCTCCGAACCCTTGGGAATCCAAATGTCAACTCGGTTGGCAAGACCACCTCTGAGCCATATACCAAGAAAAAAAGGTGACTGCCCTGTTGCTCTACTGGGGGTGGTTCTCAGCCCCCAGAGAACTGAAGGCAATTGTTTTACCCATCGCGCAGCGTATGGTTTGAGATGGTCAAAGATCCTTGCTTTCAATCCCTGCAACACCATGCCGTTGGCCTGCTCAACCTGCCCATTGCTCCAGGGATGAGCCATCGAAGCAAAGCAGATTTTAATGCCAAACCCATCGCATCAGTCTTGAAATTGAGTGCCATTATCGGTGATGATCCTGTTTGGTACGCCAAACCTTACCACAATCTCCTGGAAAAATTCCTTAGCCTTTGCTGCTATGATTGTGGTGACTGGTTTGGCCTTGATTCATTTTGTGAATTTATCGACGGCAACGAAGAGGTGAGTGAAGCCACCTTGAGCCTTTTTTAGGGGTTCGACCATATCGAGCCCCCAAACTGCAAACGGCCAGGTGATCGGGATGGTCTGCAGCTCTTGCGTTGGCACGTGTATCTATCGAGCGAAGAACTGGCAACCTTCGTAGGTGCGAATGATGTCTTCCGCGTCTGATACGGTAGTAGGCTAGAAAAATCCCTGACGGTAAGCCTTGCCTACCAAGGAGCTTGCAACTGCATGATGTCCGCAGATTCTTGAGTGGATTTCTCTAAGAAGATTTTTCCCTTCTTGCTCTGATATGCAGCGCCTCAAGACTCCGGAGGCACTCTTCCGAAAGAGTTCCTCACCGACCACCATGTAGCTTTTGCTTTAGCGCGCGATGCGCTCTGCCTGCACATGATCTTCAGGGAGCTCGTCTTTCAACAGATAATTCAGAAACAGAGTTGTCCAGTCAGGGTTGATGACCAAAACTTCTGCCTTGGCTGGCTTGTCTTCTGGCTTGCTCAATTCTAGCCGCTGGCTTATCGTGGTTTTATGAAGTTCCTCAACAAATACACCAGTCGGAACTGTCGCCCGACTGGAGCCTAATCTTGCGAGCTTATCTGCTTCCCCATTGTCTCGACGGAGCACATGGATGAGTTCCAGCCCATCGAAGTTGCTTTCCAGTTCGCATACTTCTTGGTAGTATGCTACCATATTGTCTTTAACACACGACCAGTCCTTCTGCACTTGATTAATTACCAGCTGGGAGTCCCCGCGAACCATCAATCGTCGAATACCGAGCGATATGGTGATACGGAGTTCGTGGATGAGTGCCTCGTACTCAGCGGCGTTGTTTGAAGCCAGAAAGTGGATCTGGAGGACGTATTTCAGCCGATCCCCTGTCGGGGAGATGAGTACCACGCCAGCCCCCGCGCCGCTAAGCATGAGGGAACCATCGAAGTACATTATCCAGTATTCGAGCTCCTCGATGGTTGTAAAATTCTGCAGCTTGACCCACTCGGCGGCGAAGTCGGCGAGTACTTGAGATTTGATGGAAGCTCAAGGTTTGAAATAAATCTCAAAGGCTCCGAGCTCAACTGCCCATTTTGCGATTCTCCCGGCGGCCTCCCGGTTGTGGAGTATATCTCCAATCGGGAAGGAAGTGACCATTGAAATCGAATGTTCTTGAAAAAAATGTTTGAGCTTCCGAGAGGTGAGCAATACGTCATACAATAGCTTCTTTACTTGTGGGTATCGTACCTTAGACTCGCCCAATACCTCGCTGACAAAATATACTGGGCGTTGGACCTTCTGCAGGTATCCTGCTTCTTCTCGCTCCACAATGATCGTCGCGCTGACTACGTGAGTCGTTGCCGCTATGTAGAGAAGAAGGGGTTCTCTGGACGTTGGTGATACTAATACTGGCGGTGTGGTCAGAAACGCCTTGAGATCCTCGAAAGCTTGCTGCGCCTCTGAAGTCCATTGGAAGTTATCCTACTTCTTTAGGAGCTTGAAAAATGGCATTCCCTAGGATCCAGGCGGGAAATGAACCTGCCGAGTGCCACCATGCATCCTGTGAGTTTCTAGACGTCCTTTTGACAAGCCGGAGATTTAATTTTCAGGATGGCGTTGATCTTCTCCGAGTTAGCTTCGATATCGCGACGTGACACAATAAACCCGAGTAGCTTCCCAGAAGGGACTCCGAAGATGCACTTCTCTGGATTGAGTTTCATTTTGTAAGCTCTAAGACTTTCAAACGTCTCAGCCAAATTAGATATGAGATCCTCCTTTGCACAGGTCTTGACGACGACATCATCTACGTATGCTTCCACGTTGCGTTCGAGTTGAGTGTGAAAACACCGCTGTATCGCGCGTTGATAGGTTGCGCCAGCATTTTTCAACCCGAATGGCATTGTGACGTAGCAGAAAGCGCCGAACGGAGTTATGAACGATGTCTTGATGCAGTCTTTTTCCTTCAGCCTGAACTGGTGATATCCTGAGTAGGCATCTAGGAAGCTTAGAAGTTCACAGCTGGAGGTTGAGTCCACCACCTGATCGATGCGGGGCAATCTGAATGGATCTTTTGGGCATGCTTTATTGAGATCAGTATAATCAACACACATGCACCAGCTTTTATTCTTTTTGCGAACGAGAACTGGGTTCGCTAACCAGTCGGGATGATACACTTCTTTTATGAATCATGTGGCTAAAAGCTTAGTGATCTCTTCCCTGATAGCGTCGTGGCGATCTTGCACAAATCGCCAGAGTCGTTGCTTGATGGGCTTTGCCTTCATGTCAACGTTAAAGGAGTGCTCAATCACCTCCCTCGGGACACCGGGCATATCTGATGGCTTCCAAGCAAAAATATCCCGGTTTGTCCGGAGGAAAGTGATGAGCGTGTCTTCCTATTTATGGTCGAGCCCTGTCCCAATCAGGTCCGTTTGGCCCGAGTTGGACGGGTCCAATACCACTTTTTTGACTTCTTCATTGGGCTTCATGCTTGATTTGGCCTGCTTCTTGGCTGGGACGTCTCCCTCATTCTGGTGGAGTGTAGCGCCGAATGAATCTTTTCTCGGCCAGCCGCCGCTTCATGCTTCTCCGCCATCTCGCAGCTTTCTCTATCGCACATGAAGAACTGTTTGACATCACCAGGAATCATGATGATGCCCTTTGGTCCGGGCATCTTGAACGCAAGGTAAGTATAGTGAGGGACAGCCATGAACCTAGCGAGACCTGGTCTTCCCAAGATGGCATGGTATGCTGTCTCGAAATCAGCCACTTCAAAGTTGAGATACTCCGTTCGGTAGTTGTCCTTGGTCCCAAATGTAACTGGCAGAGTGATCTGCCCGAGTGGTACTGTAGAGGTCCTAGGGATTACCCCATGGAATGGTGACGAACCACGTTTCAGTTCAGAACGAGGGATTTTCATATCGTCGATGGTCTTGGAGAAAAGAACGTTGAGTCCACTTCCTCCGTCGACCAGCACCCTCTTGAGCCTGACGTTGCGAACAACGGGATCGAGCACTAGAAGATGTCTACCTGGGTAGGGAATATGATCGGGATGATCCGAACGGTCAAATGTGATTGGGACCTCGGACCATCTCATGTATTGGGGGACCGCTGGTGTAACCGCGTTGACTTCCCAAGCGGTGAGTTTTTGCTTCCGCTTGAATTCATATGCTACCGCACCCCCAAATATGTAGTTGAGCTCGCGTTCAATCATGTGATATTCTCCTCCATCATCTTCTGGAGGGTCTTGCTTCTTGTTTGCCTTACCCTTGTCCTGGACCGTTCGCTTGTTGCTTTTCTTCGCGAACCTTCTGAGAGTGAAGCAATCCTTGGCGGCGTGCTTCCCTTTAGGGTGAAAAGGACAAATTGCATCCATCACCTTGCCGTAGTCATCCGTGCGCGATGCACGAGAGCGCTCGCGTTCGGCTACAGCAACCATCTCCTCTGCCTTCTGCATGCTGTCCTTCGGCTTGGAGGACTCGGCGTGGTCTTTCTTGTCCCTTTGCCGTGGGCGATCCTCCTGGCGCTCGACCAGGGCATCTGAGGCAGTCGCATAGCGGTCTGCAAGCTTGAACATCTCTCTTACCGTAGAGGGCAGCTTCCTGGACATCTTTTTGATTAGGTCTGGATCATTGACCCCTTTTTGGAAGGCTGCGATCACGGCAGCTTCTGAGATGTCTCGGATCATGTTTTTCTTCTGCATGAAACGCCGGATGAACCCCCGAAGGGTCTCATCTTTCTTCTGATGAAGTTGGTACAGATCCCACTGAGTTCCGGGTCTCTCATAGGTGCCTTGAAAGTTGGTAATAAACTGCTCGCAAAGATCTCCCCAGGAATCTATAGAGTTCTCTGGAAGTCCTATAAGCCAAGCATGAGCCGAAGGGGTAAGCGTGACCGACAAATAGTTTGCCATCACGTTGTGGTCACCCCATGCAGCCTTGATTGCAAGGGAGTAGACCTGTAGCCAAGCTTCTGGGTCCCTCTCCCCGTCAATTTTGGTGATGCCTTTAGGGTTGAATCCTTCGGGCCAAACCACTCGGCGAAGTCGGGAGGTGAAAGCGTGAATGCTATCTATAGGCCCGTCATTACGCTTGTGTGGAGATCGTCGAGGTGGCGTTCTGACTCGGCAGCCCTCGTCATCGTTCCGATCACGTCGATGTAGATTCCTGCGGTCGTCCCGGCCATCACGATCGATGCGGAAACGCTCGTAGTCATCTTCGCGTCGGCGGCGTTCATTATCTTCCCGTTCACGTCGCCTGGCGTCGAGATCTAAACGGAGATCGTGGCTGATACTCCGACGGGCATCTTCTCCTTGACGAAGGCATGGCTGATGCCGACCGCGCATGGACCGACTATGAGCAGTATCGCTGCTTCCTGTCTGAGTGGCCGTGCGGGTATGAGAGCGTGCCTTCTCCGTTGGTTCCTCCTGGTTGTGTTGAATCGCTGCCGCTGTCACCATGGCCTTCACTTGGGCTGTCTGGACCGAGCATTGGTCCCAGGGTGTCAAGCAATGTCTTTGAGGCGACGATGTTCTATTGAGGGGTATGGAAAACCGACTGGTTCCCCATCTTTATCTGTAGGATGTCCTCATTGACGTTGCGGCTACTGGTTTGGAGAGACTTAGCCTGATCTTCCTGGGCCTCGCGACGAAGGCGCTCTGCCTCCGCAGCATCCTTCTGCTGCTGGGATTCAGTTCAAAGGTCTTCAATCATGAAGATGCCACGAAAACCCTGGCAACTTCCTGCGATGCTCTCTGGGCCAGAGGAACGAGGAGACGGATCGAACCGACCACTGAATCCGAGTGGTTTGATGTTACCTACCACTCGGGTCTCAGGTTTGATCAGACCTCGCCCGGGTCAAAGTCGAGAGGCAGACCCCCTACCTACCGTCTGAGACCAAACGACTGTCATATTCCCCGATCCGAGCGGTTGACCGGACAGAGGAGCAGTGGAGACTTTTCCAGATTGAATCTGATCCAAATCCAAAAGAACAAGCTTACCGAGTTTATCGACGACGAAGTCCACGCTCCCAAAGCGGAAAGCCTGGGCGGGCGCGAAGGTGCCAATAGCTTCGCTAAGGATTGCCATCGAGTTCGACAAGATTGATCTTGACACTGCCCCTACCTGGTGCGCCAACTGTCGACGTTTGTTGTTGGCAATAATGAAAATGGGGCAAGGCGCTGGATCTAAACTCGATGGTAGCACAAGACGCAAGAATTATACAGGTTCGGGCTCTCACGGAGGAGATAATACCCTAGTCCTATGCTCTGGGATTATATGTATCTAGCCTATTGCAGATGATCTTTCTCTCATACTCAGGACGCTACCTTTCCCCCCCTTTATATAGTAGAGGGGTGCGGTTACAAAGGAGAGTCCTAATCGGTTACAGGATGGAGATCGTATCTCTTTCCTTATCCACGCAACATGTTTGCGGTTAGGATTATAACCGTGTCCAACTGAAACGAGGTTGGTTTCTATCTTTAGGGCCCTAGCGTTTGTACATGCTGGAAGTAGCCCAGGTGGTAGCCTTCTTCATGCTTGTCAGCCCGACCCATCCTTCTTTAAACGATTCTCCCGGCCTGCCATGCATATACCCAGGGATCGTATACTCCACAACTACCTAACAATAAACACCACCAATTCACATGACAGTTTTAGTATAAAGAAACTCACCCACTCTCGGTCACTAACACACGAAATAGAGTGCCCATACGTATATGGAATGACTTTCTATATTTCAATCAAAATCATACATTCCAATTTGATTTCTGATATATAAATAGAAATATTATTAATTAAAAAATTCATACTGCTATTTTTTTATTTTTTATTTTTTTTGTAAAATCTTCTATGTTTTGGACTCTTTTGGATAAAAAGATATGGATCTATCCTACCCTTTGGCCACTATCTCAAATGGAACAAACCTAATCGGATGGCCAAGGGTGATCCACTCACACCTTATATTCCCCACCTCTGTTTCAAGGCTCAGTTTGGTAGAGCTCCAAATCCCAGCTCCACTTCAAATCTGAAGCTTGTAAGCTAAAATAAAGCGAATTAAGTTTATATTTTTAGTCTAAAATATAAACAAGATGACCAACCTAAACACTTTTAATAGAGTCACAGCTCCAACTCCATAAATTTTTGGAGCTAGGAATATCTTGCTCCACCAACTCCACGGATTTTGATGGAGCTGTAGCTGTGCCAAACACCCCCTCAATCGATGTTTTGCCCTTTTATTACCACTACTCAACCCTAATTCCTTTGACCTTTCACCCCGCCGCCATCCACTCCCATCCACCTTCATCTCTATCTCTGATCTCACTGCCGCCTATGCTGCAACACCTCCTATAACCCTCCTATTCCCTATCCCCCACCCTTGCCATCGGCCAACCCTCTCCACCACCACTCGCCGATGAATCACATGCTTGGATCTTAAGTGGAGAATATGTGAAATCATGTGTTGAAAAATTGGCTGAATGGTGTAATTGGCATTGCAAAGTGGTTGTGATTATGGCATGTGTGGTGCTTGTGCATATGCTATTTGAGATAATTTTTTTATATGCTGGTGATAGCATATGATGATGGTTTTGCTTGATGCAACGCGCTCGTGTGAGTGGTTGCATGGATTGACGTTGAGTCAAGTCGTGGACTTGTGCTCGGAATTATTTTTGTTTATTCATGTGCAGGTGTTGCTCGAGGGCGAACGTAGTCGATGACAGGACCGAAACTAGGTTCATGGAGGAACTGAGGTTCGAGACTAGATTCAGGGAGGAATCGAGGTCTTGGTGGTCAAGGAGGTCATGCGGGACGTTCGGGCTAGAGAACATGCACATGGAGGCTGGTTAGTCATGTAATTACAGCATGTGGGCTGTACATGCGTGCAAGAGTTGCGTTTGACCATGTTTTGGTCAAGTTGAGATGTATATGAACTCTTTCCATGTTAGGAGTAGAGTTGTATTCAATCTCTTTGTGGTTGCTCAGATAAATAGGGGAGGTATCCTGTTTATTCTTGAGAGCAAGGTTTTAGGGTTTGTACTCTTTTGTTTGGAGTCATCAGAACCAGATCAAAGAGAAATAAAATCCTTCTTACGGCCAAACCTCTTGCGTTCTGCTCATTGCAAATGAGAGCTTTCTTGTTCTGTTCGTGGGTGGCTTGAAGACCTCCGTGATTTGCTCTCGGCGGCTGTGTTGGTTCTTGTTGCTTGCGGTTTGGTCCGGCGTTTGTGGCGGCTTGAGGCAGTTTGTTCTAGCGGCTGATCAACAAAAGCAAGAACGCTGCAGACATGAAGTTCCTCAGTGACTAGAAGAGTTCTTGCACGAGACTTGACGACTAGAAGTTTTCTTGCCGCACATGCATGCAAAAGAAAAAATCTTGGCGACTAGATAATTGGCTCAGCCTATTTTGTTTGCTTACCTGGCGTCGGCTTGCTCCTGGTGATTTTGGTTCGGCGTAGCTGTGATTCAGTGTAATACTCACATTTGGTCAGTTGTAGTTGATGTTTCTGAAGTTTGGTCCGTTGCTCAAGGAAACGCATCACGAAGTTCGGACAGTCACAAAAGAATCATCTTGCCAAGGTAATATCTCCATATCCGTAGATCCGATCGAGTTGATTTTTATTGGGTTATATTTATAATTGAATCTAGTTTCTACAGTTAAAATGTCACATAAATCTAACAGTAGGATCTTCAGTTAATCTCATTGTTTAAGTTTTGTCCGTCGCTAGTTTGAATTTGTCCGTCGCTATTAGATCGGGATTTGTTTCAGCTGTCTTGCGAAGGACATAACTCTAGATCCATAGGTCCGATTGAGTTGATTCTTTTTGGGTTTGCTTCAGAATTGAATCTAGTTTCTACGCTTAACATTTCACATCAATCCAACAGTTGGATCGTCAGTAATTACTGTTTTAGTGAACATGTGTTAGTCTATTTTTATTTTGTTCGGCGTGAATTCCCTTTTGATCGGTACAGTAGAAATTTTGTCCGGCGTACACACGAAACTTTCTATCCAAAGCGAAGTTTTGTCTGGTGTACATGTGAAAATTTGGTCCGACGCGAAGTTTTGTCCGTCGTACATGTAAAGATTTTGTCCGACGCAATAAGGTTTTTGTTGAATCCAATCAAGCAATTTGAGTTCGTTTGGGGTGTTTCAAAAATCAGCAAAAAGTTGAATTTAGCTTCCGCGCAATCATTCACCCCCCCTCTGATTGCTAGGTCAGTATCTTTCGATCCTACAAGTGGTATCAGAGCCTCGTTTTCTAATTAATCCTAACAGGTGATTAGAAACCGTAGCGACGGATAGGTATTCGACAAAACCTTGTGTTTTCGATGGTGTTGATTTTCAGTTTTAGAAAGCAAAGATGAAAGCATACATTCAAGCTCAGGGCTTTGCAATCTGGGAGAAAGTGTACAAGCCATATCAAGTTTCTGAGAATGATCAAGTTAATGAAACCAATCAAGCACAGGTTGAAGCAAACAGCAGAGTACGAAATTTGATCATCCAAGGATTGGGAAGAAGTGACTTCGACCGCGTGATTCATCCCAAGTCTGCATATGAGGTATGGAAATCTCTTTGTGATTATCATGAGGGTTCTAACACTGTCAAAGAGGTTCGTCAAGATATATATAAGAAATAATACATGCGATTTGAGATGAAACCTGGTGAGTCGCTAGATGATTTCTTTGCACGTTTCAATAAGATTCTTAGCAATTTACATGCTGTTGGAGTTTTCTTTGATGAGGCTACTAATGCTAGACAATTGCTTGGTGCATTAGACATGTCTATTTGGGAGATGAAAGCTACATCTATTAGAGAATCCACTGTCATGAGTACACTTACTTTAGATGTTCTGTTCTCTAAATTAAAAACTCATGAATTGGATGTTCTTGCCAGGAAGAATGATAAATCAATTGCATTGACCTCCCAGTCTAGTATGTCTCAGAATAATGATTCTTCAAGTTTTGCTTTGTCTTTCTTATCTTCACTAACCGATAAACAAATTAAAGAATTTCCTGAAGAAGACTTGGCACTACTCTCTTCTCGTTTTAATAAAGCCTTGTAGAATGTGCGAATGAGGAAGAGAGTTGGTGGTGGCCCTCCAAGATGCTATGAGTGGTGATCTCAACCACATTCGTCCAAATTGTCCTAAACTTGCAGGTAAAGCATCAAGGGAAGAGAAGGACAAAGATAAAAGAAAAGAGAAGAAGAAGTTCTCTCCAAGCAGAAGCAAGAAGAGAAACTTTGTAAACAATAACGTTGTCCACCAAGTCCTTTCTGCTCTTGAACAAGTCAACTTGAGCGATGTGGATTCGGAGAGCAGTGAAGATGACACAACAAGTCCAAGCAAGCATGAACTGACAGGGTTGTGTCTCATGGCTAGGAGTGATGAAAGCTTCACCGAGGACGATCACGACAACGACTTCAATGAGGTAGAACCTTCTTACGATGAATTGGCTATTGCTGTTGCTCGTCTTGGTAAATTGCTTGATAAACGCGACAAGAAAATTAAGAAACATGATGTTCTTGTGTAATCTTTGAATGCTGAAATTGATAGACTTAAATCTTTGATTCCTGATGATGATGCTTGCAAATCATGTGACTTGATTTACAATGAGCTTACTTTGCTTAGGAAAGAACATGTTACCTTGTTAGAGCAAGTCAATGCTGAAAAGAAGGGAAATGAGAAACATGTAAAAAAATGCTAACTGTTCAACTGTTGATTTGCATGATACAACTCACTGTTCTAAATGCTCCACACTAGAATTGAAGTTGCATGATGCAAATACTAGGGTTTCTCAAATGACAGATGCTCTGCTCACTCATGAGGTTCTTTCATGCTCAACTTGTCGCAAGCAAAAATGAAAAGTGGACGTTCCCTGTAAAAACTGTTTAACTCTTTCTCGAAAGGTTGATTACTTGGAAAAATCTTTAGAATGTTTCACTAAAGGAAAGAAAAACCTAAACATGATTCTGGATCAATCAAGAGTCAGCACTCATAACAAAGGTTTAGGTTTTGATTCTTATGCTCATCATAAATCACATGCTCCCACTGTTGTTAAGACACTTGAAAGTGAAAATTTTGAAATTGTCAATGAGCCTAAGAAAATTGTTTTTAAGTCTGCTGGTGTTTTATCTTTGACGAGGACTGGGGAATCTCTGGCGAGTCAACGCGTGGTCAAAGGGGCTCCCAGCTCAAGGCATTGCAGCGAAGGCCCACGACCACGGCCCAGTGACGTTCGTCCCCGCACGACCTCGAGCTCAGGCAACGGGGCTCTGCTCCACTCGACCTCGACCTTGGCTCAGGAATGTGTGTTGATTTGGCGGTTACCACGACCTGCACGTTGGCATTAAGGCGGACGTGGGCGGCATTTCCGGAGCAGTTACAACCCACCTTCAATATGCACGAAGCCACTACCCCGGGGATCTCTCCTGACCGTTACAGGCAACGTCAAGGAGGATATAAGACCTCGCAAGGCATATGTGTAGGGCGGACTCGCTAGTAATAGACCAGCATACTCAAACAAAGCACTCAGGCTCGAACTGTAATCGTCTCATTGTGTTCACAGTTAGAGAGTTCCTCCACCTTCGGAGAAGACTGGACGTAGAGCTGTTACCCTCGTGGGGGCTCGAACCAGTATAATTTCCTGTCTCCTGCTCGCTGAAGCCATGCATCGACCTGCGTCCATACCGTCGTTGAGCGAAGCGCTTCTTGGGTCCCTCATTCGCACTAACCCCCTCTTCACTTTTGCGGTCAGGCGATCCCGATCGTCGACAATCTTCTACTGTGATGAATGCAAATGTTGCTTCTACTGTTAAAGCTAAACATCATGTTAAGTACAATTGCACTTATTGAGGTAGGGATGGACATTTAGTAGATTTTTGTTTTAGGCTAGCCAAACAGCAAAAGAAAGAAAAGGCTAAGGCTAGGTCTAATTTCAGACAGGCACGTTTTACTCCTCATTTTGTGCTTAGGGTGATGCAAACACCTTTTGCTGCAAGAAACACGGGAAAGGGCAAATCTGATTTTGTGAACAAGCATACTCGTGTTGTGCCAACTTGTCGTGTGTCTCAGTACTGGATTCCAAAATGTTTTATTTCTAACTCCAGTACCGAGACCTTGACATCCTCTAGTGCTATGTAGGTTTTTCAGATGCGGGTTGGAGAACAGAAGTTTAGTGGATCTTGGTCTTTTGCAAGATGTGATCAAGACTTGGATGGTTCTCACCCTTGAGATGGCTTTCAAGAGGCATGTGCGATAATTCTTCACCCACTATGTGAGCTATTTGATACACCCATGCTTTTTACATTTACAGATATCTAATTGTGGTATGAGATGAGATGTTTGTTCATATTCTCATATGTATCCTCTGGCATGTTCAATAATGCTATATCTTATATCATGCCTTTTCATACTTAATATTTATTTATCATGATTAATGCTTAACTGAACATACCATGATAACTCAAGCACATGTATATCATCACCTCTCTTTTGATTTCATTGGTCATCTGTTGAGGGGGAGTTAATGGATTTTTGGTGAAAATTTCTTTCGTTTGCTTTTTGGGAGGATTGTTCTTTCAGTCTTTTGTTTATAAAATTAATCCCATTGGATGACAATTTTGAAGAAGTTTTTTTAAAAAAATGGATATTTTTGAGGGGGAGTTTTTGAAGTTTTTGTAATATTTTGTAACATGCTTTTTATTTTATGGTTTCTTAAATGAAAAACAAAAAAAATAAAAAATGAAAAAGTACTAAGCATTGTATTTCATATACATATGTCATTTGAAGCCATGTTTATGTTACAAGGTCTTTTCAACTTCATGATTATGCATATATGGTGTAGTTTATGACATGACTATTTAAATGGAATGACAACCTGAATTAAATCTTGTCATGGTTGAACTTTCTTGGCTATCTTGATCCTGCTCAAAAAGTTCTAAATATGATAATTAAGTACTAAAGCTCAAAAAGTGATTGTTGATAAATGCAAGATCAAGGTTATGTACTGTCGCACTTCCTCTTTCTGAGATTGCTTATCATTGCACTTTGATATGAACTTGGAAGAGGTTGTGTATGACCGAAACCATGAAACCTTAAGCTTGTGATCCTTAGCATGGTTGAAAAGTAAAATGATGGTGCATGTAATTCCTTACAATTGTTATTGTTGCAATCAGTTAATGAATCAGTTTTTCAAGCACAAATAAAGTGCACAAAAAAATTCAATGTTTTCAAGTTTTAAGATTGTTGAGAAAGGGAGATCATGCCATGCAAAAAAAATCGTTAATAGTACTTGATTTCTAGTTATGCTTACTCTACATTGTTTATGTGTAGATTTGTGGGTGCAAGTACTTTTGATAGCATGACTTGGTGATGAATTTGTTACATTTGTGCATGACTCATAATGCTTAGTACATAAAAAAAAGGAAAAACCAAAAATAAACAAAATTTTTTTGTTCTTTCTTTTGTATTGTTGATGAAACAATTGTCAAAGGGGGAGAATTTTGGAGTTTTTTGGATACATATTGCACATTCACACACATTTTTACATTTTTCTTCTTTCATGTCTCTTCTTTTTAGGGGGAGATTTTTCTTTTTGTTTTAAAATAAAATTTATTTAAAATTTTCTTGTGAGGTGAATGCCAATGTTTAGTTCTAAATGGTGTTGCCAATGTTTTCATCAAGGGGGAGATTGTGAAATCATGTGCTGAAAAATTGGTTGAATGGTAAAATTGGCATTGCAAAGTGGTTGTGATTATGGCATATGTGGTGCTTGTGCATATGCTATTTGAGATGATTTTTTGATATACTGGTGATAGCATATGATGATGGTTTTGCTTGATGCAACGCGCTCGTGTGAGTGGTTGCATGGATTGACGTTGAGTCAAGTCGTGGACTTGTGCTCGGAATTGTTTTTGTTTATTCATGTGCAGGTGTTGCTCGAGGGCGAACGTGGTCGATGACAGGACCGGAACTAGGTTCATGGAGGAACTGAGGTTCGAGACTAGATTCAGGGAGGAATCGAGGTCTTGGTGGTCAAGGAGGTCATGCGGGACGTTCGGGTTAGAGAACATGCACATGGAGGCTGGTTAGTCACGTAATTACAGCATGTGGGCTGTACATGCGTGCAAGAGTTGCGTTTGGCCATGTTTTGGTCAAGTTGAGATGTATATGAACTCTTTCCATGTTGGGAGTAGAGTTGTATTCAATCTCTTTGTGGTTGCTCTCTATAAATAGGGGGAGGTGTCCCCTGTTTATTCTTGAGAGCAAGGTTTTAGGGTTTGTACTCTTTTGTTTGGAGTACTGTAACCAGATCAAAGAGAAATAAAAATCCTTCTTACGGCCAAACCTCTTGCGTTTTGTTCATTACAGCGAGAGCTTTCTTGTTCTGTTCGTGGGTGGCTTGAAGACGTCCGTGATTTGCTCTCGGCGGCTGTGTTGGTTCTTGTTGCTTGCGGTTTGGTCCGGCATCTGTGGCGGCTTAAGGCAGTTTGTTCTGGCGGCTGATCAACAAAAGCAAGAACGCTGCATACATGAAGTTCCTCAGTGACTAGAAGAGTTCTTGCATGAGTCCTGACGACTAGAAGTTTTCTTGCCGCACATGCATGCAAAAGAAAAAATCTTGGCGACTAGATAATTGGCTCGGCCTATTTTGTTCGCTTACCTGGGGTCGGCTTGCTCCTGGTGATTTTGGTCTGGCATAGCTGTGGTTCAGGGTAATACTCATATTTGGTCAGTTGTAGTTGAAGTTTCTGAAGTTTGGTCCGTTGCTCAAGGAAGCGCATCATGAAGTTCGGACAGTCACAAAAGAATCATCTTGCCAAGGTAATATCTCTATATCCGTAGATCCAATCGAGTTGATTTTTATTAGGTTAGATTCATAATTGAATCTAGTTTCTACAGTTAAAATTTCACATAAATCCAACGGTAGATCTTTGGTTAATCTCATTGTTTGAGTTTTGTTCGTCACTATTAGATCGGGATTTGTTTCAGCTGTCTTGCAAAGGACATAACTCTAGATCCATAGGTCCGATTGATTTGATTCTTTTTGGGTTAGCTTTGGAATTGAATCTAGTTCTACGGTTAAAATTTCACATCAATCCAACGGTTGGATCGTCGGTAATTACTATTTTAGTGAACATGTGTCAGGCTGTTTTTATTTTGTCCGGCGTGAATTCCCTTTTGATCGGTACAGTAGAAATTTTGTCCGGCGTACACGCGAAACTTTCTATCAAAAGCGAAGTTTTGTCCGGTGTACATGTGAAAATTTGGTCCGACGCAAAGTTTTGTCCGTCGTACATGTAAAGATTTTGTCCGGCGCAATATGGTTTTTGTTGAATCCAAATCAAATAATTTGAGTTCGTTTGGGGTGTTTCAAAAATCAGCAAAAAGTTGAATTTGGCATCTGCGCAATCATTCATCCCCTCTCTGATTGCTAGGTCAGTATCTTTCGATCCTACAGAATCTTTGAGCTAAGGGAACTTTATGTGACACACTGCGGCGATTGCCACCCACCCCCATCCTAATCCATCATAAGAGGTAAAAATTGGATACCAAAGTTCGCATTTCTCTTTGGATATTTTACTCTATCTGGTTCAAGTACAATTGCAAGAAACATGTAGTTAGAGAAGAGTATAGATCAGTTTTACCTTTACCTTCTTGGCCACATGTGATGCTCAGTCAAGCACTTAATGGATCAGCATCTGCACCTTCAGATGCAGGAATCCCACGACCTTCTACCAAAGCACGAGGCCATCGCATAATGTAGGGAAAGAAATCACCATCGTATGCCCTCTCGAGTAGGGATGGCAATGGGTACCCGAAACCCGATACCCGATGGGTATTTACTTCATTAGGGTACAAATATGGTTCAATAATCATACCCATGGGTACCTTAATGGGAGAAGACATTCACCCATCGGGTATGACGGGTACGGGTACGGGATACTTCCACCCGTACCCGTTTACCCATTTACCCGTGTAGTAACCTTGTACCGTGTAGCAACCAGCCCAAGCCCAGCTGAGTGCAGACGAGACAATGCACCAGGGCCCAACCGGCCAGGCGAGCGATTCTCACTACACGTCCAAGACTCCAGTCTCCAGGGCTCCAGGCGATGACTCGAATCAATCAGAAGACTCCAGAGTCCAGACACCATCCGGTCCATCCTAACCCTAGCAAGCAAACCGCGGTGGCGGTTAGCTCTGTGCGCCTAAACGCCAAAGCGGCATGGCGGCATAGCGGGCGGCAAGCGAGGGCCGAGCCGCATGCCACCACAAGAGTTCAGGCGGTCCTTCGATTTGAGTGGGGCGCGGTGGGAAGTTCGGGATTTGAAGCGGGGCAGCGGGCATTGGCGCGTTGCGGGCCGAGCCGCCGAGCCATCGAGCGGGTTGCCGGGGTCTCTGCTCTGCCACAGCTCTCCGCCTCTCCCTTGCCGGTCACCGCTTTGCTTCCTCACCGCGGCTCACCGGCTCACCGCGGGACCAAGGAGGTCAAGAGGAGGAGGCTTCAGGTGGGGTGGGTGAGTGTGAGTCGGTGTCTCAAGAGATTAGAGAACATGGCGGCGCCCCCGTCCTCCTCCAACGACGACGCACAGTGATCCCCTGTTCTTCTTCTCTCTTTAACTTTCTTTGTCTTGCAGATCCTTAGATGTAGTAGCCATCCTCCATTCATCAATCCTCCATTCCCCCTTCCTCCTCCATTCATCTACTAGACTACTAACCACATTAACCCCGGCCGTCCCTGTCCCTTCCTCCCATCCCGAAGTGGCGTGGTCGTGGAAGAAGGTGACCAGCAGCCACCGGATCCAAAAATATCGGTGACGGTGAGGCAAATATCAATTCAAATCGTCCAACGCCTCCAGCCCCACCTGTCAAAGAGGTTGTGGACGCAACAAAGAAGCAGAAGCGTGTCCGTGTGGCTGTGGCCAAGCCCAAGAGGAAGGTCACCACTGGAGCCGAAAACAATAGGAGCAGTCGGCCACCCCTACTACGAAATAACATAGCGGCAACATCGTGCACTCTTTAGTGTAAGAAAAATCGCAAGTGCTTATTCTACTTTTGGAATAACCGCAAGTGCTTATTCTAGAAAATTAGAAACTTATTTGATTGTTTTACTTGCTTGTATAGATTTAAAAAAATGTCAACGGCAAGTGAAAGTAGTAGCTAAGCAGCCCAAAATCCATCTTCTCAAGCATCAGAAGCAAATTCACAAGCTATTGAGCTATCTGACGAGGAGATAGAATTAAATGATGACGAAGATGAAGATGGTGTAGAGATTTGGTTCAAAGAGAAAGCTAACCGGTTGTTTGGAAGGAGTTTACTGGGTAAAATTCAATGGCCAAGTGAAGGCCAAATGCATGCATTGTTTCAAGAAGCTTTACGGTCAATCAACCAATGGTACTAAACACCTTCATGACCATCTCAAGTCTGCACAATGAAAAAGATCAAGATGATGGGAAACAATAACAAGACATTGGGACAATCCAATTTGCGGTTTGGTTCCACGGATCTTTGGGAAAGTCTCGATGGAGAACTACACATTTGATCAAGACATAGCTAGAAAGGAACTTGTTTCTATGATTGTGCTACAGTATCCATTAAGCATGGTGGACCATCTTTGGCTTTCGGCGGTTTGCTTGTTGCACTTCAACCACTTTTCAAGATGGGGACTAGGAACACAATAAGGTATATGACATTATGACTATATATGAGCTAAATATGTGATTGTTAAATGCTAGCTAGAAAGGAACTTGCGATATGATTATATGATTTTTTAGGAAGGACATCATGTCTCAATATGAGAAGGAGAAGAAGAAAACCATTGAGTACATGGCCGGAATTAAATCAAGGGTTGCTATCACCACTGATATGTGGACGGCTGACAACCAAAAGAGGGGTTACATGGCCGTCACAGCGCACTTTATCGATGAATCCTGGGCACTAAGAAATATTATAATGAGGTAATTTTCTGGTCGCACAAACTTATGAGTGCATATTTACAATCTAAGTGCATATATTGTTTACTAATATGTAGGTTCATATATGTCCCTGCTCCTCACACTGCTGAAGTCATTAGTGATGCACTATATGAATCATTGGTTGAATGAAATCTTGACGAGAAGATATCCACCATTACTCTCGACAACTGTACTACTAATGATGCCGTAATTCCTTTACTTGTGAGGAAGATTGGCATAAGTAAGCTCATAAATGGTGGGAAATTGTTGCATATGCGATGTTGTGCTCATATTCTGAATTTAATTGTTAAGGATGGATTAGAAGAGATGGTAGGTTCAATTGAGAACATCCGTGATAGTGTAGCTTATTGGACTGCCACACCAAAACGGGTAGAGAAGTTTGAGGAGATAGCTAAGTATGTCAAAGTTAAGATTCAAAATAAGCTAGCCCTTGATTGCAAAACTAGATGGAATTCAACTTTTAAAATGCTTAGTACAACATTACCTTGCAAGGCTATTTTCATGAGAGCAAGTCGTGTGGATAAACAATATACTTGTGCCCCGACTGAGGAAGAATGGGCTTTTGCATCTGATGTTGTGGAAAGGCTTAGAATGTTTAATGATATATCTGAACTATTTTCTGAAACTGAGTATGTCACTGCCAATATTTTCTTTACCAAGATTTGTGAGATTAAAAGAAAAATTAGTCAATGGGCAACTTGTGGCAATCCTTTAGTAGAATCCATGTCAGCTAATATGGTAGCTAAGTTTGATAGTATTGGTCAGATATTCAAGGATTGATGGGGATTGCAACCGTTCTTGATCCTCGATTCAAAGCTCACATGTTGCTTATGTGCTTTGAGTGGTTGCTTGGTGAAATTGGTGAAGTTTGTGATTTTGAGGTCTCAAAAGTGAAAGAGTTGCTAAGTGATTTGATGATTGAGTACCATGTCCAAGAGGATGAAGATAACACTGACTCATCGGTATCTTCTATTGACATTGACAACATGGAAGTCTTATCATCCTTTAATGCTCGAGTTACAAGTATGAGGCCAACAACCATGAGGTTTAAATCTGAGCTAGATCACTACTTAGAGGATGAATTGGTTCCATTATCAACAAAGAACTTCAGTGTTTTAGATTGGTGGAAGGTGGCTGGAACACGCTATCCTACTCTAAGGAGGATAGCAAGAGATATTTTTGCAATTCCTGTGACCACAATCGCTTCTGAATATGCTTTTAGCACTAGTGGAAGAGTGCTTAGTGAGCATCGCAGCAGGCTCACTACTAAAATGATAGAGGCTCTGATGTGCTCACAAGATTGGCTTCGAAACAAATACAAAAGTATGTGATGTGTAATTCATTCTCTTACTTTCTTTCCTACAAATGCAAATTAATAATCCATTTGTGTTTTGTAGTTGATGAGAAAGAAAATCAAGCTGCTACCTTTTGGTCTTGTCTCCAAGACACTCAAGAGGGTCTTCAGGTGATTGGTTATCACTTTATTATTCAGCAATATGCATTCTTTATTTTGTGCTCTCTGCCTTTTTAAATAGTTTGATAGATTTGTGTATGTGCTGCTATAGGAACTTGAGATTTGACCTATGAGATCGGAGCATGGAATGGGGGATTGACTTTGGGAGGATGGCAGTATCTTTTGGTCATGAAATGGTTATTAGCTAATGTAGTAAACTATTAATGTGTTATTTGTGATGACAGACTGAAGAACTTGTATTGTGTTATTTGTGTTGTTGGCTACTCATGAAGTTTGGACTATGTACTCATAAATGTTATTTGTCGTTATTGTGCTGTTGGCGTTATCTGTTCCATTGTTTCCAAGCAGAGGGACATGAAGCAGCAATATAGTGGAGTGACACGCAAAAACTCCGAAGTCGCCAAGTACACGAAGCCATCCCTAATCTCCAGAACAGTCAGCCCGGGATGGTCGTCCCGTAGGTTCCCGGCGACCATCTGTCGAACCTCGCTCCTCCTCCAACTGGACAGTCTTGTGCAGCTCTGTCACAACACCATGTTTGTCCACTTTTCTTGTGACGATAACAACGTTGAATCCCTCTGCGTAAGCAGTACAGACAGCGCGGTCCTTCGTCCCACAGACGAAGAGCCTATCAACCGGCCTCCTCAACTCCGGCGAGGTGAGTAAAACGGAGAACTGCACGACCGTCGTGTTCAGTGCAAGCGTGTAATGTTGGTTCCTGGATGTCCAGTACAAATAGCCATTGGCCTGCATGCTGGGGTAAAGCCACAGCGTACCATTTTCGTGCGGCTGCGCGGTGACGTTGAACCATGGGTGAATCTGCCACGCCCTTGTGTCGGAAGAGAAGATCGCGACCGCCACCCTCGATTCATCGAGCCAAACGGCGACCACCCTGAACCGAGTAGGGTCCTCATCGGAGTGGAACAAATGGAGGCCCAAGAGCTTGCAGTAGCCGCGATGGTTCGCCTTCAGGTCATCCGGAGGATTGCTGATGAAGGTCAGGCTAGGGCTTGAGGCGCATGCCATGGGGTTGAAGAGGGCTAGGTTGCCCCCGACCAATTCCGCGAGGAGGAGGTGGCCGCCGCGGCAGTCCTTGATCACCCAGCCGGACGTGTGCTGGCTAGGCTGGGTGGAGGTTAGAAACCCATACTACTACCACCTAGAGCCAGAAGTACCGCAAGTCAGTACTACCGCTCCTGAGTAGCCGGTAGTACTGCTCTACTATAATCCCCTCGATAGAACTTTTTTGATAAATAACTACCGCCACTAGCTGTCTCAGGCCAGTAGTGTTGCCCAACATAGGTAGCACCTTAAATTATTTCAAATTCAAAATAAAATTCGAATCAAATTCAAATTCAAGCACGATAGGCACAAACCAGACCGTCACGTGATCTTTCAGTACCACCAACGAGGCTGGCAACCACGAGCCACCCAAGTCACGCAAACGCTCCACTGCCGAGGTTGGCTGATGGTACAACTCATTGACCCATTGTCACGCTAGATCCATCTGTGCGCTATGGGCAAGCAGCGCTGGCAGAATTGCTCGTTAGCACTCAATCAAAATTGTTTCTATTATAGTAATCAACGGTTTAAAATTAAAATGAGCCTATTTTGAGCAAAAAAAAAGTGTTAATAAGGTTCGGTTCGATAATGCCTCGTTAACTCAAATTTGAAATAACCACTTAAATAGTAAGCAAAATGATTTGAATAGTGCTTTTATAAATCACCCTTTAATACAAGTTGCACAAATCTTAAAACATACGAAAGGACAAATAATTATCATCTACCATACAACACCGTCGATACAGAATTCTCACTTGCAATTAGCAATGGAAACCGTAAACTTAACCAACCTTTCCTTGCAAACATGATACATTTTCTCATGAGAAGTTCAGGCCCCACAAAGTTTGTATGCCGCCCAATAGCTTGTCAATCAGTTGGAAATAAGCAACCCTCCATGTCTTGCCAAATAAAAAGATAATGAACACCGCCCAAAGACCCAAAACAAATCCTGCAGCCAGCCCGAGATAAAAGTTCCTCGCCTCTGATTGATGTTCATCAAGATAACCTCTAGCTACCTCAGGCCCTGAACAGTTCCTAGGAAGAGGAAGCCCGCAGAGATAGTTGTTGCCGATGTACGACGATTCTGGATCAATAAGTACCTGCAGCTGATTCCCTGAGGGTATTCTTCCTGAGAGATTATTGTATGACAGGTTCAACCTGATTAACATTGTTATGTCTGAGATACTGGAAGGAATATCACCAGAGAGCTCATTGAATGACAGATCGAGAGACTCCAATGATCGTAGCAAGCCGATCTTCTCTGGAATCTTGCCGGACAACTGATTATGGGAGAAGTTCAAGTTTGTCAATCCATCAAGGGTTGTTATTTCATCTGGAATCTCTCCGACTAAATTGTTGCAGGACAAATCAAGACCAATAATATATATGATGTTACTGGTGTAGTTAAGATACTGGCCTTTCGTTACCACTTCTAGGCTATCGTCATATTTTCCTGACCAATCGGTGTCAGAGTTTCCTGGCCTTTCATAATACCACAATAAGGGGTCATTGTTTGTTTGTGTGTGACCTTGAGTCATTGCTTTCAAGTTGGCAAATGAATGCGGTATAGAGCCCGATAATCTGTTATATGCAAGGTCCAAGTATTGTAGATTTCCAATCTCTGTGAGCTGAACTGGAATAGAGCCAGAGAACATATTATGCCGCAACCGCAGATAAGACAATTGTGGCAATTTCTTTGCAATCCATGTTGGTAACTCTCCGACAAACTTGTTGTGGGCAAGATCAAGTAGAATCAAATCCGGGCAGCTCTGCCAAAATGGTGGAAATTTGCCAGACAGTTTGTTTTCATACAAGAATAGAGCTACAATTGGTGTCTCTGATCCTTCTGTACATCGGGGAAACTGTCCTACTAGACGGTTCTTTCCCAGATCCAAAACTAACAAAGACTGCAATTGGCAAATATATGCCGGAATAGTGCCATTGATACCGTTTTCAGACAGCAATAAATCAGAAAGTAGTGGTGCTCCGAAATTTCGTGGCAGTGGACCTGATAAAGAGTTTCTGGAAATGTCAAGTTCTCCCAAATGCCTTGGTAATTGCGGTAGAATACCGGTGAGGTTGTTGGAGCTGAAGTCAAACATCATAACTGAGGGTGAAGACATAAATTCCAGCGTCCTTGGTAACCTGCCACTAATTTGGTTACAAGAGAGGTTCAAGTATTGAACATTTGAAAACACAGTCCAAAACCAATCTGGGAGATGATCAACTATGCCTGCATCAGAGATGTCAAGATTAATAACATCCCTTTGCCCTTTAAGCCATAAAGGAAAATGAGGTCCCATTTTGCTACGTGGGAAATAAGCCACCCTTAATTTAAAGGGGGGAATCCAATTTGAGCTGATCATCATGTCTAGGGAGTTGTAAGATAAGTCCAATTCCTCCAAATTCACCAGACTGGCTAAATGTTCCTCTGAAATAGAGCCGTTGAACTGGTTGCCATCTAGATACAATATTCTGAGTTTACTAAGCATACCAATTTCAAGGGGTATTGATCCTACAAGCCCATTAGAAGAGAGTTGAACAATGCTCAAGTCAGTCCATTGGTTTATCCACTTTGGAATTTCCCCACTGAGGTTGGTACAAGATAGATCTAAGAACTCCATCGTACTCCATGCACAATGAGGCAACCCCTCCAAAAATTCTGACATGTCTTGGTTAATCGAATTTGACCACAGTGTTAGCTCTCTCAAATTGCATAGATTCTTCAGCGGTTTGGATTTTACACTGGTGAGCTGGTTGCCTCCAAGACGAAGTACCTCAAGGGAAGTCATGTTTCCTATTGCATCTGGAAATTGTTCAAAAATTTCATTATTCGTAAGGTCAAGATGCCTGATGGTGCCAACATTCCAGAACCAGTAGGTTGGATTCAAGGTATGAACCCCACTCTCTGTTAGATCAAGCATCTGAAGTGATGTGAGGTTAGAATGCATTACAGGCTTGTGTGGAAAAACAAGTTCACAACCACTGAGACGAAGGGCTCTTAGATTAGGAAGCATGTTAACCTCTTGGACCCAATTGCCAACAGTACTAAGATCCACACCACTCATGTCGAGAAATCTTAGCAAAGAGAGACGTGGTAACCACGAGATATCCTTGCTGTGTAATATGTTGCCATAAATATTATTGCAATCGTTGTTGAGGTCAAGATATAGCAATCTGGAGAGATTACCAATTTGAGGAGGCAGTCTACCATCAAAATCCATGCAAGACAGGTTGAGATATACCAAGCTATGGAGGGAGCCCAAGAAACTTGGTATGGGCACAGACACACCTATTCCCACGATATAGTTTCCGCTAAGATCTAAGTACTCCAAATGATGTAGATCAAGTAAAGAAGAACTTATCTTCCCATGCATTCCGGGAGGATTAAGAGTGAATTGGAAATCATTCATATCATCGAAGAGGACATTGTTGCGGAGGTCAAGCTTGACGACATGTCCTGTCCTGTTGCTGCACCTGACACCACTCCACTGGCAGCAGTCTTGACCATTCCACGAGGCAAGGAGGTTATGTGGATCGCTTCGGATGCCAGCTCTAAATGAAAGCAGTGCATCCCTCTCATTTGTGAAGCATCCACCATTGGTATGTTGCGCACAGACACAGGAGGAGGTCGTGGTGGCTAGAAGAAGCAAGAGGCAAAAGGCTGCAGCTGCATCCATGGAGGATATCGAGTTGCAAAATGCACTGTTACTTGTGGTTTTCTACTTTTCTTAGCCAGCCAGTAAGTAATATATATAAGCATGCAGCAACATGGACCGCATCACTATTCCCTCGAAATAAATATTGGACCACATGATATCTTATCCAGAGAAGAGTAGGAGCCTCAAGCGGGCAAACAAGTCAAAGGATGAACCTATCAGATATTAATGTATCCGATGTTGAAATTCATGTCGGCATGCAACAGCGAACGCCATTGCTTACCTTGACTTCGGGGTCAAGACTTCCAGCTAACCTGTGTTGAATGGAGGACCTACGAGTGAGGACTGGAATCTAATTATGATACTCATTATCTGCATTGATCTAAACAAATAATGAATTATAGTTGGAGATTATATGACATATTAGCAGTCAAAAACACTTGATATTATGTGATATAGTATAGGTCACAGCTTTGACTCCCACAGGGGTGGGGTGGGTTGTAGATTGTTTGATAGTTTTCGTTGTCTAGCTAAAAATTCTAAAAGGCAATACAATGAGGATTGTTTGGATGTTTCACTTTCAGAGAAGTGAACTGCATATGACCAATGATGTATTAATTAATCATGTCACAATACAATACTCTTTTGCCAATAGTTATAGCGAGATTTTACTTAGTAGCATGGCAAAGAGATTTTGATTTTTTTTTTTTTTTGCTATATAGCATTGCAATCGACCGCAATATAACACCATAAACATGTGAAATTTATTCCAGGTGGTTTATCATTTTTAAAAAAAGTTTAGCCAGAAGCGCTGGCATTCACTTAGAAAAGAAGATAGACGTCATCCATGTTCGAGAGGTCGATCGCACCCTCCACCAAACGTGAAGCGATCAATTCCTGACATTGATGACTTCCTGTCACATTTCTGTGGTCTTCCCTCTTTTAACCAAACAAATAGTACTGGCAAAAGAAGAGTCTGGGACTGTTGCTATCAGTCACATTGAGACCTTGTTTAGTTGTTTGGGAGGTCCATTTCTAGCAAGTATCCGTATAGACGGACTGGGAATTTGAATTAAAATTTTGACCCATCTACATGGGTGGATCAGGATTATGACCCAACCAAACAAGCCCTAATGAAGTCTTCTAGCGTGTACACCTCAGCAGCATCGAAGTCTTCAGTGGCGTCGTCTTCATCTGCAGCAAATTCTTCTGGTTCTTCAGGAGGATCCGACATCTTCTGGAGTGGAGAAGAGATGACAGGAATGTTTTGGAGTGGAGAATCTGGCATCAGGAACAAGCGCACTGCAAATGTTTATATGTGCTGATGGAGTCATGTTCACACATGAAATGGGTTCACACATGTTCGCTCTTCAATCATGTGTGCCCTGTTCACACACTTGTTCACACATATAATTTGAAATTCTGTTCACACATGGTACTTTTCATTTTTGTTCACACTTTTTCACACTCATTCACACATGCAAATTGATGTCATCTGAACATCTACAGAACATCTACAGAAAGACAATAGAGTAAATTGTGGATGCTCACATAATGATATTACCCACCTAGGGATGAAAAACAGATACGGGTCATCCATATTATTTGACTACCGTTCTATATGGTACTAATCTGGTTTAGAATCCCATCAGGTTAATAGTTTCTCCTCCATTTGAATTCGCAACAAAAAATATGGATGCAAATATGGTTTAGGTTTTCCATCTACATTTGCGATAAGATTTGTGCATTTTAAACCAGTTGTCCCATCAGCATGTACCATGGGACCTTCCTTTCCAAGTACAAATCCAGCTGAAACTCCAAGTATTGAACCGAATATCTGCAAAGCAATGGAAGAAAGTTTTTGTAACAAGGCAAGTACACCAACCAACAATTAGCAAAAACTGTGTGTCTGGGTGGAATGAAATGCCAGCTACAAATGAGCTCGCTATGCATCATTATTCTGAAGTTATCGACCATATGCACTATAAGCTAATCTATCAGAAAATTTCTGCTAAGCTCCAAAAAAAGATAAGCTAGCTGTCAAAGTACTGGGTTACCTTTGGCACCGCAAATCTTAAGAAATATTAAAAGTGACAGTCTTTGACATTTTCTGCAATTGCTGGCAAGAATAAAACGAAAATGAAATAAGGAAGACTGTACTCATATAGTGGATGTATTTTTGGGAATGGGCAACAGCCATGGGAGAAAGGGTCCTGCCGATCAAAATTAAGGAGTTTGACACCTAGCCAAACTCAATAAAATTAGTCCCTTGCTTGCCAAGCCAGTTTCCATCCATATGAATTAGATTAGTTTAGCGTCAAACACACTATCCACCAAGGCAGCTGCATGCATGCGCAGGTGCGTAGAAGGGGTCAAACGCACTATCCACAAGTGCCAACGGGTTGAATGGTTTTGGAAAACTGTTTTTGAACACCCCTACTCAAACCCCTACCGAAATTCTGAACCCAAAACCTTCAAACCAAAATTTACTAGGAAGTAAGTGCAGCTTTAGATTTCAAAAGGTAGTTCTTTGAAATAGTACCTACCCTACTGATACTGAAAATGTCTCAGGAGGTTCCGTGACAAGTACCAAGAGCATTTCAGAACACAGCATGCACATGATGAAAATGATTCAAGTAATCCAATAGGTTAAGCTAGCATAGGAAATTAACATAATGTAAATATACTAAAAAAAAGTATGAGATTCTACATGGTTGTGTATGTATGTTTTTTTCTGAGTTAAAACCTTACCTTCACAAAGAGTGTACTGGGAGCTAACATAGAATAAGCATCAACTCAGAATCCGCATCGCATCATTCATATTCACTCATTTTTCCTTAGGTACCAACACTACAACGCTGTAAGACTATGCAGGTCTGAATGAGCCTAAAGTATGGAATCAAAATAACAAACTAAACTAAGCTACCCACAAAAACAATCCTGTGAATTCAGCGTGTACTCATTCAGATAAAACTCTTTGAAAAGAAATTGTGGCAAGGAATGAGAGCCATCTGGGATCTGTCAATAAGGTGAACTAATTCCAATCACAGCTTATGTACCCAAAAAAGGCAATATTTACCCCTCACGTACCATAAATCTATTGAGTTGCATGTAGGACGTGGAATAGAAGTGAAAATGCTACTAAATTGAAGGCATGCTAAAATGAACAGATCGAGAAATGTACTTGTTTAAGTTTCAGGAAATAACATCTTCCTAAAACACTTCAACGCAGCAGCATGTTCAGCCTTTTCGTCGTCAGACATTTCCTTTGTGTCTCTTGAGAGGAGGCTGGTATAAGCTTCCATCATCTTGGTTTCTTTCTCATACTTTTTTGCCTCTTTGTTTTCCTTTGCTGCAAGATGGGCCAGGCTTGTTGATTCGAGCTTCTCAGCTGATATTTTTTTTTGTAATTCTAATACCTTCATGTGGTTCTCATTAGCCTCAATCTGGATTTTGCTAAATTTGTCAAGCTGATCAACATCAATTGCAGATTGCTTTGTCTTTCCGTTCTCATTGTCATCTATTGCAACTACCTTAGACTTGTATCTCACATCAAATGCGGCCTTTTTAGCAGCCTTTTGTCCCATTGGTCGTGGTTGTGCACTTCCCTCTAAAGAATCTGATTTTTCTTCCACTGCCTCATCTTGGTTTGATGCCTTCCTTTTACGTGCATTTTTGAGCTGATTGTTGTATGTTATCCACTTTGGTTCGTTTCGGACAAGATACCAACATCCATTAACATAAAATGTCCTAGCCTTAGCTCTTGGTTGTCATCCTCATAGAACTTGTGGGCCTTATCAATCCACATCTGACCTGAATAACCGCTAGTATATACTCTTCGAGCCTTCAGCCAAGCATTATGGAAAAGGTCTATCAACTTGTTAATTTTGTGCCACCGATCCTTGGCTTGCTTCATATTTCTTCTCCTATGTTTTGATGTGGACATATTGTAAGAATCAACTACATCACTCCAATATTGTTCGTTCCGCCGGTCGGCTCCCTCGATTGGGTCCATCGAATTATTCAACCAAGAGCTCATCTATAATTGTAAACAAAGAATATTATCAGACTAAAATTGAGAGAAAGTTAAGTTACTAATGACCATGTTTTTCCATGTGACTCACCAGCCTAACATCTTCTGCTTGTGTCCAAAGTAGTCGCTTATCAGTTCTAACAACTTCGTCCCCACTGTCCATGCTAATGGGATCCTGGTCTAGATGTTTTTCCGATGATTGTGGGGTGGGTATCTCCATAAAAGGTGGCAAAAAACCTCCTTTGTCTGCAGGACTTGGCATCTTGAATGGAGCATAAACAGAAGTCGCACCGACAAAATGAAAATTCTGCGAAGCTTTGTGGCTGCTTATTGAAAAGATTCAAAAACCCACCAGGAGGATGAGGGTTATTGTCCCTGCAAAAAAAAACATGATTCAGTCTGCCAGGATTTAGAATTCAATTGCTTCACTGTTTGCTACTCACATAATGAGTTTGTGCACTACTTAGATCATGCAAAATTAAACGGAATGTCCTAATTTAACTGCTTAGATCACTGCATACAAACTGCAAGAGGAAACTTTACATACCATTTCTGTAAGAAGAAACTTTTATACTATTCATTTTCTCAAAAAAAAAAAGAAGGAACTTTTATACTTTTACTTCTGGACAAGTCTTGTTTGGACATAACAGAGTATGCAGCAAATCATCCTTTTCACTCCTGTTTGGTTGTTTCCTGTTAATGCTGTCAAGCCCTCTACTCTTATCATTGTGAGGTGCCGATGAGCTTAACTGTTTGTCTTATCATAAATTTAGATATATTTGTAAACCAGAGTTATTTCATTTGTTCTCTCCCTCTCACATACACATATGCTTATTGTGATAAATTATTTTATAAACTTTTCCATATGATAGAATGGTATATTTTAAATTTAAATTTAGAACTATTTATTTGTGATAGTCATTATGCAAAGCATACTCATGAAATTGTTCGACCTCCCAGTGGCCGCATGAACTGTACTCTCCATTTGAAGTCTAATATATATTTGCTACTTAACTGTTACCCAATGAATAACCTGTGATATTGGTTGTCCCCTTCTTTCATCTTTCCTCTACTAATGATGATGTTAGGTGTTCATTATTACTTCAGTCTCCATTATATTAATATTTTAATTAAAATCTAATATAAGGATATTTATATATTTTTATAAGGATATTTTTTATCTACATAAGTGCTAGAGCTATGGACTTGATGATCGTGTGCCTATTGGCTAGCTCGCGAATTTGTCATCGTAGAGTCGAACATCTAAAAATTGTTTGTTTAGCCTTGAGAAGGTGGCCGTTGCGATTGGCTAAGATTAAGTGGTATGGCGGCACTAGCTCGGAATGAGGGTGGTTGCATCACTGGGATCTCCGGTACTTCGACTTCAGGGAGAAATCCCTAGGTCTGACCTTTGTTGGTTGGGCCTGACAATGGCCTTATTGAAGGCATTGTTTTGTAGTCTGAGGATTTACTCTCCGAGGTGAAAACCTTTGGTCTGACCTTCACTGGTTGGATCATGGCAATAGCGGTGCGTGTGCGTATCGAGTCCTTCTTGGAGGCGTTGTCATTGGAGAGCTTTTATCGCGGTCCAAGTGTTGCTATGATAGTGGATAGCCTTGAAGACAATATTGCGTGATGTAGTTTGCCGAGATGGTTCATTTGTCTTTTCTTGTGTGTGTGTTTGGCTGTGTACACTCTAGTTGTGTAGAGGCCGGGAGTCTTCTTAGTATAATTGTATCACCTTGATGTAATTTACTAAGATTAATAAAAGCTTCCTTTATCGAAAAAAACATAAGTGCTAGAGCCTCTTGTTTTAGACAGTTGTTATCATCTGCATTTCTACTTATTTTCTTTCATGCATTTTCCCTTCTCAAAGACTCAAACTGACGTTTTTTTTTCTAAACATGCAGATACATCCTATATTACAGTATGTCCAGGCAGCTACATCATATGGCCATCTTTACCACCTATTCCCAGTAGGGGTGAAAACGGATCGGATACGGACGGATAATAGCTCTACCATATTTGTTTTCATATTTTTTCTCGGATGCGGATACGGATACGGATAATCCGGATACGAATACGGATACGGATAGTATCGAATACGGATACGGATCGAAAACGAATCGAATCGGATACGGTTTCGAATATTTATCGGAACATGATAATCCCTTAAATTGTACATAAAAAAGCAACAGAAACACATAACTAATTGATATGATTAAAATATTATTGAAAATTGAACAAATGTAAACATTTTCATTCACTTAGACAATAGTTAGATACCATGTCGCAAACAAAATTATATAAGGTTTAGTTTATCACACACATATGATTAGTTCATCATACACATAGATTAAAATACAAAATAAACGTAATCCTTGCTCGAGATACAAATAGAAACAAACACATAACACACTAAAAGTTTGATAATACTTAGATATCATATTTCTAGGAAAAGTATATAACACTTACATGTAATGACTCAAGATTTATATTTTGAGTTGAATTATGTTTAAAATAATAAATTATGTATTTATGAGTATTTATGCATTTTTAGCTACTTATTTAATATATTTTCCTATCAAAAATTAGAGTTTTGAATTTTTTATAAAAACTAAAATATGATAAAATATTTAAAATAAATTTTAAAATGTTATATTGTTACTAGAACTTTGTCAAAAAATTCATAATTTTTGGAGTTGGTTTGCTAAATTTAATAATTGAAACATGTTTTAGAGATTAATTAAATTAGAAAACAATTCTGAAATTAACAAACCTTTTTGGTCCAAAAAAGTAGTCTTGGCCTAGCCCATATGCCTATCCGGATATCCGACCCACTATTATCCGGATTATCCGAATCCGTATCCGCATCCGACGGATAATGAGCTACTGAATCCGTATCCGTATCCGACAAAAAAATATTCCGTATCCGTATCCGATCCGATACTATCCGACAAATATCCGATCCGACAAAATCCGTATCCGAAAATATCCGGATCGGTCGGAAAATATCCGAACCGTTTTCAACCCTAATTCCCAGCATTCATTTTATAAGCTTGCAGGTACATCCAAAAATGGAAATTGAAGGGCACATACCTACACAAGTCCAAATGTTCATGTTAGATAACCAAGCTCTTGGCTCATGCAAATTGTCTTTACCAAAGAACTAGAACTAGGTGTGTAGCCTTTTGATTGGAGCATTTTGGAATCATTTGGTTTAATTACTTTTCGAGACTCTGGCTCTAAGTAGGGTGCAAACGGATCGGATACGGACGGATTTCGCTCATTTCGTATCCTATTCCAAATTTTTTCTCGGATATAGAATCGGATACGGACAGTTGTAAGTTCAACCTTTATTAATTATGGTTTTGGTGTTAATGACAAATCTAATCTTGTGTTAATGACAAATCTAATATTAAGTTTATCCCCTAATGCGATATTGTTCTTAATGACAAATCTTATATCGAGACTAACTTGTTTATTTAGAATATCTTTGTTTAGTCTCATCGCATGGAAAAATGGAAAACCCAAGGTATGTTTGCATATTCATCTTAATATTAGTTGCATACTTTGGAGTCAAGTTAAAATATGAATGTCCCCGTCATATTAACCACAAAATGTGCATCATGTTTCCCAATCCATATATTACATGGATGCACACACTTAGGGGGAGTTCGTGGTTTAACTTGATAGTTTCTTTGTATTGATCGATTCTTTATTGATACACATAAGGATCAAGACAAAGAAACTAAATCATTGAGTATATATTTGAATTGCCTAGTTATAAGTATACTCATGGTAATATAGGATATACTCCAATATGATCAAAGTAAGTATGTGCATATTATATCCAAGTCAATCATGTCTATGCACATATACATGTGGAGTGTATTCTATAGTTGATGATTTAGAGTAATGATCATTTCCATTCAATCTACAAATTATGGATCATTACTTCTCATCAACATGAGTATATGAAAACTTGTGTAGTTAATATATACTCATATCAATTTAAATGATAATTTAAATTGAGTTCATTTGTCTTAATTAATTGTTAACGAACACTTCATCATGTGTTGATGGTGCTCCGTGATTAATTGAGGACAAATGAATAGTTCTTAAGTAAAATAAAGCATGAGTTGCATTATTGTACTTAAGACACAATTAAATCATTTCAATTGATTTAGGTTGTGCTCAATTGATCTAAAGGCATCCATTATGTGTTAATGGAGTGCAAGAGATAATTGAGACAACCATGCATCTTGGACTAACAAGTTTCTTGAGTTATGTTTGAGTTAGGTCCAAAGATGAATGAGATGATGAGAACGGGACAAGGACGGTATCATGAGTTGATGGGCGTCAAGAGTGGATCCCGAAGAGGAGTTGAGTAGAGATCCCGGGGGAGTATCAAAGTGATGATCATAAAGACCCCAAAGGGGATTGCTTGCACGCGGCGGCAAAGGTATAATTAGATAGGCTAAGGACTTTATAGTCTTTGAGTCTAAGGTTTTATCGCCGTACTATTAAGAGGGGTCGTTCCTTAGCTTGAGCTTCATCATGTGTTGGTGATCTCATTCCGCGTTCACTCGAGCTCAAACCATTTGGATTTGGTTTTTGCATGAGGGTTAACCATTTGGCATGTGTTGCGAATGGGTTAAACTTATGCTTGGTTGCATTTGGTTTTCGCATTATGCTTTGATTTGCATGTGTTGCAAATAGGATAAGCTAATGCGTTGGCTTTTGCGTGGAGTTCACTTTTGCATGTGTTGCATTAGTTGAAGCTTCACGCTTTGGTTCATAAAACTATCTTTCTAAAACTGTGTGGTTGCTTGGAGCTAAGTTTTGCATGTGTTGCAAAAGGAGAGAGCTCAAGCATGATTTGGTGTTTATGTGTTTGTATAGAGCTAGAGGCTCGCATGTGTTGCGAGTAAAGAGCTCATACGATTAAAATGGTTTTGGTTTGAAGTTTGGTTTTATGGTTGTATTGAACTAGAGAATTGCATGTGTTGCAATTAGAGAGTTCATGCACCTTGATTTAATGTTGCTTGGAGCTAGACTTTTGCATGTGTTGCAAAGAGTAGTGCTCAAGCATGAAATGCGTTTATTGTGTTATTTGCAAGTTCGTTGTGCGAATAAACTGAGGTTTATGAGTCCGGAATCCCGAGAGCATGTGAGTGGGGCTTGCAACGAGTGTTGGCAAGTTGACCGGGTCTTGTGTTGACCTTCACATGGCTAGGGGGATTAATCTCATAAACTCGAGTTTGATTTGCTTAATACGTTTTGCAAATAGATCTTGAGTTGTGTAATACTGCAAATCTTCTTTGCTTGGGGTTTTTTTCGCCAGATTTGTTTTCCACCTTTTTAATTCAAGGATCAGCCGTCGCGCGGTTATTAATTCTATCAAAGGTTTTGGGTTTTTTCCGTGAAAATTTATCGGAATGGTTGTTTTCTCCGAGCCGTATAGTTTTACGGCAAGATTGTTTATCCTGCCATCTGTCATTTCGCGCCAAGGATTAAACTAATTGGTTCGCTTAAGGGTTTAAAGTTGTATTTTTGACTATTTGGAGGGTCTTCATTTATTTCCTCCTAATTTCTCTCTCCCTCTTCCTGTTTGTGGCTGAGAATGATTTTGAGGGGGGCTCCTTTTCCCAACACAGCCGATTTTTCCCCATCCCCTACCGAACTCCCTGCGCCCTCTTCCCGGTCGATCCCTCCGGTCTTCCTCCCGGTGCCATGCGCTCCTCCCCTGGCGCCGTTCTTCCCTGGCGTTGCTGCCCCTGGCGCCGTTCTTCCCTGGCGTTGCTGCCCCTGGCGCCGTTCTCCCTGGCTTCCTCCACCGGCAGCAGAAAGCAAAGCCGAGTCAGTGGCAAGAAAAGCAAGCAGAAGCGGCAGGCGGTCGGCTCCTCTCTGGCGCCTCCTGCTGCTGCTCCTTCTGGCGCGGCCGAGTTCTCCCAGCCCTCGGTGGTGCAGCCCTCTCCTCCTGCTGCTCCCACCGTGGCGCCCTCCAATCGAGCTCCTCGGCGACCCCAGCCGCCGCCGGCGGCTCTTCCCGATCGGCTCCTCCGGTGGCGTAACCCTCCCTCCACCGGCCATGCCCCGTCTCCTCTTTCTCCATGGGTGTGAGATTGGAGGTATACCTTGTTCTTGGGGGATTTTGGCATGCATGTGAGGTGTTTGTGATAATGCCTAGAAGGTGTAGGGTTATTGAATGTGTTGTGCATATATTATCTTGATTAGTTGGTGAAATGCAAGTAGCGTAGTACTTGAGGTGATAATTGTGCTGGTGTTTGTGGAATGTTATTCCAGCATTTATGTGTGTAGGATATTCCGTAAGGAGTTTTCTTGTGATACTGCATCCTAGTTCTTATGCATTTGGTTAGATATGCTAGAAATCTGTTTATTTAATGTTTATGAATTGATAGCTTTCATCATTTTTGAGCTATCTGCTGGTTATGTTTGTGACCTCGATTCCTATTAAATTGTGAGATTGAGGTAATTAGCATTAGATCTCATGTATTAGCATGTTTGAATCAGGGTGCAGTGCATAGATGTGTAAGATGAAAGTTTTATGATGATAGACGAGAGTGAAATTAATCAAGAGTTGTTTCTTCTCTGTGCTTCGATTTCGATGATTCATGTGGGTGCTCGAATTTATTTGCGTCACGGTCATCTAAGTTTATCCTCATGCAATGTGATCTATAGAAGTATATGCATATATTTTGAAAGTGAGGTGTAGTATGCTTTATTAACTTGATTTCATGAGATAAAATTATGGGAGGCATCAAATTTGCATTTCTTCTATGGGTCTGCCAACTTTATTGCTTTGTCCTGTAGGATGTAGCTTTTATACCTTATACATCATATTTATACTACTGCATGAATTGAAAATTCAGGTCCCTTTTTCCAAATTGTGGTGTGTTGCCCCTGGTTTGTCGAGCATGCATTTAAGTGGATATGAGGGATGTTTTTGTTTCGATTGCAGATATGAATATGTAGAATTGTTTTCTTCATCATTTGGTACCGAGTGTGCATGAATTTGAGTTGGATGAATATTGTTTTATTCGCAGGGAAGGTTCTGTCGGGAGTGGCCTCAACCGCATGCCACTCCATTCTTTCGTCGGTAAAGGCAAGTGCATTGTGTCGGTTGTGGCTTAGGTGGCCACTAGATTTTACAAGAATACATTTATTCATGTGTTGCTTTAATATTGTCGTGTTTGCTTTTGCATGCGATTTGATGCATGAGAATGGTTAATTGGTTATGCTTTTATTTAAACCGAGTTTATATGCAAGTGTAACTCGTATAACCCCTATATGGTATCTAGTTGATTGCTTGTGTTATGTATATGCTTGCGCAATGGTTGTGTTTGTGTTTATAAGCACGTCTAGTAGGGTAATAGCCTTTTTGTGAGAAGGTAAAGTAATTTGATGCAAGTGCATCGTTGATTGAAAAGATTTGTGTCGAGAGTCAAATGTCATGATACCTTAAGATTATGGAGAGCTATCGGTTGAGATGTCATACTATTATCACTAGTATGATAGGATAATGTGAATAATGACGTAGTGAGGTTTGATTAGTAAGAATGGATGATTTGGCGATCATGATAATGGATTATGACTTTACGGAGTATTAATGATAATTGTGACCATGTAGATATGAGTGTCAAGACTATGAAATGAATGTTGAGAATCTGAATATGAGAGTGAGAATATGAATATGAATGTTAGGAATGCGGATATGGGTATTGAGAATATGGATATGAATGTGAGGAAGGCATTTGCATATGTGCATTCATGAAAAGTGCATTGAGCAGGCGGTGAGAACGTCATCTGACTGTATGACTAATCCGTGTGCTTGAAGTTCCTACCAGTAGTCCCATCTCTTGGCGTAGATGGGAGCGGTGTTAAGCGTGGACCCGCTCATTGGGTAGCGGGCAAGTCCTGTTTCGGCAGGCCCCTTCCACGGGATGGTTGGGTTTGAGGGTGCACATCGACTTGTGGACACTCGGCAGTACCGGTACGTGCATCGAAAGGAGCAATCATCTGCATTGCATTGACAATGATCGTCATATGCATGAAAAATTGTGAGATATGCATGAGAATGGTGGAGTGAGATGAGAATTTTTGAAATGGGTTGAGCATATGAACAAGCAAGCATGTTTGCATATGCATTGCATTTACAATGATGAAGCATGTTAAATGAATTGATTGTGATGTATGGATATAAGATTCTTCTTTTGTATGGCCTATTTGCATATGCATTGCATTTACAATGATGAAGCATGTTAAATGAATTGATTTTTTTTATGTATGGATATGAGATTCTTCTTGTGTATGTTTTGTGCATTTGAGTATGAAGGCAGTGAATTGAAACTATTAATGGTTCATCGTGGAGTTAATGGCATTCATAGGTTGAGGATTGAGTCATGGACTCATCCCATAAGCGGCTGTCGAGGTATGAGTAAAGTTTCAATAATTCTTGAAATGGTTGTAGTAGTTGGCATCAGTTTTCGGTTCACTTATTTACCAAATTCAGTCAATTATTTGAATATGTTACGTTTCAAAGTATTACTATTTCGTTTGATTCGGTTGCAGTTCTTTATTGTTGCGCTTTGCTGAGTCTTGGACTCACGCTTGTTTGTTTCCTGTCTAGGTACCTTGAAGCTGGCTCGCTGGGATGGGAGTAGTAGCACGTACACGACTCCGGTCATCACCACCGCATTTAATTAATCTATAAAGCCTGGTTGTAAATTATGGTGTTGTAATGTGTTGCTCGTCGTGCTGGAGTTGATAATTTCTATTTGGTTGTGTGATTGATTATCTAAGGACCTGCTAGATGGTTTGATTCTATTTTATCTGTTGGATATATTATATAACTGCTATTGCTCTTTTGTCTGCTGAGTGGATGTCCTAGTTTTAGGGAGTCTTGCCAAATTTTGTAAATTTCGTGGCTTAGTTTAAACCAGTTTAAGAGTCGAGGTTAATTCTGTCTTTTCGCTAGAGGTGACATTAGTTTTTTCAAAGTTTTGGTAACATCCGTGGCGTGTTTAGCGCCGGGGTGTTACAAGTTGATTGCGAAATGTGTTTTTGCAATTTGGTTGAAATTCTTTGAGCATGGGTTGAATTGGTGCAAATGTGTTTTGCACATGTGTATGATCATGTGTTGATCATTTATTGGCTCAAGGAATGGTTTTCGGTTTTTGGAGAATCGATTTTTGGAGTTGAATCTGAAATTCTCCAGGAGGCCGGTACTACCGGGCTGTGTGGGCGGTACTACCGGAGGTGCGGTAGTACCGGGCCCAAGAAGCCGGTAGCTTTTTAACAGAGCGTTGTTTTTCTGGGTTTTTGCCGAGCGGTACTACGGGTTTGAGGCGGTACTACTGCCCTCGAGGCGGTAGTACTTAGGGATGTCTCACAGAACGGCTAGTTTTGTAGCCGTTGTTAGATGAGGCGGTACTACTGCCCTATTAGGGCGGTAGTACCGGGTTTTCGGGATTTTGCCTGTTTTGAGCCCCCAACGGCTAGTTTTGGCATGGTGGCTATAAAAGGAGGCCTTGGGGGTGTTAGGGCGGGGTTGTTCTTGTGTGTAGGAGTTGTGTGCATGTGTTGCTCTTCTCCATTTGCCTCTTGAGCTTAAGAGTGAGACTAATTGCATGTGTTGCAATTAGGAAGTGATTTGAGAGCCTCTTGTGTATGTGTTGCACTTGAGGGAGGCCTTGTGCATGTGTTGCACTTGGTGATCACCGGGGCGCATTTGTTGTGCCGGTGAGGTTCAAGGAAGGAGCGCCTTGTTACTCTTGGAGGTTGCCGACTCCTAGGCGGCGTGGGCGTCGTCTTGCGGGAGCTCTCAAGGTGTGAAAGCCCGGCAAGTTTGTGAAGGTTCGGGTTGAGCCTCTGGCAAGCGTGAAAAACACGACTAGTGGAAAGAGGCGGTGCTCGGCGGGAGCCGGTCCGAGTGGTCGGGCTTGCCTCAACGTGGACTAGGGGAGACCGGCAAGTCTCCGAACACCACGGAAAAAATATCGGTTGTCTCTTTTACTTTCAAGTATTTACATTTATTGTATATTGTTCAATTGCTTGATTGTAATTAGAATTGCTTAGTATTAATTGATTGATCAATTTAGCAATTCTAGTTTAGAGACATAATTAGTTAGTGCACTAGTGAGCCTAGTTGATTTAGGCTTTAATTGTCAAAACCTATTTATCGCTTCCGCATATATAATTGATTAGGTTTTGACATAGGGGTTGATTAGAGCGAATTGATTTAGTGAGCGATCGATTTTATAAACGCCTATTCACCCCCCTCTAGGCGCATCCTCGACCCTACAAGTGGTATCAGAGCCACGGTCACTCTCATTTTAGGCTTAACCGTCTAGAGAGTAAAAAGGATGGCGTCTAGCGGATTAGTGCACTCTCACGATCCACTCATGCTAAATGAATCAAATTATGCTCAATAGAAATTATTCATGATTGATTATTTTAAATCCATGAGCCCACAAATTTGGTGGATCGTAGATGTCGGCATTTCTTCTCCAATAAATGATATTGCTCCAACTAAAGGAGAGGAGAAATGTCTACATCTCGACGCTCAAGCTACTAACGTTTTATTTAGCGTTGTGAGCGTAGAGATATTCAATCTCATTTACAATCTCAAGAGCGCTCATGAAATGTGGATAAAACTTCAAGACGAATTTGAATCATCCACATCAAGTGAGAATTGCAATGAGGATGAAATGTCGGTTGAGGATTCAACTTCAACATCAAGCGATGAACCGACATCTCCTTCAACCTCAACCTCCGCCTCAAGCGACGACGAATCTTCACTTATATCAAAAATTCGTTGCTTCATGGCAAAAGGTAAAAATGAGGTATGTGATGACGAAGAGCCCTCATATGATGATTTAATGGATATGTTAGAGGAGCTCAACAATTATCTTGGGAAGGAGAAAACAAAATATAAGATTCTAAAGCTTGAACATGAATCACTTCAAAGTGATTATAATTTGCTTAAAGAAAATCATGAATCACTCCTTAAAGAAATTTATAAGGCTAAGGTGGATATAGGAATATCATGTGATTTAAGTGATGAAATGCCATGCTTAAATGTTAATCCTAATATTTCATCAAAAATTGACATATCCACCTCTTGCATTGATTTAATTGATATGCCTTATAGCTCTAGTTCAAATGCTAGTATTTCCTCTATGTCTTGTGAGGCTAACCTTGTAGAGGAAAACAATGAGCTCAAGGCTCAAGTCATTAAGTTGAAAAATGACTTGAAGAGGGCTGTAATATCGCAAAGTCGTTTTCCTGGTTTTTCTTTTTTGTCCGGAGTTGACTTCATTTTCTTGATTCAAGGTTTTGTTCTGGAGTTAAGTTTCGTCGCATCGCAGCTTTATTAAATGTTGAGTTTTTCCATGAAATGCTTATCGAAATGGGTGTTTTCTCCGTGCCATTTAGTTTTATGCAAGTGGTCTATCTTGACAATTGTCGTTTTCGTACAAAGATTTAATTATTTGGTTACGCTAGTGGTTAAAAGATGAATCTTGGTTATTAGGAGGGCTTTTTGAGAATTTTTCCCTCCCTCACCTAATCCTCTCTCCCTTCTTTATATTTTGTGGCTGATGTTTGCTGGAGGGCGGTCTTGCCAATTCCTTTTTCCTTGGTCTGGCCAAGCTCGTGTGCCTTGGCGATTTCCTCCTGCAAGCTTCTGGCGATTTCCTCTTGGCGGGCTCAGCAGCCTGGCGATGCCTCCCATCTTCCATGCGCCTCCTCTCCTCTGGCGTGGGCCACACCAGCAGCAGCAGGCAAGGGCAGCGGCATGACGGCAACACCAGCAGCTTCCCGGCGGCTCCCCCTCCGACCAGCCTCCGGCGAGCTCCCCCTCCGGCCAGCCACCAACGAGCATCTCCTCCACCTTCCTTTCCTCCATGAGTACGATTGGAGGTAAAAACCCTAGAAATTTTGGGGGTGAGATTGCTTGCATGCATGGTGTTTGATGAAATGCCTAGCTAGAGTTCTTGTTTTGCAATGTATTTAGTTGAGGGATTTAGAGTCTAGAGTGATTTGAAATCTCTGTTCGAGCAGATTTTTGCCCCTGTTAGAGCTGCTGTTCGAAAATTCTACAAGCGTTTTCTGGGGGTTTGGCTATAACGAAAGTTGTAGATAATTGAATTAGCTTTCAATAGAGACTGAAATCATCAAGTTTCGTTCAGCCGTTTGAAAGTTATGGTCATTTTACCACTTACTGTCCAGAGCGAAGTATTTTTGCGGCTGTCGGCTGTTCGTCGCAAATCTGGGAATAATCGGTGCTTTTCCCGGTCGGTCGGCTATAGAAAAAGTTGTAGATAATCGAATTACCTTTCAATGAAGTCCAGAATCGCTAAGTTTCGTTCAGCCGTTTGAAAGTTATGCCCGTTTTACCAAATGCTGTCCCGGTTGGCAGATTTCTGTTTTCGGGTTTTAGGAGTAGGTTGCGAAGCCACTTTTGTTATGAGTCTTATGTTGAATGGTGGGTGTGTTTTTGAGTGGGTTATATCCATGTGCAGGTGGTGTGACCCCGGGTGTGGCAACCTCGTCTCGCCACACCGTCTCGAGAGGTTAAAGGCAAGTGTATTGTCTTCGGTTGTGGCTTAGGTGGCCATTTGGTTTTGCAAGCATATAATTATCCATGTGTTATTTTAATAGTTTCATGTTTGATTTTGCTTGCGATGTGATGAATGGAAATGGTTAATTGGTTATGCTATCGTTCAAACCTAGATTATAAGAAGTGCATCAATGTTTGTTTGTTTGTTATGTGTGTTGATTGACGAATCATATGCCTTGTCATTATGCCATGTGTTGCATTTTATATATGCCTTGATGATGCTCCCTAGTATGATTAGGCTAATGGGAACATAGAAGATATAAGATTTGCGTTATGAAAATAGCTCGAATTGTGGTCATGATATGCGATTGTAGCGGTTAAGTGAGTGTTGTTGATATATGTGACCATATGGATGATTTGGCGATCATGAAAATGGATTATGACTGTAACGGGTGTAGTAGTGATATTGGTGACTATGTAGATATGAGTGTCGAGAATATGCAAATGAATGTTGGGAATATGAATATGAATGATGAGAACATGAATATGAGAGTTGAGAATATGAATATGAGTGATGAGAATATGAATATGAGAGTTGAGAATATGAATATGAATGTTGGGAATGCGGATATGAGTATTGAGAGTATGGAGATGAATGTGAGGAATGGCATTTGCATATGTGCATTCATGAATTTCATTGAGCCAGGGCGGTGAGAAAGTTATACGGAAGTACAACTAATCCGGAGTGCTCGGAGTTCCTACCCCGTAGTCCCATCCACTGGTGTGGATGGGAGCGGTGTTAAGCGTAGGACCCGCTACTGGGTAGCGGGCAAGTCCTGTTTCGGCAGGCCCCTTCCACGGGATGGTTGGGTTTGAGGGCACGCATCGACGGGTGGTGCTCGGCAATACCGGTATTTGCTAAAAAGAGGAGATGAGTCATGCATGATGCATCATATGCATGAGAATTGTGAATTATGCATGAGAATGCATCATATGCATGAGAATGGTGAATTATGCATGAGAATGACGAAATGAGATGAGCATATGAACATGCAAGCATTTGCATTGTATGGACAATGTATGAATACGAGATTCTTCCCTTGTATGGTATGTTTGCATCTGCATTGCATTGACAAAGAGGAATCATGTTTAATGAGTTGATTGTGATGTATGGATATGAAATTCGCTTTTGTTGGCATATTCAAGATCAGATTGCATTTACGATAATGAATCATGTTTAATGAGTTGATTGTAATGTATGGATATGAGATTCTGCTTTTGTATGTTTTGTGCACTTGAGTATGAAAGCATAAATGCATTCTATTGCATTGTGTGTTGCAACTGATAATTGGAATTTATGAGAATGGGAAGAACAGGTTGAGGATTGAGGCGTGGACTCATCCAGAAATGTTTACTGAGACGACGGTAAGATTTAGTTATGTTTTCGAGTTGGTGTGGTAAGTGGAGTTAGTTATCGTTTCTTTTACTTGTTGAATTCCCTTTAGTAATGGCCATATCAAATTCTAGAGTAACAGTAATTCAATTGAATTCATTACCTTTTATTAATGTTGCACTTTGCTGAGTCTTGGACTCACGCTTGTTGTTTTCCTGTTCTAGGTATCTTGAAGTTGGCTCGTCTGGTTGGGAGTAGAAGCACGTGCACGACTTCGGTCATTATGTCCTTAAATTAATTCATAAAGCCTGATTGTATCTAATGTGGTTGTAAAGTGTTGTTTGTCGTGGTGTAATTTATCAATGGCCAGTGGATGTGTGATTGATATCTAAGGACCTGCTAGAATGTTTCATGTTGGTTGAATGAATGATATTTACACTGCTATTGTTCTTTTGACTGCTGAGTGGATGCCCTCTTTTCTAGAGAGGTCATGCCGAAATTTTGTAATTTTCGCTGGCTTAGTTTTAAGCCGGTCTTAGAATTTGGTTGATTTCAGACAAGTTTGTAGAGATGTCATTGAGTTGATTAGGGTTTGGTAGCATTCGCGGTGCGTTTGGCGCCGGGGTGTTACAGGTGCGTTAAAGGAAAAGCCTTCCTCGACGAAATCTTGAGCAAGCCAAGGGCGCCTCAATACAAGCGAGGACTCGGCTACAACTCCAAGAGGGAGAATAGCAAGATGAGGCACAACGCGCGTCACTCGAAGACTATCAAGTGCTTCGCTTGCAACAAGAAGGGCCATCTCGCCTCCGTGTGCCCTAATCAAGTGGATAACAAGGCCACAACACCAACCATGAGGCAAACCGGCAAGGAGCAAGTCAAATCGGTCAAGAGAGGGCCAAATAGCGTGACATGCTTCAATTGCCGGGAAAAGGGACATTTCGGTAAGGATTGTCCCAAAGGTATAACTCCTAAGCCTATTTTTATTAATGAAAATTATTTGCTTAGGAAGGACAAGAATGGCAATGTGTTTGCCAAACTTGTCAAATCCCCTATGCCGGCTCAAAATGATACTCATTTGCATAGGAAGAGTAAATCTAGAAATGGGTTTGCTAAAATTGTTAGGACTCCTAAGCCCACTCAATTCAATTCTAATATATTGCTTAGGAGAAATAACAATAGCAAAACATTTGCTAGATTTACTAGATCCTCTAAGCCTTTGCATAATTTTAATTATCATATGCTTAGAAAGGATCAAACTAGAAATGGTTTCACAAAATATCAATGCCCTCCTAAGTCCTCTCACTTAAATCCAAATATTTTGCTTAGGAGGAATAATTCTCACAAAACTATTCCTAGTCATGTTAGTCATTTCAATAATGCTAAAATTAGGACCATTTGGGTTCCTAAAACTCTTGTGACTAACATTGTCGGACCCAACAAGGATTGGGTACCAAAATCCGCCTAAAAGATTTTTAGGCAATAAAGAGATGGATTGGACGCTTGCACTCAAGAGGAGAAGGATTATATGTTTCTACAAGTGGTGTCAAGCAAGAAGACAATCATGTCCATCATGAGCCAATGTCATCTCGGTAACAAGCATTTAAATTGATTCTTATATCTTATAGCCTTGTGTAGGTTATATTGCAATATTAATGAAAATCAATTTAGATTACTTGTTATGGACACTTGCTCTCGCCTCTTATCTATTCTCTTAATTGCAAATCTTGAGCAAGTTTAACTGTGGCACATTTAGGGGGAGTGTTAATTCATATTCATGTGTATCACATCCCTACGTGTGCCCATATTAATATAAGTGCAAATATATATATATATTCAAAATCAACTATTTAGCCAAAAGTCAAAACTTTGTATACTATTACTAATCTTGTGAAAAACTAGTTTAAAATGTATACAAATGCTTTTGAAATGTCTTCCAATGGTTTTGGCTTTACAAAAACTAATTTCAAAAGAAAATAAGTTTTTAGCCCAAAATCTAGTTACTAGTATCTTGATTTTGATTTAAACTTATAATTTTCATAGAATTAAAAGTAAAAGGATTTTGAAAATAATTCCAAAATGAAAAACCTAGAGTTGGTCATTCTTAACAATTCTTGTATTCAAAAGATTTTCAAAAGACCAACCTATCAAAAGTTATTTGATTTTGAAACTCGCCGAAAAACTATACTTGACCCGTAACGGTCATACTCTTGCACTTAGTGAGTTTCTCCATTTGGATCAATTCTTGTGTAGAATTGTAATTCAAAATGGTATTTTAGACTCATACACAAAATTCAAATCTCTATATCTTACCCCATGCTAAATTTGAAGTTTTGTGTTGTTGAATTTGACTTGATTTCTATTTGCTTCTTAATTGGACTAGTTAGATCAAAAGTCAAAATTATATTTAAATGACCCATATTTGTAAAAAGCTTTGAAAAGGTATTCTATTAAGTAATTCAAATGTTTTACAAGTTTTCAAAGTGAAAACTATATGTTAAAATCTAATTTGGCTCAAAAACGATTTGATTTGAACCAAAATGGCCTATTTAGGCATATAGCTCAAATCGTGGCATTCGAGTTGGATTTCACCATAAATCTTGGCTATAAACACTCTTGATACACCTATCTAAGCCATGGAAAAGGAATTGCAATGAAATCCAAACCGAAGTGCATTTTGAGGCCTTTCGTGAAAATCGATTTTCATTTTTGCCTCAAAACGCAATTTCCCATAACTTTGAAAATAAAATTGTTTTAATAAAAATTCTTTTTGGAAAACCCTCTAATTAGTCCAAAGTTCATTTCTGCAAAGTTTCAAATCCATTGGACTTCATTTGAATCATTTTTGATAAAAAAAATTTGAAAAATCCGAGTCCGGTCTGTCAAGGGCGGTACTACCGGCCCAGGCGTGCGGTAGTACCGGGTTTGCGGTACTACCGGCCTGTGTGAGCGGTAGTACCGGCCATGACAGAATTGGCTCTGATTTTTCAGAATTTTCTCAAGTTTGTTTTTGGGATATCTTTTTATAGGAATGTGATTTTTCAAAAATTCTTTTTGGAAAAGTTTCTTGTAATCTCAAAGTTCTTTTGTGCAAAATTTCAAAAGTTTTACAAATCATTTGAAAAGATTTCCAAGTGGTATCAGTTATGAGCACTTTAATTAATCTTAAAGCGTGATCTTCACTTGATCTTTTGAAAAGACAAAACTTGTGCAATTCAAATGCAAATAACTCCATGATTCTTTCATTGAATATCTTGGGGAGTTTATTTATATCAAGTTTTGGGCACTTAAATGCTCCCAAGTGAATTCATGCCTTTATTTTGCTCTGATACTCATTCTTTGTGAATTTTATTAAACTATCTTGAGTTTTCAATACCCGTAAGTATATTGCTCTGAGAATATTGCTCTGATACCCATCAATATTATCGAAAATTCTTTCAAGTGGAATAAATCTTTGTGATTTGATCCTAAGTGGTATCAATGGAGCATTTATTCATCCATATGCTTACAAGTGGTATAATTTGAGATTCTTTTCTCCAAGTGGTATCATGGTTTTTATTGATCATTTCTTCTAATGATATCCTTGATTATTTGGATCCCTTTTTAAGTGGTATCATTGAATTCATTTATTTCCCTACAAGTGGTATTTCATTGCCTCTTTGTAGCATTATTGCGATACCCACATTCTTGATTAAGATGTTTCCTCTCAAGCTACAATTGTAAGTTCAACCGCTTAAGATTTCTCTGTGTGAGAATCTTTATAGATTGAAATACATAAAAGAGGAAAATCTCTTGTTGAGCTTTGTTCTTCAATTAAAAATTTGAAAATGCTCATTCCTTTTGGATTTTCAAGCAAACCCTTGAGATGGATTTAAAGTGGTATCTATTTTCTCAAGTGGTATCTATTTCTTTTGGATTCCTCGTTTAACCCTATTAGGCAAATTGTTGGATTCTTCAAAAGAATCATGTTGAGAATTTGCAAAGCCTAATAAAATGAGGAGTGAATTATTTGAAATTTGAAACACATTCAAATATTTTTAGTTTCAAATAAACCGTGTGATACCCTTACTTCACTTTTTGTGCTTATCTTTACAAGTGGTATTCTTACAAGTGGTATCCATATTTTATTGCTTATCTTTTCAAGTGGTATCTTCTTCTTGAATGTGCTTTTTATTTGACTTAAGTTCTTCAAATTCCACTCCAAGGTCATTAGTATGCATTCTAATTCTTATATGATCTTCATTAAAAAGAAATAGTTAAATGCCAAAAAGGGGGAGATAATGATAAATGTTTAAATGCCAAAAAGGGGGAGAATGTATTTCAAGTTAATCTTTTAGTTTTTCCATTTTTGGTCCTTAATGCCAAAAGGGGGAGAATTAGGAAGCTTAATGTCATTTGGTTTAAAAAGTAAGCTTAATATGATTAAGGGGGAGAATTAATATGCATATGTGTTCAATTAGCTTAAATTCAATTAGCTTAAATTCTCTCAACATGTTAGTTTTAACCAAATTGTGCTCATTAAGCTTTGATTTGTCATTAATCACCAAAAAGGGGGAGATTGTAAGTTCAACCTTTATTAATTATGGTTTTGGTGTTAATGACAAATCTAATCTTGTGTTAATGACAAATCTAATATTAAGTTTATCCCCTAATGCGATATTGTTCTTAATGACAAATCTTATATCGAGACTAACTTGTTTGTTTAGAATATCTTTGTTTAGTCTCATCGCATGGAAAAATGGAAAACCCAAGGTATGTTTGCATATTCATCTTAATATTAGTTGCATACTTTGGAGTCAAGTTAAAATATGAATGTCCCCGTCATATTAACCACAAAATGTGCATCATGTTTCCCAATCCATATATTACATAGATGCACACACTTAGAGGGAGTTCGTGGTTTAACTTGATAGTTTCTTTGTATTGATCGATTCTTTATTGATACACATAAGGATCAAGACAAAGAAACTAAATCATTGAGTATATATTTGAATTGCCTAGTTATAAGTATACTCATGGTAATATAGGATATACTCCAATATGATCAAAGTAAGTATGTGCATATTATATCCAAGTCAATCATGTCTATGCACATATACATGTGGAGTGTATTCTATAGTTGATGATTTAGAGTAATGATCATTTCCATACAATCTACAAATTATGGATCATTACTTCTCATCAACATGACTATATGAAAACTTGTGTAGTTAATATATACTCATATCAATTTAAATGATAATTTAAATTGAGTTCATTTGTCTTAATTAATTGTTAACGAACACTTCATCATGTGTTGATGGTGCTCCGTGATTAATTGAGGACAAATGAATAGTTCTTAAGTAAAATAAAGCATGAGTTGCATTATTGTACTTAAGACACAATTAAATCATTTCAATTGATTTAGGTTGTGCTCAATTGATCTAAAGGCATCCATTATGTGTTAATGGAGTGCAAGAGATAATTGAGACAACCATGCATCTTGGACTAACAAGTTTCTTGAGTTATGTTTGAGTTAGGTCCAAAGATGAATGAGATGATGAGAACGGGACAAGGACGGCATCATGAGTTGATGGGCGTCAAGAGTGGATCCCGAAGAGGAGTCGAGTAGAGATCCCGGGGGAGTATCAAAGTGATGATCATAAAGACCCCAAAGGGGATTGCTTGCGCGCGGCGGCAAAGGTATAATTAGATAGGCTAAGGACTTTATAGTCTTTGAGTCTAAGGTTTTATCGCCGTGCTATTAAGAGGGGTCGTTCCCTAGCTTGAGCTTCATCACGTGTCGGTGATCTCATTCCGCGTTCACTCGAGCTCAAACCATTTGGATTTGGTTTTTGCATAAGGGTTAACCATTTGGCATGTGCTGCAAATGGGTTAAACTTATGCTTGGTTGCATTTGGTTTTCGCATTATGCTTTGATTTGCATGTGTTGCAAATAGGATAAGCTAATGCGTTGGCTTTTGCGTGGAGTTCACTTTTGCATGTGTTGCATTAGTTGAAGCTTCACGTTTTGGTTCGCAAAACTATCTTTCTAAAAACCGTGTGGTTGCTTGGAGCTAAGTTTTGCATGTGTTGCAAAAGGAGAGAGCTCAAGCATGATTTGGTGTTTATGTGTTTGTATGGAGCTAGAGGCTCGCATGTGTTGCGAGTAAAGAGCTCATACGATTAAAATGGTTTTGGTTTGAAGTTTGGTTTTGTGGTTGCATTGAACTAGAGAATTGCATGTGTTGCAATTAGAGAGTTCATGCACCTTGATTTAATGTTGCTTGGAGCTAGACTTTTGCATGTGTTGCAAAGAGTAGTGCTCAAGCATGAAATGCGTTTATTGTGTTATTTGCAAGTTCGTTGTGCGAATAAACTGAGGTTTATGAGTCCGGAATCCCGAGAGCATGTGAGTGGGGCTTGCAACGAGTGTTGGCAAGTTGACCGGGTCTTGTGTTGACCTTCACATGGCTAGGGAGATTAATCTCATAAACTCAAGTTTGATTTGCTTAATACATTTTGCAAATAGATCTTGAGTTGATTGCGAAATGTGTTTTTGCAATTTGGTTGAAATTCTTTGAGCATGGGTTGAATTGGTGCAAATGTGTTTTGCACATGTGTATGATCATGTGTTGATCATTTATTGGCTCAAGGAATGGTTTTCGGTTTTGGAGAATCGATTTTTGGAGTTGAATCTGAAATTCTCCAGAGGCCGGTACTATCGGTTGTGTGTGATACTCTACCGGAGGTGCGGTAGTACAGGCCCAAGAAGCCGTAGCTTTTAACAGAGCGTTGTTTTTGGGTTTTTTGAGCGGTACTCTGGCCCTCGGAGGCGGTAGTAACGGATGTCTCACAGAACGGCTAGTTTTGTAGCCGTTGCTACGATCAGGCGGTACTACTGCCCTATTAGGGTGGTAATACCGGAGTTTTCGGGATTTTGCCCGTTTTGAGCCCCCAACGGCTAGTTTTGGCATGGTGGCTATAAAAGGAGGCCTTGGGGGTGTTGGGGCAGGGTTGTTGCTGTGTGTAGGAGTTGTGTGCATGTGTTGCTCTTCTCCATTTGCCTCTTGAGCTTAAGAGTGAGACTAATTGCATGTGTTGCAATTAGGAAGTGATTTGAGAGCCTCTTGTGCATGTGTTGCACTTGAGGGAGGCCTTGTGCATGTGTTGCACTTGGTGATCACCGGGAGCGCATTTGTTGTGCCCGGTGAGGTTCAAGCGAAGGAGCGGCTTGTTACTCTTGGAGGTTGCCGACTCCTAGACGGCGTAGGCGTCGTGCTCGGGAGCTCTCAAGGTGTGAGAAGCCCCGGCAAGTTTGTGAAGGTTCGGGTTGAGCCTACGCGCGAGCGTGAAAAACCACGACTAGTGGAAAGAGGCGGGTGCTCGAGCGGGAGCCGGTCCGAGTGGTCGGGCTTGCCTCAACGTGGACTAGGGGAGACCGGCAAGTCTCTGAACACCCCGGAAAAAATATCGGTTGTCTCTTTTACTTTCAAGTATTTACATTTATTGTATATTGTTCAATTGCTTGATTGTAATTAGAATTGCTTAGTATTAATTGATTGATCAATTTAGCAATTCTAGTTTAGAGACATAATTAGTTAGTGCACTAGTGAGCCTAGTTGATTTAGGCTTTAATTGTCAAAACCTATTTATCGCTTCCGCATATATAATTGATTAGGTTTTGACATAGGGTTGATTAGGCGAATTGATTTAGTGAGCGATCGATTTTATAAACGCCTATTCACCCCCTCTAGGCGCATCCTCGACCCTACAGTCTTGGGATTCGAATCACGAATCACGGATTACTTGATCGTGAATACGGAGGCGAATCTGAGATCGTTCGGATACGGTTAATCTCGATTCACGAATAGTTAGTCGAGATAATACGTGAAAGCAGAAACCATATATGTCGCGTATATTAAGATCAATCAACCATACACAAAACTTTACCAAACCTTGGAGACATATAAGTGTTTCAAATTCAATAATAGTTGCCTTCCCTATATAAAAATAATATGCAACCAAGTATAATTCCAATCAACATATGAACTTATATGATATAGAATGTTTATGTTTATCGGATCTGTTATCGGATATCTATTTCACTCATTTACACTGATATTTTTCGGATATCTCGGATATGCGGGTATGGATCGGATACGGATCGGATACTTCTCTTCCCATATCTTACCCCATATTTTTTCGGATAGGCAGATTCGAATCCGGATCGAATCCGGATATAATCGGATATAACCGGATATCATTTTTTCGGATTCGAATCGGATTTTAAATGAATTCGGTCTCGGATCGGTCGGGAATTATCCGCTCTGTTTACACCCCTAGCTCTAAGTCATTATTATTGGTCCCATTGCATTTATCAATTAGAATAGTGATTGAACTGTCAGCTTTCTTAACAACAAAGTTTTTTGCCGGTAGCCTGTGGTGTTGTCGTGCCCCGAATCTGCAAATCCGGATACTCTGTGTATTCTGCACTAGTCCAGGATCGCGCTAGTGCACACAGGCTAAACAGGGTTTAAAGTACCAACAACATACACATCGGAATAATAGTGAAGTACTTCAAACATGTATATAAATGAGTTGCACGACCTTAAGGTCACCTTACAATAGTTTGCCACGCAGGGCTTACATTATTCAGAGTAATAATGAACAACAGCGGAAAGTAAACGTCATGGTGATCCATCTTCGCCACAGGCGCCTTGACAGAGGCTTGCTCCCTAGTTCTCTGGCTCTCCAGTATACTCCTCTTTCCACGCTGGTGTAGACTCCTCTTCTGGTAAAATTTTGCCCGCAAGGGTGAGTACACACCGTACTCAACAAGTCATGCACATAATGCAGTTCTACTACTACATGCATAGTTTGTTACAAAGGAATGGCTCAATTGGTTATTTTGCATTGCATCAATATTTTGAATTATTATTTATTTAGATTAAAAGCAGCAAAACTTTAATAGTATAATAAGTTTCTCAATTGTTTTCGACATTATTTTGGACACACAGTCCTTAATCAACTTTCATCACTAACTCTGGCACACAGCCTTCCACCCCGTTTTATTTTTAAAACACTACCCTTGATTGTAATCCCGAGCATTGTCGATCTACTGTGACTCGGCTATTCAATAGTTTTTACACTCTGCGAGAGGTTATACACTTTACCCACAAGATATAATCAACTCACCACGTCGGTAGTGAATCGCCATACAAGAGTATGCGAATGAGTGATCATAACAAAGCCTTTGAAACTTCTATCTCCACGTAGGAACCTCTCCGTGTTGCCTCCACTATCACTTCCTCTCACAGAGCGAAGTATAGGGCCGACGAACACCGTTGGATAGGGTACCAAGCTGTAGCACGAGCACGCTCCCCGCATCTGATTACCCCGTAATAGCTGCACCCCGAGGTATCCAAGGTAAGACATCGAATCCTACTAAACTAGGTCTTCCCATTCAGACATGTAGTTGTCACGAGACTCAGGTCAAAGGCTTGCAAGGTAAGGTTCTTAGCCGACCAAGGCAAGACATCCTTCTCTCAATTTGGCACACAAATTTCACAACCTCAACCCACCCCATTTGCCACACAAGCCCACAGCACGAAGCATCGGTCCACTTGCCCCAGTCTAAATCAATTCCACCCCAAGTTGTTAACAATTGCAACACATGCTCATATTCATCTTTCATGTAGAACCACACAGTCTCTACATTCCAATGTTAATACCAACATCATTCCACATTTCATTAAAAAGCATTCACTATTCTTTAGTCAGTGTTGATTTTGTAATCCAAATAGAATGGTTCATGTACATGCATAGCTAGCTAAGCAACTATTCACGGTCTAGCCTCCCGTGTTGGCACACTATCATCAACCAACTAAGTTTACCCAACTTAAGTTATCATGGAATCATGGCATACAAATGATATCAAGGTGGCATAAACAATTTGGTTGGATAGCTAATTCACCCAAAATAATTAAAGCCATTTTTAGTTGAATTAGCATGCATAGTTTAAAACAAAGTATATTTCAAAAATTAGGAGCAACATGGTCAAAGCATAACTTGCCTTCGTAAAGCAGCGAGTCTTGGTTTGGAGCTTGATCCTCAAAATCTGCGTTCTCACACAGCTCAACGTCTACGTGTAACAGATAAAGAACCAAATAAACACATAAAACAACGTACAAACATACATTCGGAAAAATACGATATATCAAACTAATTCGTAACTTCATGAAAACTTCCAGATAATTAGTTTAGCATTTTCTAAGATTTATAAAATTTATTTCGATATTTTTGAACGTATAGTTTAAGAGCTACAAAATTCATAAGTTTGGACTTTCCTTGAATATTTTAATAGTATAAATTCATTTATAAAATTTCATAAAAATTACTGTGGCTAGATATTAGTATTTACTAATTTACAAAATTTATTGCATGCAATTTGGACTTATAACGAATTTGTAACGAAAAAGACAAAATCCGCAATTTAGTTACAAATTTACGTCCAAAATTTATCTAGTCATCCCATGCATGGTACTGTTCATCCCGTATATGAGTATTCTTCTCTGGCCGAGTGATTTGTTTAGCTACCGACTGGTTTTCCGTTCATCCGCGACTCGCTTCTGAATCCAGTCGGCTTCGACCGAGACCAGTAGTCCACCTCCACCTCCCTTGCCGTCTTCGGTGAGCTCAGCGACGGAAGTGTCCGGCGGCGGCGGAGGAACTGTTTGAAGTAATCCTGATTAAGTAGTTTTGTATCTCGTTTTGTCTTTCCAAGTTGTTTAGTTTTCAGTTTGCAGTTAGCAGTAGAATTATTTTCGGACGGACAATAGCTTTGGCGATAAAGAGTCCGTGTAAATTACTGAGTCCGGATCGCATCAGAGTTTGTGATCCCGAGTAAAAATCAAGTCAACTTGTAAAGACACCTATAAAAAGAGAATAAAGGCAGGAAAATTGTGAGGTTGCGAGCAGCGCAAATTGCTCTGCATATTTGGTTTCTCTGATTTGCTTCCTCCAATACTATTACGTCGTTCCGGCCACGCGCTGATTTCGTCATTAAGAGTTCAGTGTGTTGCCGAAACCACGATGATTTGGTGAGGAATAAGAAGAGTACCTGAGGATCGGCGCCAACAGGAACCTCGCGCTCGTAGGGGAAAAGTCACTTGGCGCGCATGAACTCGAAGCTTGCGCCCGAGCGGTAGGTGAAGGCCACACTTCTTGAAGCCGAAGCGGCGTCATTTATCGCCGACCACGAGAAGGTGCGGCGGTCCTCCTTTCGGCGAACACCGACGGCAGACGTTGCAGCACGAGACCGTCGGCGCAGGGAGAAGCGTCCAGGTGACGACAACGGCAGTGCGGGAGAAAACGAGATCAAAGGATGCACCGGCGTTGCTAGTTCAGGCAAGTGTAGGAAATGGAGAATTGTGGCTAGAGAAATGAAAAGGTGTTGCTAAAGAATGGAAATAACTGGAGAATGGAGTGTTCATGTACTGCTAGTAATGGAACGAAGGAACGGTAATGGAACGAAGAAACGGCTGGTAGAGAAAATGGAATTTTTTTTTTAATAATACATTTTTTATTAGGAATTTCAAAAATATTCCACGGAAAAAAAAAAATTTCAGAAATATACCTCATAGCACATTGGTAGTCTGACGAGGGCCTAAATAGAAAAATACACGGCGACAGTGCCGGCGCGACGTGGCCTCTTGTGCATACGTCGAGCGTCGCGAGGAACCGAAGCGGCGCTGTCAAGACGGTGAACGTCGGCGACTTCCTGTCGCCGGACGAAAGTGCTACAAGAGGTTGTCGCTGTGAAAGTGCTACAAGAGGTCATCGCGCAACTGAAAGAGCTACAAGAATCTTGAATTTTTTATATTTAATATTTTTGTTGACATTTTTTGTTGTAAATTGGTTGTACATAATTGTCTGTAATGGATCGGAAAAATTATTTTATTTTGTTAGTGATCGCATTTTACTTAGGGGTTTTCGTAGCCTCGTAAGGTTAGCGAATATGGCGAAAAAATGACGGGAAAAAGCACGGCGGCCTCACGAAGCGTGGTATACCACTTGATGCCGGCGAGATGGTCGGACGTTGGTCGAGCATTTTGTTACCAAAATCGGAAAAAGGCACTCGGGGCACGAACGACGGTGAATCGTGGCCACTTAGGGTTTTCGTAGCCCACAGGACAGGCGGACATGGTCCAAAAAGACAAAAAAATCAAGGCGGACTACGCAATGCGGGCTACCACTTACGTATGGGCGGGATAGCCGGACGTTGCCTCGGCATTTTGTTGCTAAAATCGGAAAAAAGTACTTGCGGCCACGAAACCATGGAAACTTTTACGACGTCGAAAAATTTTGACACTCTTTATGGAGGTTCCTGATATATCAGTGATATTACCATAAAAATTTCAAATTATTTTAAGATATGAGGAATTTTTTAAAATTCAAACAATACATATATAAGGGCACATACACGAAAGTTCGGATGATAAAATAAGCAATAGATTAGATGATATTACAAGGGCATTACAACGATGACGAACTACCTAACTAAAGCACATTGCGTCATGGTGGAACAAATGATCGTTCGCCTATCTGATACAAGCGAATGATGTCATACATTTTACGCATATTACGACCGTTCTAATTTTGCGATTTGTCCTCGGACACCGCTCAATCCCTACTATAAAAGAACTCCATGGGGTTCCGCAGTTCTCCCAGCTGTCGCCGATTGGGTGGCCTATGCCGTATGTCTCGGGTGTATAAGACTTAAATTTTGGTTGTTGTTTATGTGGATTTCTGCCCTCCCATATGGGCATTTCATCCCGATTCGCAGCGTCCCCTATGTTAATACCACCCGGGTTCCCGGATGGTCTGCGCAACGAGTCAAGGATTTGATGCGTGTTGCGGACCTCGGCCGGCTGCTTCCCCTTGTCCCTTCTTCGAGAAGAGGAACCCTCCTGCACTTCTGCTGTGTTGGCCGTTGGCGGAGACATGCGGAGACGTCTGCTCTGTTTCGGCTCGCACTCCACTATATGGTGCAGGAGCTTTGTGTTGGGCTTATCCTTGAACAACCGGAGCGTGCCTGCGATCAATCTGATATGCCCGCCTTGGTGCTTGCATAACACCGTAGGCGTACTCGAGTTTGGCTTTTACGGGCGGTAGTGGCACCACGGAGAGGTTGCTCCCCGGTTATCCCATGCGGGTTGCACGAGATGTGGGTGAAATGCGTCTCTGGGTCCACCGGTTGAAGTACCAAGACCGTTCATCCTCGGCCAAGGGCACCGTAGAATCGCCGATGCCTAAATCACCGTGGCGGTATCAACCATCGCCTCAAGGCCATGTCACATAAGCGTCGGGGCTTCGGGTGGCCACGAGGAGGTTCCTCCGTTGACTTGAATGTCCTTTTGAACTCTGTAATGCGATGAACTGTTTAGAAGTACTAATTTGGGAGTTTAACAAGAGTATGACGCATGAAACTCACCGATTGGTTGGGCCCTTACACACCGCCCCGAGCTCTGGCGATCTAGAAAAGGACATATCTGGCGGCCTCTCCCACCGGGTGAAGTTCTCGGCGAAGCGGGGTAGGCGTCGTGGCGGTTGTAGAAATTAAGTAGTCACGTCGTTCGGCCCGTCGATCCATTGGAAGAAGCAACACCGGTCGTTGTCTTTGAGAAAAGAAAGATCGATGCATGAGATGGTAGTGTTACCTGTATTGTGTGGACACCGTGGTTTTACCTCGTGGTGCGGCCACTACAAAGATGGTGGCGCGGCGTCTCTCCATGGGTAGATTGCATCATCTTCGCCGTAGGTTCTTGATCGCATTTGGGTCGGGGCAACTCCGTGAGAACTCGGCGTCGACGCCTCTGGCATCCGGATATTGGGGGATGACCTCTGCTTCTTTGAAGAGGCGACAGAGAAACGACATTGTGGTTTGGCTGTGTTGGATGTCTACCCCTCGGACTGTTTTATAGTGGTGGTGAGGGTTACTCCACACAATTACAGCTCTTGCTTCGGCGTGTTGTCGTTTAAGTGGCGTGTTGCGGTGTGTTGTCATTTAACGGCGTGTTGTCGTCTCGGCTGTAGTAAAGTAGCTAGCGGAAGTAGTCTGTCATATTGGAAAAGGCATTGCGTGTGTTGTCGTGTCGACTTGGTAAAGCCGCTAGCGTGATAGTCATCGCTATTTGGAAAAATTATTCGCGTCTGTTGTCGTGTCTTCGTGGTAAAGGTGCTACCGGTGAGTAAAGGTGCTAGGTGTGTGTAAAGCGGCTAGGTGATGAAAGATTAAGTTTACAAAAATACAAATGCAAGTGCAACATATTTTAAATGAAACACTTAGTACATAACATCTTGGCAATAATAAAAACCAAAAGAAACTCTTTATCGGCCTCGCTTGCAGGAGGCCTCCTCCTCGAACACGTCCCGCTGATCGTCAAGCTGCGTGGCGGCGATGGGGCCCTCTGCGCCTAAATTTGGGCGTCGCGTGCGGTGAAAGCTTCGCGTCGATCTTGGCGCTCCGTCTTCTTGACTAGGTTCGTCGGTGGTGGCGGTCCGTCTGGTGTGATGATGATGCCCCACCCCAAAGGCGTCCGTGGAGAGGTAATCACGGTAGTCCTCCGGTTCAGGGCATCGCCCTCGTCGTCGTAGTCGTCGGGCGTATCGGATCGTGCGTGAAGAAGTGTGCTGCGGGCTGTACCAAATAAAAATTGTTTTGAGCATTGTAATCTGCGATTGTAACACTTGAGCAGTGTATTTCAAGATTACTCACCGAAAGCCCGACCGACTCTGAGCGTGCCCTCTCGCGACTGCGGGCGGGACCGTGTGAAGACGTACTGGCGCACCCGCCCTCATGAGCGGCACGCTCAAGGAGACGGTAGGGAGGCCGCACCCGACGGCTCGGCGCGCGTGTCGAGCTGTCGAAACCTCCGGCGTAAAGGGTGGCGTCTGTCTCGTCCGTCCTCTCCCTTGGTCAGTGTACAAGCTGCGAAGGTCCCTGTGGTGATTGTGCAGCACGTCAGTCTGCAAAATAATTTACGAATTAGTTAGCAAAATAAATTACGAATTAGTTAGCAAAATTAATTATATCGAAGGTATGGCCATAGCGTGCCAAAGCGTCTTGAACCGAGTCCATATGGAGAATGCGTATGCGCCACCACGAGGCGTGTCTAGGGGATCGGGGTCGACCGCGTACCAAACGCACACGAGTCCGGGAGTGTACCACGCCGCGACGCTGCAGTGCGTCCCTCGTCGTCTGGCGCATCTCGGCGTAGACATCCTCGAGGCTCCTCCCACTCCTCGGCGTAAGGCGACATCGTGCGTGCGAGGGGTGGTCGCAGGCTGCCCCTTCCTCTTGTGCTGTTGGTGAAAAATAAGTATAGCGTTATTAGATAGCATTACGGTAACAATTATAAAAACATCAATACAGGAACTTACGAGTGGACGCGGGTGGAAGCTGCGACGGTCTGCCCCGCAAGGAACACTGTAAATCGACCAAAGCGCCTCATCACCACGATGGACGGCGTAGCCCTCGGCGTGGGCGTCGAACACGAGGTACCGAAGCGGGTGAACCATCTTGTCGTCTCGTGTGCAAAGGGTGGACAGGCCACCCGTCACACGACGCTGCACCTCTGCGTCCGCGTACGGCGTCCAGCGTACGTGGTCGTCGGTGAGGTGGTCAAACGCCGCGACAAACTGCGGGTAGGCTACCCGCACAGTCCGGTGCGCCCAGCTAGCCTGTAGTCACGGTAGAACGTAACCGTTAGTACTCAGAAAAGTTAAACAAAAAGTATCAAACACGTGATTGCAATATATTACGCGTCGCGGGCACGGATGGTGCCCATGGTCGGGCCGTCGGCGTCATCGCTTTCTGCGTGCCCACCACAGCCGCAGTCGATCTGGGCCGGCGATCTGGAACCTCTCGTATGCCCACAATCAGAAGCGGTGGACATCCTCCGAAGATCGGCGTCGGCGAACCGTGTACACCCGACGCGAGTGCACGGTAGGTGGCGCCAAACCGCAGCGAGCCCCACAATCTTGTGCCACGGCGTCAAGGGTGCGTCGCGATCGCCCTCATGGCTCGCACCAGTCGCGTGGACACGCTATCCCCATGGGGCGTCGTGAACATGGTCGGCCCAACAGCCACGAGGTGCGCCTCCGGTGGCGGGCGAGCCTCTCGTCGTCCGGCGGCTCGACGATCTGCTCACGCCAGTAACATAAAGCTCACTTGTTATTTCAAGCGATGCGTACACAATTTAGTTGAAATGCTACTTACGTACTGGCCTGCAAAGCCACCTCAAGGTCGGTCCGTGCGTGTGGTCGAAGGTCTGTACACGGCGGTGGTAGCACACCGTGAACCTCTGCGGCAAGCTGCGCCGCCAGCGGGGAGACGTCTGGGCACCACAAACAAGACCGCCGGCGTCGGGAGGCCGAGGAGGTAGGAGACGTCTGTAAAGTGATCGCCATCTCCCGACGAGAGATGGAAGGTGTCGTCTCCGCCTCCACCGATCCACCGGCGGTGATCGGCGATCGGTCAGACGGAACCGGTGTCCCAGAGCTCCACCATCCGGCGGCGCAGCAGCCCCGGCTCGAAGCCTAAAACATAAACATGTAATTGATATCGGTCTTGCGGTAGTCATCTTGCTGAACAAACATGTTTACAAATTTAAATCTTGGTATGTTACAGGGATCCAACGCGGATCGGCGTCAGGTGTCTTGCAATGGTCTAGGTCGAAGGACGAAGCGGTACCTGAGGTCCCTCCGTCATCTGGGACAGCGGTGGCTATCTCGGCACGGTGACCACGGTCGACGTCTTGGTCCGATAACTTCGTCTGACCACTCGTCATCTCCTATTTGGTGAGCCATACCGCAATTTACAAAAATGAAAGTGAGAGCGAAAACACATATGTAAGCGAAGAGTCCGTAAAAAATGCATAAGCATGACAACAATATATTGAAACAGAATCGCACATAAAAAGCGGAGAAGATCATTACAACAATTTATGAAGCCACAACACTGCATGACTAGGTACAAAGTGCAGTTCATACAACACACGTTACATCGCTTAAATTTAAATTTGATGTACGACATATGATAATACAAAGCGCTTGTCATCCGGTGCGATGAGGTCTGCGGCGATCCTCGCAGAGGACGATCCTTCCCCACCGTCGGGTGACCGCCGTTTCCTCCTTCCTCTTCTTCGTTTTGTGCTCCGCAATTCTTGAGCGTATGTCTGGTTGGTTGCACAATGAGCATTTCTTCACGCGTTTGCGACTTCGACTCATCCATGTCATTTCTTCTCGCCTTGTTCTTGACGCCTGCTTTCCCTCTTCTCGCATCAAAATCGGGGACCCGAACCTTTCATCCACACTAGGAGTTGTGGTGAAAGAACCCTAACACCATAACCATAAAGCTCCTCGCCCCAAGTTGCCATCACCCTTTCCTTCATGTAATATTCAGACGGTATGTACAGTTGCATTCCAAATAAAGCACATGCAGCTATAACATGAGAACATGGCCTATGCAAAAGGTATGGCTTGTTGCACGAGCATTTGCACTCGGCACATAAGATGCACTCTGAGTGACAACCCTACGTTGGTTCCACGCCTTCCTTTATCCTGCAGATTACCTCGAGCGCGGTGTCACGTGCACCAACTTTGATAGCTCTATGTTTGGCATATACGAGCCTTCTCATGCATGTATTTAGTGATCATCGAAGAGTACAAGAACTTCTCATCTCTCATTACTATCTCGCAGACTACATGCTGTCCACAAAGTACTTGGTTGTACCCCTCGGCCTCCTCGACAATTCCTACCAATGGAAGACACCTCATCCTCGCATTACCCGGTTGTAAACTTACGCAAAGTTAGTGGTCATCACACCGTATCGGCACCATGTGTGTCATATACTTGATGACCACTTCTCTTTTAGTTAGTGCTTGATCGATCAGAAACATTTGATTGGCCTTTGCCTCCGGCAGCAGTTAGTCGTCTCGTCCTCTGTTGGCGAGGGAAAAGAGGCTCACTTTGCTCTTGTGTTCCATCGGCGCTTTCGTTGTTCGCTGCTCCTTGTGTTTCCTTGTCGGTCATCAAGATTTTTCCACGAGTTCGAACTTCTGTCTGGTTGGAGTTACATTGTCTTTTGAACATGTTCATCAGCTGCTTGTTCTTGAATTGCTTATAGAAGTTTGCACCCAAATGCCTCATGCACCATCGACTCTGCAAGTCAGGCCATCGGAATGGCTCATCTTCCCCTGTTTGCAGCTGGTTGATAGCACTAAGCAACCCAGCATGCCTGTCATGCAGCACACACAAATCTCCACGAGTTTTGACCACCCCGATCTTTAGGTTTCGTAGGAACCACAGCCAACTCTCGTAGTTCTCGCTTTCTACGAAGGCAAAGGCAACAGGCAGAATCTGGTTGTTCCCATCGACACCCACAGCTGTCAATATTTGCCCTCTGTATTTCCCGGTCAAGAATGTGCCGTCCACGCACAACAACGGACGGCGATGTAGAATGCCTTAATGCAAGCGCCCGAATCACGAAGAACACTCTCCTCGGATGCATTTTAGTTGGCCACTTGTCCGACGGACAATCTTGATAATCATAGTAGGTCCTGAGATTTCTTCCTGAATACAACCGAAGCGGTCGGGGGGAGGTTGTGGTGCGAGTCTTCAAACTTCCCAAACCTCGTTTCTAGTGCCTTCGCCGCCCTCCACGCCTTCCCGTAGCTAATTGTGTCTTGATATCTGTTCTCGATCGCTTCGGATAATAGCGCAGGGCTCAAAACTCGAGTTCTCCACTATCTCTGCGTACATGATGTTCGCGACATACGGATGATAGGTTCTGTGAGCCATCATCGTTTCCTCGATCATACATGTGTGCTACTCAACCTTCAACATAGCCAATGGGTGCCCCACTTGGCTTGTACGCGTGCACTCTCCACGGACACCCATGGATCTCACACACCACGTCGTAAAGCGAGGTTGGGGTGGATTTCTTAACCCCGAAAGTCCTTCTTAATGATAGAGCCCAATCTTTCACGGCATCCTGCCAGCGGCTTCTTTTGTCGGTACATCTTTGTTATGCCTAACCTCATTATCACTTTGTCTTGCCAAGGCATCTCCCTCATTTCATTGACAACCATATTTTCAAATTGCTGCGTGCTCCACTTTCGGCTGGCACAAGCGGCTCGTACCTCCTCCATCTTCCTCATCCGACTCATCGTCGTCCTCCTCTTCGCTTTCTGCTGTACTCACGGTCTTCCTCTTCCATCCTATCTCGTTATTTCCTCAATTTGCTCACCTTCGTCTACCACCCCAGCTTCTTGGCCAACATTTTCATCATCCTCCCGAATGAACACTGTTCACCACTTTCTTGAACATGTTGCTCATGGCTAGATCCCCAATTTCAGTGTCACCGGTGACCTCATTTTGAGGTGACTACACTCACCGGCGTCCAAGCTGCTGTTTGAGGGCAACATCCTCTCATATGCTCGCATTAAAAGCACTCGATTCCATCCCGTTGCTCTGCCCCCTCACATATGATCTCCACGATGCGGTTCCTTTAGCTCAACTAACTCCCGATAAATAGTGTCGTTTAGCATACTACATAGGCAAAATACCTTCAACTCACACTCTTCTTCCATCCGAAAAGTATAATACAACCATTTCAACACGGAACCAAATGTGCGCTCATGACCCTACTCAAACTTACGTCCACATCTTGCATGTTACTTAGATCTACACCTCCAAACCATGCATTACAACCCCATCTCCATAATAAATCCTAAATGGAACTCGATTACGCCATATCTGCGAATCCATTCATTCACCCATCAATTAATTATCTTAGTACAAAATACTATGACGTAACATAACTATACCTACATGGTACGAAAATATATATCTAACCGTAAAAACATCTACATTCCTAATAATTCATATCGATGTAGTTATATCGTAAAAAATTACATTTTCATCAATATGTACCGATATACTCCTATTAAGTAAAAATTCATTCCTAACAATATATACATTAAATATCGATGTACTTATATATTAAAAAATACTCATTAAGTAACTATATTTCCTTCAATATATACCGATATACTCCTATCCACAAAAATATCTAAATTTTCTAAATTAGAACTAGTTTGTGACCTATCAATTTACCTACATTTATCCGTAACATACATCTAAAATTATTTCTAATCTACCACTATTCTTTGCTACAATGCTCTAGATCTAATTATTTCTAACATATCATAATCTCTGCTAAGAAAAGTAAACAACAAAAATAACAAAATTTTACCTCAAAAGCAAGGGCCTTGAGAATCTCCCTTCTTCCTTCTCTCTTCCCTCTCTCCCTCTTCCTCTTCCCTTCCTCTCCTCTCTCTGTTTCTATTCAAGCGCACAAATGAGAACGATCTGCGGCGGCTTATATATATGTTCCCGCTACCGCTTGTCGCACGACCATCGGTCGATTTTCTTCTTGTCAGACGTTAAATGTGTGCGACAGTGCTTTTCGCTCTGTCGCCACGTTACGCCGTCTTGACAGTCATTTTCGGTTCATGTCGCACTTCGCGCGACGGCAGAGGCCACGTCGTACGGGCACTGTCGCCGTATATTTTTCTATTTAGGACCTGTCGCACTTCCAATGTGCGGCAGGTATATTCTGAAATTTTTTTTTCGTGGAATATTTTTGAAATTCGAATAAAAATGTATTATTAAAAAAAAATTCGAGAAAACGTTCATGCGTGTGGAGTGAATGGCGCTTCAATGGAGATGAAACGGACGTGGAAACTGCAGTGATTAAGGAGCTCCAAAATGTGTTAATGGCGGAAGGGAGAGAAACGGTTTGCTCTGGACATGCATCGAGTGAAAAAGATGATCTACAGTGCAGCCACGTGTGTTTTTTTTATGGAATTTGAATAGTGCTGAGAGGAAAAGATATTCAGGGTAAAATAGTAGAATGGTCCCAAAAATCTTGGAAAAATTCTCTAAAATACTAGGGAATATTTGGAACTTAATGAAGTTGGTTTCGTGATTTTTTGATATATATTTTTTCTGTAAGAATTCTTTCAGCTAATCAGACACTTGTACGATTATTTGTAAAATCGATAAACTTAATTTATAATCTAGTTTTTGAAGGTATTTAAAAGAAACATCCTTATTTTTCAAATGTTATTATTTTAAACTAAATTTGAAATTTAAGCGCACGCGAAATGCAGGATCGTTATTTTATATAATAAATTCAGCATGGCTTAATTTTAATAAATTTCAAACAGATTCTAGAAAATTTCAAATAATTCAAAAGTGCCATAGATATATTTAAAGTAAATTTTGGAATGTTACAGGTGCCTGGTTGGATACCATGCATGAGAGAATACTGGCCACACGACTTCGTCAGTAGAAACGTGAAGGCTTTGACGCGTTCAGATTCAATCGCGATCACCTCCGCTCCAAGTTTCCAGTGGGAAACTGCTGAAGTGTAGGCAAACCTTGCGCTACTGGTTTACCTTAATGTGCCGTAGTCCGTGCGCAGGCACCTACTAGTGACCTAGCTCAATCTCACAAGACCATCGCATGCACAACCAACAAATAAGCATGATTTCATCAAACTCCACAATTATACGGGGGTATACGAAACCTGGCTGCAAAAAAGACAGCACGCATGTCACAGCAGTACTAACCGCGCTGTGCACGCATGCACGAATTGAAAATCTAATAAAGCTAAGAACGGGAGTCATGCTTTCGTTGGCATGTCATCGTTGCTAGGGGTGGACATTCGGTTTTTTCGGTTTGATTGGTTTGGTTTTTTGGTTTTAAAATAATTTGGTTTTTGGAAACTGGCAACCGAATTTCTCGGACCTTGAACTGAATTAACTAAAATATTTCGGTTCGGTTATCTGAAATATGAATAAACACTAGGTATATTAGATTTAGTTATTCTCATATCGTAACGTAGAATAGGGATAAACCTACAAAATATTCATAGGTCATTACAATATAAGCATAATAGAACGTTTGAATATACCAAACATATACATAAATGTACGAAAACATGAGAATTGTTTAGTAACTTTGGGAAGAACATTATAAAAAAGGTATTGTTCGTAGGCTATTCGGTTATTTCAGTTTTTGAAAGCCAAAAACCTAATCGAACACCAAGAACCGAATTATACCAAAATAAAAAAATGAAATAATTGGTTAATTCGGTTCGGTAATTCAGTTTCGGTTTTAAAATGCCTACCCCTAATCGTCGCCTGGTCTGCCCGTGACATCAAGGCTGGGAATCATGCCAGCCGCCATATACGGCCGAGCAGGCCGGCGAGAGGAGCGCATTGGCCTAGAAGGCGGGGGTGCATGTTAGGCCAATGGGTAGACGTGGGCATCGTGCCAAGACAGGCACGACAGGACTGGGTCTAGACTGTGCCATGCTAGCTCGACTTTTATTCAGCGAACCCAGGCATGGCCCATTTGCAAGTTATGCCTACTTGGTGCCGAACCGGTCTAGGTCTGACCCATTTGCGAGTCGTGCCTAATTGGTGCCTTGCCGGTCCAGGTCCGGCCCATTTTGCGGCGAGAGGAAAGGAGCCAGAGACGCACGAAGCTAAGACAATGGACACAAATATTAAGAAAAAGAACTAAATTTTATTTGTTCTTGAATATGTGCAGAGTTACTATCTCGTTATGAACATGAGTATAGGTCTCATAAAAAACTTTGTAATAGTTGTGTAAGTGTTGGGTAAGATGTGTGCAAACATGCAATGGGACTAGGAATGTGAATTTTCTAAATTTTTAGAATTTATTTGGATTTATTTTGTATTTTAGATTATGGCCAATATGAAAAGTATTTGAATATTTGAAAATAAAATTTTGTCACAAATATTTTATTTGGGTTGAAAATATCTCAAAATATTTTTGGGAATTTTTCTGGAATTTTTTCTAGTAATTTTTACAATTTTATTTGGCTTAAAATATTTTCTAGAATTATTTTAAAAACACAAATCCTGGAAAATCATTATAGCAGTGTTGGGTCGGTAATCCTTTTGGGTCCAGCCGTTTCTTTCATGTGGGATGGATTTCTATGCACCGTGCGGCCCGGTCCGTCGTAGCCCATAACCACAAACCCTAGAACTCCGCTGTTGGATTCCTATCTAGCAGTGGATGATGACTCCAGGAACCCTCATCGATTGTTGCCATTAGATTTCATGTATGATCTGGATTGGACCGTGTGTGAATGCATCATGGGCGTCCATAACGCCACATGTCGTGAATTTAATCGGTGACAGAAGCCAATGAGTCAAATCGGTCTGTCGACCAATTGAATCTCCGATAAAACAATATATCGGCCTAATAAATCAACGATAAAACACATATCTACCACCAAATGAATTGCCACATAGGTTTATTTTGTAATTTTTTGAGGTATTATTTTTGTAAAATTATTTTAAAATGTATTTTTTTAAAAAACATGGGATGCGGACCTGTATGATCTGAGAGGTGAATGATCAGCAACAATTTTCCCCTTCCTCACTAGACAAAAGGTGCTAACCAAGACCTCACTTTAACAAAGAACTATAGAAAGATACATTTTCAGATAAAACCATACGGAGGCGATACTACCGCGGTCATGAGTCCGGTAGTACTAGACAAATAGTAAAATTAGGATGAACAGGAAAATCAACACAATTTCAAACCTAAGAATTGAAGTAGCTTTTGATTGACTGATCCAAAACCCGTAAAATTTTGCATGCACCTTTATATCGATGTTAGGAATCTATTCGAATCATCAATCACAAGGATTGATGTTGAAGTTCTAACCTTTTTCAAATCTATAGAAGGTTGCACCAAAACCAGGTCAAAAGCCACAAACTTTAATCCGAGCTTGCTCATGGGGATTTAATGATAAAGATGATCTCTCAAATGTCACAACAAGAGAGAATAATAAAGAAACAGCCCTCAAACTTACAAGAACACGATCTACCATGAATCCTTCTTTTTCAAGTCAAATATCAATTTCTTGAGAGGAACATTGGAGATCTTGTTAAAGTTTATCTAGATGATTGGGATATGATCTATAGAGGATTCATTCATCAATTATTCATCCTTAGCAACACAAGATTAAGAAGAAAAAAAACTAAAAAGAGATCAGAAACGCAAGATGGGAAAGAGTCAAAACTTGAGCAAGATCACGAGCATGAATTTGATTTCTATTTCAAATTCAGGGGGGTGATTATAATGCTTCTCCATGGGAGAGCAAAGCTCTCTCTAAAGCACACATCCACACAAAGACTCTCCTCCCTCTAGGAGTTCACTTGTCTCACAAGACTTGTTCCCTCCCTCCACACCTCTCAACCACTCATACAGAGGAGGCAACCCAAAAACCCTACCCTGGACACAAAGTAGATTCCATCCACACTCAATATGGGCTAACTTGCTAATCCAACACCATAACGGATTTTACACTCTCACATACACGGTTCTTAAAGCAGAATTCTCCATGACACTTGACGAGGGCTGAAGAAACTTGACAGATCAAACTTACAGTCAACCGGGCCCAAGCTCGAGCTCGGGAGTGGCGTCGCCGACCAAGACACAGGTTGCGTGGACTCCCTCACGACCTAGAGCTCGGGGCGTCAAGACCTCATGATCGAGGCGGGCGTTCGCCTCACCGAGAGGAATAGCTCGGGACGAGCACGCGCGCCCAGGCGGTTACAGATCCATGAATGCAGAGTCAAGGCGGCGTGGGCGGCTTAAAGGCGATTCTGACCATCTCAAGAGACGTGCGAGGCCATGATCTCCGAGAATCTCTCCGGCGTTTCTAGGAACGTTAGGAAGGATATAAGGCCTGCAAAGGCATGTATACTGAGGGGGACTAGAAGGAGAAAACCCTAGCGATAGACCGATAAAACACAAACAGAGCACTTTCGGGCTCGAAACTGTAATCATCTCTTTATCGCACAATTAGTGGATTCCTCGCCTCACGGAGAAGGCGGGCGTAGAGCTATTACCCGCTCAGGGGCTCGAACCAGTATAACTTGTTGTGTCACGCTCTCTGTCGTCTTCCTCCGACCTCTACTGCGCAAACGCGAACCTCCGGTGAGCAAGCTCGAGTGGGTCCCTTACACACTAACACCCCTCTTCACTTTTGCGGTCGAGGCGATCCGATCGTCGACAATGGCGCCACCGTGGGGCCGATGGCCGCTCATTGAAGGTGCGACGCCGAGATCTCAGAGGCATGGCGCATCCCGACGGGATCCGTTCGTGTGGCTCAGGCTCGAGCACGGTTCCCCCCGCGATGACTCCACACCCTTGTTTCCGCCCTCAGCCGGTTCATTCCAAGCAATCCTTCGACGATGAGGAGAAACTCTGGATCATGTGCTTCGACGGCTCGAGATCGCCAGCAGCGCTCGGGCCGGAATCCTTATTCTCACCCCGCTCGGCCAGGCTAAGGTATGTTGTTCGCTTTGGGTTCTCGGCAGCTAACAACGTGGCAGGGCATGGAGCTCTCCTCGTGGGTCTTCGAGTTTACAAGGCGCTTGGCGTGCGTCAACTGATAGCCAAGGGCGACTCCCGGCTCACGGTCAACCAGTTCATCAAAGACCACCAATGCCCGGGAGACTCGATGACAGAAATACCTAGCCGAGGTAACGAAGATGGAAAAATGGTTCCGAACACGGAGCTCAAGCACATCCCCAGAAGGACAATTCGGCAGCGGACCTCCTCTCCAAGCTCGGTTCCTCGACGACAAGCTCCCCTTGGCGTCATCACTCGAACCTTTGGCGGCCCCTCGATCTCCGACCAAGAGGTCCTACTGCCTACAGTGGAAGGTACCCTTCATGGGCGAACCCATCTATAATTTCCTCGCCAAGGGTGACCTCTGCCGAAACTTGCCGAGAAGCGAGGATCAGCGCCGGGCGAAGTTTGTGCGCTTCGTCCACGGGGGCACTATCTGGCGGAATGTCTCCGGCATTCTCACGCGGTCGCGTCTCTACGGAGGAGGGTAAGTACCTGCTAAATGACATCCATTCAGGCCTCTGTGGGGCACACTCTTCGTACAGGACGATGGTCGGCAAGGCTTTCCGCATGGGCTATTACTAGCCTTCGGCGCTTCAGGATGCCCGTGACATCGTTCGTACCTGCCGAGCATGCCAGTTCCACGCCCGGAAGTCGCATCAACCCGCCTACACGCTCCAGACCATCCCGCTCGCCTGGCCTTTCTCGACGTGGGGGCTCGACATCCTCGGCCCTTTTCCCCAAGCAACAGGGGGGAAGAGGTTCCTGTTTGTCGCCATTGATACCTTCACCAAGTGGATAGAAGCTGAACCGGTCTCGACCATAACGGCTCGGCGGCAATTCGTTTTTAAACTTGTTGCGTGGTCACGGTATGGGGTTCCGTGCAAGATTATCGCGACAACGGTACATAGTTTACGGTGAGTTGTTCCAGGAATTTTGCGAGAACTCGGCATCAAAATATGCTTACGCGGTGGCTCACCCCGAACAGCGGACGGCGAGCAATGAACGCCAGCGGGCAAATAGTCCAGTATCAAAGCGAGTTGCGAAGAGCTCGAGCGATTCGGCAAGACACGGTGGATGAACTCCCCACCGTCTTATGGTCTATTCATACCACGACAAAGCCGAGCCACGGGGTCCACACCTTTCCGGCTCGTGTTGATGCGAAGCAAATCCGCCTCCCGGAGTCACTGCTGGGCTCTACCGAGAAGTCAGCAGTGGTCGACAACGCCGACCGAGCATGAGAGGTCTCGACCTTGCCCTAGCGAGAAGAAGTAAGATCGCGTGCCTTTGCTACGATCAACGCACTACCCGCAAGCTCTTCCCAGAGACATGCGTCTCGGTCGATGCGACCTAGGAAGCTCCTTGTTGGGGACTTAGCCAGAGGCGGATTCAGTCTTCGTCCAACACCAACAAGTTATCCCCACGGTGGGAGAGCCCCTATAGAGTCGTTTCAACAGATCGCCGCGAGGCTTGCACGCTAGCGATGCCGATGGCGAAGCTCTCTAGCTCGTGGAATATTGACCATCTTGAAAACTACGTATAGCGCCTTTATCCTCAATTTCAATACAGCCATTATTCAATCATTATGTTGGTCTTGGTATTCTTTTCCGTTCATATTTTACGTGTCGGTTTGGGTTTGAGGTTTACGTGGATCCGACTGCGTACAAGTGCTCTTGGTCTTGGCCTCGAATGTCGCGAGCTTAATAATGACCCCGATGGTCGAGCTACTCATAAGCGGAGTCTCCTCGCTTTCAGGGCTCCCCTGCGTCGGGGTTCGAGTCAAGCCCACATTCGATGCCAAACAACAGAGCACATGGTCATGGTCGAGTCTCAAAGTCTCTCCCAAGCGGCCTTAACATCTTTGGGTCTAAGCTTTACCCTATGGATCTCCATTAAGTTGTACTTAGTAAATTTCGAGGTCGACGTTTTCTCGATCTTGCGAGGACAAAAGGTCGGTCTTGTGTTGCTACTGTTCTTTTTCTGAGACCCTTTTTCTCTGAACCACGACCTTCGCCATAGCCATTCGCTCATAGTCTAAGCGTCGCGAGTTTGACGTTCACCCCCAGTGGAAGAGCTAAACGTAAGCCGAACCTCTTCGCAATCTAGCTCTCCCCTGTGCCCGGGCCCGAGCCGAGAGCCTCGCCACTTTGACTGTTGAGCAATGCGCATGGTCGCGATGGTCGTTCGAGTGTTAATCTGGGTGTGACCATCTACTTAACGGGTTCGCTTTGTGTCACTCTACTTTTGCGGATCTGTCCTCAACTTTGCAGGTCGTGGCTGCTTGTCCGTATCTACGTCTTGTGCCCAAGGCACGCGTCGCTCGACCTCGGACCCAACGGGGGCTGGGCAAGGGCATACTTTCTCGAAGAAAGGCTAAGTACATAATGAAAACTTTTGTCCTAAACGGGCAGAACAACTTCATCTCAGACACAATTCATTTCTGGCAAAGACAGCTTCGTTCTGTTAACCTTTTTGTCTTACAAAATTCTATGTGCAACTTGTGCTTTGCTAACCCTGTCTACAGATCGACCCGTATCCCGAGCAAGCTTCTCTCGCTCACGTTCGGCGGGCTTGGCCCTCAAGGTCGGTAGCTCGCCTTGGAGTCGAAGGGCTTCGTGAGCCGAGTCAGAGGCGCGGTGGCGCTCGCCTTGGAGTTGGGCCATGGCACTCTTCGCCGCTTCGGTCGCTCGTTCCAACTTGTCCTCGAGCTCCTTAGCTCGGGCCTCGAGCTTGGCAGGGTGGTCCGCAGCGTCTTCTTCAGCTCCTCCACCTTGGTTTGCTCGATCTCGGGCGCTTTGGGCGATCACGCCGCTCCTCCTCCGCGTTGGGGTATTCTTGGCTCCCTTCCCGGGAGACCTCGCTCAGGTCTTCAGAAGACCATCCGCCACGACCTCAGCGGATCACGGTCGACCCCAAAGGTCGTGGTCGCTCGACCTCCATGGTCGGGACGACCATGGCGGCAGCAACCTAGACGGCCTCATCTGCGCAATGGCCGGAGCGCCATAGGTGCCATCTTCGGAGGAGGCCTTGGCAGGGGAGGCGCTGACCTCGGCGGCCCCGGTGTCATCGACTTCGTCTTCATCGGCCGTTCGAGAGGCTTCGTCCGCAACTGGGTCATCGGCACCTTGGACGGACTCGCCGACCGCGACCCAGCTCCGGGGCCCGCATGGATGCGGCCCTGGCCCGATGAACGGCGCGGCACCAACTCAAAGGTGGTCCCCTCCTCCTCTTTGGACTCGGGCCCATCCTGGGCAACGGGCATTGTCAGGATGAACGAGCGTTGAGCTCGGGGGCTCAAGGTCTGCGATGAAGAAAAGACTATAAAGCTAAAGGCAGTAAGAACTACGCGGCAGAAAGTTAGGTGCCTGGGTCACCGACCTTTGTCTCGCAAGGGGTTGGCGGGTACCTCGGTGTCCGGAGAGTGTGGCGGCGTCCCTTCGTCGGATACCCGAGCTTAGGGCCCCTAGGCCCGCGATAGCTCCGGTCGTTCGTGCGGTATGACGGAACCTGGGTCCCCAAGGACTGAGCTCTCGACGGCGCCGCGTGCCGACGTCTTGCTGCAGAAGGAAAGAAGATGCCAAAGAAGAAGACTGCGTAAAACTGAATAACTCGGGGGCTCGACCATGAGAGAACTGGCCATAGCACGGTCGCCTCGCTCGACGTACGGCTTCCTTGGAGTCCGGGTCATTGGCTCTGTCGTCCGGGGTGGCCTCTTGCCGCTTTTCACCCTTGTTTGACCCGAACAGCGGCAAAGATTCTCCTCATTTATGTCGAACAACTCTTGGTGGTCTGCGAGCATACCAGGGATTGCAGTGTCCATCATCGGAGCCCTTTTCTGGTCTCCGCTCGACCTCGACCTTGGGCCCTGGGAAGCCGGAAGATCGTTTCTTCCGTCCAAGGCAGGAGGCTCGAGGTCGCCTCGAGCACCTTGTTCGACCTTGAGCCTCGGGGCTAGTCAAGAAGGTGAAGAAACTTCCGACAGTCAAACTTCACGGTCAGCGGGGCCCAAGCTCGAGCTCGGGTGGCGTCGCCGACCAAGACTGGGTTGCGTGGACTCCCTCACAACCTAGAGCTCGGGGCGTCAAGACCTCATGATCGAGGCGGGCGTTCGGCTCCACTCGAGAGGACTAGCTCGGGACGAGCACGCGCCCGGTGGTTACCAGATCCATGAATGCAGGAGTCAAAGCCGCGTGGGCGGCTTAGCAAGGCGATTCTACACCATCTCCGAGGCGTGCGAGGCCATGATCTCAGGAATCTCTCGTGGTTTCTAGAGCGTTAGGAAGGATATAAGGCCTCGCAAGGCATGTATCTGACGAGGGGCGGAAGGAAAAACCTAGCGATAGACCGAGAAACACAAAGCGAGCACTCGGCTCGAGCAGTAATCATCTCTTTATGCGCACAATTAGTGGATTCCTCCGCCTCCGGAGAAAGGCGGACGTAGCTATTACCCTCGGGGGCTCGAACGATATAACTTGTTGTGTCACGCTCTCTGTCGTCTTCCTCCGACTCTACACTGCAAGCGCTTGAACCTCCGGTGAGCAAGCTCCGAATTGGGTCCCTTACACACTAACACCCCTCTTCACTTTTGCGGTCAGGCGATCCCGATCGTCGACAACACTCCACGAGGTCGAATCACGCCAATCTCCTTTTGGATTGACCTAAACCACTTAGGCCAATGTTGTAGTTTTTCAAACTGCCTCCACCTCTAGTAATAGAAAAATTACCAATATGCCCCTCTACCGGTCTTTTCGCATTTCAATCGTTTCGTAGCATCGCCCATACTCTGTCACTTTCCATGTTGCTCCAATGACTTGCCGCCAAGCCCCTCAAGTGTCCAGATCCCCAAACCATCATCACTTGCAAACAGGCCCAAATCGTTTGACACGCCACATGTCCTTGTCTGTTTGACCATAATGGCCATAACTTCCTTGACCATTCTGGACCTCGGTTTCTCCCTGAGCATAGTCTGGGTCCATCTTGTTGTTGCTGCCATGCCCATCACCAGTAGCTCATGCTTTAGCTCCTTATCTTGCAGGCTTGCAGCAACTCCCCAGCTTTAGTCATCTTCCAGCATCACCTTGACCGTCTAGACCTCAGCTCTCCTAGTCATGTCCCAATCTCTCCGCCTCATCATGATCTAGCTCCGAAATTCTGCAACCATCACAGACAAGCAAAACAACACGTAGCATTGCTCAACAAAATATGTAATAAACATCACTTAACCACAATTGTCAATGCTCAAATATTTCGTTCTGGAAAATAACTACCACTTCACAAGAGCCGGTAGTACCGTCCTCAAGCAACCTAGAAAAACAATCCATCTGGAAAATAACTACCGCCTCACAAAGCCCATGATCTTTGCAATCTGGTGTTACCACCCTTAACAACGTCAATAATCTTGCCCTCACTCAAATTGCTCAAAACTAAAGCCAACTCATTTCAAACTCAAAATTAAGTACCACCAACTCAAATACAATCAAGTACTCGTTACAAACAAGGGTAGACCACCACATGGTCTCTCAAGAACCTACATCAGAAAGAAGACGCACACGTTGCCCAGCAACTTTAGCAATGCAACCCACCTATGCCGCATGCACCTCTAAAGTGCCACGCTTGTGCATCCAGGTTAATGTAGTGATCAACCCTCCCCGTCTCGTCGTGTGCTCTCATCCACCACACCACATATGGGCTTGCAACCACCTGACCCTTGCCAACATGGCGACACCCCCTTGCGGCTCAGCATGGAAGTGGGAGTGGATACCCTTCCACCTAGGGCTGTAACAAATTAAAAGCTTGAAGCTTGTTCGAGCTCGAGCTTGATCTGAGCTCATAAGCTTTGCCGAGTCAAGCTCGAGTAGCTTGTGAGTTGATTGTTACCAGGTTTACTTGAACCGAGCTAAGACTAAGTCCAAGCTCAAACCTCAACTCAAGCTCTCGAGCTCGGCTCATTTACAGCTATACTTTCACATGACCATTTACGGCATGGCATTGGCGGCGCATCACATGGCGTGCCCGGCCACGGCATTGCCGCTCCACTAATGGCTCAAACAAAAGCACCAAGCAATCTAGGATTTGAGAGAGAATCGACATCAGTATCGAAGGGAGCTCAGAGAAAGGAAATTCGATTCTTCTCTTCCCCATCCATCCTCGGTTCCTCACGCAGCAGAGCGTGGCTCTTATGCCCATCCCGGTTCACATGAGATAGTTCCTAAAAAAAAGTGAAATAACATTCCGCAATGGATTTTTTTTTGAACGGAAACAACGAGGGAAACCCCCGCTGGGATATATTAACCAAAGAGAGGGAGATACAAGGCCGGTGAGGGACCAGCCAAAAAAAGAACTAAACTAACCTATAACACCAAACAAGGAAATCATCACGGAAACAGGCAGGCAATCTATACGACTGAAAACAAAATTCAGAGATACACCAGGCCTTCCAAACAAGGAAAGAAGCCGGAATAGCCCTAAAAATTTTGTCATTTCTCTGCTTCCAAATGCCCCAGGAAGCAATCATGAAGGCTTCTATGAAGAAAGGCGGACGCACAGCCGACTGGAACCTGAGGAAGAAGTCATCCTGGAGGCCCCAATCAATTTGAAGGGCATTCCAACAACGCCTACTGAAACGACAACCAAAGAAGAGATGGTCACGGGATTCTTCAATACCCTCATTACAAAGGACACAGTTAAAATCTGAAGCGGCCACAGGGAAATTTTTCCGACGAAGAAGCTGCCTGGTGTTGAGGCGGTCCCAGCAGAGAAGCCAAGCAAAAACTTTGAGTTTAGAAGTGCACTTGGCTTTCCAGATTGAAACAATCGGATATTCTGATTTGATCATACAGTGATATTCTTAATGACAAAGTGATAACACAGAAAATCATACACACTAATTTTTTTACAAGATAAATCTAGCATTAAGTTATTAGCCCTCCTTATTGACGGCAACTTCTTCTGATGAGAGCGTCACACATTTATACCTTACCGGTGCTTGCTTAGTTTGTACCTTCTGTTGGCGCCAAAAACGTGAAGAGGGTTTACGGATGCAACACACGAGACGAACACGGGTTCAAGAGTAATGTCTGGAGCGTGCTGTCGATTTGACCTCGCAATCGATAAGAAATAGTTGTAAAATTCAATCAAGCGATCCTCGGGGCGAATCGGCTAAGAATAACGAATCAGCCGAAAGCCGATTAGAAGGGTAAATAGATTAGTCGATTAAGACTAATCCGAAGGTAAAAGGTAGATCGATTACGAAAAGGCGATGCGCAACAAGGCGTAATAAATCAAACTGAAAAAGCCAATGACGATCAAACAATCGGCGTCGCAATTTTATTTGATCGATGTCGACTTACGAGGAAAGATTACAATGCTAAAAAGACTAAGAACTACGGAAAGTAAAAACTGGAAGATGTGTTGATTGTCGTTGATGCTTCTTCAAGCGACCCTAAGCGCATATATATACCCGCTAAGCCGATCCAGTCTTAATCAACACGACAACGTAGTCCGAATAATCGGCCGTGAGTTTCCTATCTTGACTCTGTTTCCAAATATCATCGCATTATCCAAAACTCTTCGAGTGCCGTCTTGGTATCCAAACTCATGTTTTCCCCGCCGCCTCTCGTATCTTTACCAAAATTGGTGCAAACATATGCCCCCAATTTTTGGGAGATAACTTGTTATCTTCCAAAAATCCATCGGCTTTTCTTCATCGGCTTCTCTTGCCAGCAGGAAAGTACTATTCCAGCAACCAATCGTTTTAATAGCGCCGTAAAAATCTTGGTGCGATTTAATGGCAGGTGTCGCCTCGAATTCGTTTCCCGCTATTTTTACTTTTCACCGTGCTATATATATGCGGGACCCCCACGGTCATTTTCACGCTTTCCTGCTCTCGAAACTCCTGCAATCGGCTTTCATTTTCCGATCGACTCTTCTGCTTCAACTCTTACGTGCGGAATCAGGACCCCTTTCTCCCAATCGGTGAATGGATCCTTCTCGGTACTAATTCCAATTCTGGCGAAGATCAATTCTACCTAGGACCATGAGGAACCCATTGCCGATCTTGTAATTAATGAAGAAATCCCTAGACTTCCTTATCGGCTAAAAATTACAACATAACAGAATGGGGAAAAAGTTTTAGGGCATATTATGGTAACAAAAATTTGGAGAAGTTGGTTTATAAAATTGTCGGCTCAAAAGAGGTGCGAATGGGAGAATATGGGTATAGTGAGTGTCTGTCATTGAGTCTCGCAAACCACAAGCCAATGAGCCCTTGGTGGCCACGGACACATTATTTTTGGTCGGACACTCTTAATGCTTTCCTTTTAGGATTGGTCCTATCATTTAACACTTTTAGATGTAGCGAAATTATCTTGCCTTAGGCACGATGGCGACCAATTATCGGCTTTTAGTGGCAAGCCTCGGTACAAGTTGATCGATCCAAGGGCGAAGGATGGACGAAGTATATACAACATAATAACAAAGTGAATGGTGGTATCGGACGAGGAGCATGCGGCTTTTCTAAACTTGTGGTGGATCGGTTTCTTTTTTGCGGCGCATCTCTAGGCCCAACACAAGTTTATCGGTGTTGGCGAGCGATTAGTGAGCGGTAGTCGGCTTGCACTAGGAAAAATTTTCCTTGGAGCTATCTGTCGGATGATGCATGTTATCGGGAGCCGACTTTTTTCCTCGATTTGGTCAATTTGTAGTTGGCAATGTTGGCGGCCCATTGTGGTTTATTCAATTTGTGGCTTTATAGTATGTTTGGCGATCATTGATTTGAGCACCGAGGAGGACCTGACTTTCCCTCGTGAGGATTATCGAGAAGGCACTACCCCTCAATATGTGGGCTAGCCGATCGCTTGGAGAGAGGCTCGTGATGTGTACTAGTGGAGATGTCGAGAATCACACCGTGACTTCAAAAATATCATCCTTCTTCACGCATCTGGATAGCACATCTTTTGAGTCGACAAGATTTCTTCCCCTATAATGTCTGCAACGATTTTCAATGGCCTTCATTCCTTTACTTGGATCTTGATGGCTCCTTAATGCCGGCGTCGACTTTGGGCTTATCTGGGATTTTTATTTCACCTTGTATTCTTCATGTCGGCGAATTCGTAACAGGACATTCGGCCGTCATATAATTCTATCATCCTTGGTATATGCCCGTCGGTTAAACTTTGGTCAAGTCATACCATCTTTGCCACTTCTTGGTTGTCTTGAGCCCGAGCTAAAGTGATGAATCGGAGGCGACCCATGAGACTTAATTTTGGAACTAGCCGATGAGTTTCAAATTCTCGATTTGCCACACTTTTCACTGAATTCTCACGAGCAAGCCATTTCTCTGCTTGGTGGTCACTTGTATCGAAGCTCTTTTCTTGGATCGCACTCAAATCGGCTATTATAGAAAAATTCCTTCTGATTTCCATGAGTAACGGTAGTTTCTAGCGGCAATGACTCTAGTGAAGATAGCTGGGATCCTCGGCTCGTCGGGTTATACTAACTTCGTCTGTAGGCGTAGAGGTGTCGGCTTTTTCATAAAATTTCATACTTGCAAATTTGTGGCCCTTGTCTTCTAATTACCTCGGCATTTTGTTTGGCGGTGTCTGCGAGAAGCAAGGCTATCATTGACTTATCGGTTGGTGGGTCAAAGGAAGCGCCCCATTCGATCAAACATCTTGATGGGTTCTGGTACCCTTGGGTGAATACAGTCCTTCCTATCGAGCTTGAAAAAGAAAGGAAGCCAAGTGAGTTTTTACTTGTGGCCAGATAAATATTTTACGCTTATATTTTTGCTCATCTGGTGGTCGATTTTTTCGAGAAAAACCCAAGTCTACTAAGGTTCTGCCAAAAAACAACCAAAGCGCCAAAGAACAAAAGCGTACCGAAAGCTCTCCTCCTTATCGGCTTTAAATCGATGAAGAGCTTATCTCTTATGTCTTCCGAGAATTATCAATCTTAATTTTTCGACCGTAATATTTCCTTTTTGAGAGATAGCGTCCATTCAAGCGGCCGATGCGTTGGTCGATCTTGAGGTGCTTCTCTTGGTCTCCTGCGGCTTGAAACCTCCAACTCCTCCATCTCTGTCCGGTCAACTCTTCCATCACCCGATGTTGTCCCGGATGGCTTATCAGACCTTCTCGGGTTCACCTTGGATGAACTAGTCGATCCGGAGGTGATGGCGACCGATAGCTACCGAGGATATCCGAAACATCTGGATGTCTCCATGAAGGCATCGACCTCGTAGTTAAGTCGGCGCCCAACATGCAAGAGAAACCGAATCGGCTTGTTCATGCGAGATAACTCAGCAGGAGGCGACTATCTTGTGGCTGTCAACCCATCCGTGATGCTATGGCGCCGTTGAATCCGATCTTCTGGCGGCCATGGCGCTCTTACGAATGTATGCCATTTAGGCGAGAAAAAAGCGGAAGTTGACGCCGCTAACGCCGAGATATGCCAGCCGCCAAGCCCAAGAAGCCGTCGGCGTCGCTTGGATAAGCGATTCTTTGAAGCTAAAGCCGAGAAGAAAAAGTATGATGAAACATCTGCGTCTTTTATGGCGCCAAGTCTTACGCCCAAAGGTGGAACAAACCAAGAAACGGCGAGGAAGAATTGGCCAAGGTGAATGAACAGCTGGCCGATGCCCTGACTAAATCAAATGCAATAGCCTCGATTTTGAAAGATCAAAAGAACAATATCGGCCAAGCCGTTGCGAAGGTCAGGGATCAATCGGCCAAGGTTGTTTCAGTCCCAGGAAATGCCAAAGCTGACGAAGATCTGGTGTGTGGCATTACCGAAACAACGCTAAAAGGCTGCTGCGGCATTATCAGTCTAGGCGCTTAGACTCACTGAGTCGGGAATGTGATCTGCCAATTCAATGTTCTTACGCTTGTGATGAAACAATGTAAATGTTGCTTTTTATGCGCTCGTAACTTTCAATCGGTACATTTAACCGATTTCATCTCATTTGTTTAATCGGCTATCTTTAACCGATTCACTTCTCAATGTTTCTTTCTTAATTCGGTTATGCACCGATCCAAGCGCTAGGGTAGTACCGCTTTAGATATTTTCCGTTGATTGCCTTGACAATACCAACCCTTCAAGTGTTTCGAGTATATATGCGTTTCCACCAACAAGCCGATTTATTTTATATGGTCCTTCCCAAGTAGGCGACCATTTACCGAATCGGTTATCCTTAGAACCAATCGGCAATATCGTTTTCCAAACTAAATCGGCTTCACTAAATCTCTTCGGTACAACTTTTTTATTATATGCCCTTGCAACTCTTTCTTTATTTCTCTTAAGCGATTGTGAGTAACCGACCTTAATTACGCTTAAGTCATCCAAATTGTACAAACATCAATTCCTTGTATTCATCGGCTTTTAGATTATTACGCTTTGCTATTACGCATCGATTCAGCGTTTATTTCTCACGAACACTACTTGCCTCTTGACCATACACCAACCGATATGGTGTTAACTTAGTTGCTCTCAGTGAAATGCTAGCCGATAAGCCCATAGAGACTCCGAGCGGCGTAGTATGCCAAGTTCGAGGCTTTTCATCAATTTTTCTTTTGATCAATTTGATCAAAGTCTTATTAGACGACTTCGGCTTGTCCATTAGCTTTGAGCATAATATGGCGGCGAGTTAAGCAATCTGATGCCCAAACTTTACGCAAAACTTTTAAAATCGTTAGGCGTGAACACGTTCCTTGATCGGTTGTGATAGTCGAGGAATGCCAAATCGATGGATAATGTGCTCATTAACAAAGCCGATTATACATCTTGGTGACTTTTTGAGTGGGGCGGACTTGACCCATTTTGAAAAATAGTCTGTGGCTGCAAGGATAAACTTATGGCCTTTGCTTGATCTTTGGGAATATTTGGCGATTCGTCTATCCCCATCCTCTGAGCGGCCATGGTTTAATAATGGGATGTAGAGCCGATCTTTGGTGCAAGCTGCACATTCCCAAACTTTGACAACTTTGGCATCCTTTGTAGTACTTGAAGCGGTCTTCTAACATCGTCGGCCAAAAGTATCCTGTCCTCCTCAATACTGATTTCATTTTGTGAGCGATTGATGTGCACCACAAATTCCCTCATGGACCTCACCCATAGCCACTTTTGCTTCTTCATCACCTAGACACATGCAGTAAATCCTTCCAAAGTCCGATGTCTGACTCATCTTCCATCAAGACATATTTCAATGCTGTTGTCGAACCTTTACGTGCGATGAGTGCAGATGGATCCGTCGAGTAAGCTTTTATTTCGTTCTCCAATCGGCGATGTCGAGACACAACCTTTGTTTTATTGATTGAGTCTAATATCTCACATCGGCTATCTTCTCTGTAGTTTGATGCGGCTTTTGGCTAACGTATTGGCTCTATTGTTCAACTCTCGGGGCACATGGCTGATAGAAAATGTAGTAAATGTTTCTATAGTGTTATAACAATGCTCCAAATACTTGCTTAATACTTCGTCGTTGCATCGGAACTCCCCCTTTACTTGTTGAACGATTAATAATGAGTCTCCGAATGCTTCTACATCGCTTACTCTGATACTTTCTAACAATCCAAGTCCCTTGAGTAATGCCTCGTATTCAGCTTGGTTGTTGGAGCATCGGCTACTAAGCCGATACGCAAATTCGGTGCTATACCCTTTTGGTGAAATCAGCACAACACCTATTCCGCTCCTTCTTGGCAAAGCCGAATTCGTCGAAATATAGCGCCAAGGGCCACATCGACCATTCTGCTGTGGTATCATGTCCTATAATGAAATCGACTCTTGCTCGGCCTTTAATCAACTTTGGCGATTCATATTGTAGATCGAACTCGGTTAAAGCATATGCCCACTTCCCGAGTCGTCCTCTCAAAATCGGCGCAGACAAGATATATTTGATGACGTCGGTTTTGCATACTATTATACAAGTCGATGCCGATATGTAATGTCTTAACTTGGTGCGGACGTATAATGATAGACATAGCTTTTCTATATAAGGTACCGATTTGAGTTCCCAATAGTTAATCGGTTGAGATAAAATATTCAGCGCTCTTTGCCATCGATCTCTGCAGGCCAACCTGACTTCGATGGTTTCCTTTATTACACATATAATTTGAAGGAATCCTACGTAGTGCGGCAGGATCGTGGTGATGCGGTATTTCTTGATTTCTTCAAAAGCTTTTTGTCGTCGGCTCCCCACACGAACTCCTGATGATCTTTCAACTTTAATAATGGCGTAAAAGCTTGGATCCTACGAGACAGATTCGAGATAAATCGTCGTAAGTAGTTAATTTTGCCGATCAATTTTTGTAGTTCATTCTTGCATGTTGGCGGCTTGGTGTTTGCTATGGCATTGACTCTTGTCTGGCTGACTTCGATACCTCTTTGATGCACCATGAAACCGAGAACCGACCGGTAAACCGCCAAATGCGCACTTCAAGGGATTCATTTTTAACCCATGAGCTCTTGTGTTTTGAAATACTTTTTCTAAATCGGCTAAGTGTTGCCAGTCCTCCTTGGATTTGACAACCACGTCATCGATGTAAATTTCAACGATATGTCCGATTAGATTGTGAAAGATTAAATTCATAGCACGTTGATAAGTGGCACCTGCATTCTTCAAGCCGAATGTCATTACTGGCCATTCATATAACCCTAACGCGCCGGGGCATCTGAAGGCCGTTTTGGGGACATCGGCTTCTGCCATGAATATCTGGTTATATCCAGCGTTCCCATCAAGAAAGCTAATGATTTTGTTACCTGAGGAAGCATCGATAAGCATATCGGCTATAGGCATTGGGTATTCATCCTTTGGCGTGGCTTTATTCAAATCCCTGAAATCTACGCATACCCGAAGCTTACCATTTTTCTTCATGACAGGAACAATATTGGACACCCACTCGGCATATCGGCAAGGCCTTATAAACTTGGCCTCCAGCAACCTTTCAATTTCTTTCTTTATTATATTATACAACTCTGGATTAAAACGACGAGGAGGTTGCTTATATGGCCGATACCCTGGCTTAATAGGCAGCCGATGTTCAACTAGTTGTCGGCTTAACCCAGGCATTTCATAGTACTCCCAAGCAAAACAATCCTCAGATTTTCTAAGTATTTTGACCAACTTATCCTTATATTCTAGGCCTAAACTTGCACTTATAAAAGTTGGTCTCTTTCTATCACCTTCTCCTATATCAATTTCTTCAAGCATATCTACCAAGTGAAGCCTTGCCCTAATTTTTCGCTTTTGAAAGTCTTCAATAGCTTCACATGAGTTTATCGTTTGCCGATAGCTCCTTGCTTTGTCCTGTAGAATTTGAATCATTTTTGACCCCATCTTCTCAAAATTTCAGCCACCCGATCGAAGGTGCCTGGTCTGACACTGATCGGCGTAAGCCTGCTTTTCCAATGCTGATGAAATCACAATCGTCCAGAGCCTTACCTGATATGCACTCTGCTTCTTCATGTGGCCAATTTGCATCGGAGCTGGCCATAGCAATATGAGCCGATGTATCGGAGACGCGATTCGACTTCATCTCCGCTCCTTCGGATAAGCAATTGGTGCATGGTCGAGGGTATACTGCCGGTTGGCGTGTATCCAATCTCGCCCTAGAAGCACTGCTTGTAGTTCCTTTTGCTTCAACCACAAAGAATCAATCGGCAAGGTTTTATTGCCGACCGATCGGTTCGATTACCATCACTCCTTTGGCTTGATGGGGTCACCAGAAGTCATTTAACACCATGTTTGTTTTGATCAAGTCTTCATCGGTTTTCCCCAACTTTCTGCAGTCTCGAGTGGCATCAAGTTCACGAGAGCCCTCCATCCACCAAAGATCCTTGATATCGGCTTTCCATTGATGTAACCCTTCAAATACAATGGCTTTAGATGCCGATCACGGATCTTGTGGTTTCTCAAACATCTTGCATCTTGTGCCCCTGGACACATTTGAGCAAATGTGTCTTTAGCCGATCGATTTTAATTCAATTCATTGGTAGGGTGAACACCATATTGATATCCATAGGAGTGCCATCTCGAACTATTGGTGACATTAAATCGTCTCAAGAGTCCGACTCATCATCGGTTTGTTGTTTTCTCCTCCACTCCTTTGTGACCAACTTTACAGTCGTAATTGCTGAAAACTTGGTCTCTCTCTTTTCTTCTTCAAATTCTCTCATCTCTTATGCTCTTAGGCGTTGGAGCGCTGCGTTGTGATCGGCTAAGTCCAATCGGGCACCATCGAGGTTTAGGTTCAAGCGGTTTATGGATCCTACCAACCAAGTTCTCGGCGAGCTCTTCCTTGTCCTGGTTTAGCGCCCACCTCTCTTTTTATCGGCTTTTTATGTCCGGACTCGTCTTGATCGGTGTTGGCCGATATAGACGCTCTTTACCGAACGCCTTGGCGGCTTCTTTGTGGGTAGTGCTCCATGGGGCATGCTTGTGAAGATGGCGAGATCATGCCTCTCTCCCAATGAATCGCCATGAAGGACATCTTTCATGAGCTCGTTTCTGCGTTGTGGCCGATGCTGATTATCCGGTCGAAATGCACCGCTTGGTCGATGAGATCATTTTGTTTTTGCTTGTGGCTCACCCTTTCAGATTTCTCAAGTAATTGTGAGAAAGTTGGCCTAGGTTTAAATCTTTGGTTTTTGGGCGAGATTTCTCGCTTTATACCACCGTCCAACTTGCAACTCTCCCTTGGCTTAATTGTCCTTAAATTCTTCCCATCTTTGTCGGCTTCAATTTGAAGTGAGGCGATTGTTATCTTAAGTGTCTCCTTTTGAACTAGATTCTATGTCGACTTGCCGTGTTATACTAGGCTTCATTTCGACAATCTGCTTTCCTTTGCCGGAGCATTGGACCATGTTAATTGGGAAAGGATTGACATCGACTTCCATGGCCGGTTCCTCGCTGAATTTGAGCCGACTGCTTCGATGGCTGCCTGTCTTCATTGTCGAAAAATGTTGCAATCGTTAGTGTTATGAGAAAAGGAATGGTGCCACTTGATAGATCGCCGCTTCTTAATTTCATCAATTTGAAGGTATGGTATGTCCTTGGTTAGTCGTACGCTTCTCTTGTAATAACATGTCAAAAATACTGACAAGCACTTGGACACATCAAAAGCGTATTTTACTCCGACTTATTCCTAGTCGGCTTAAGCCATGAACAGACGAGTGGTTTTTAGAACCTTTTATCCATTCGCTATGTTCACGCCTCGCTTCATCTTCGAGTTTTAAGCTGAACTATATTCAACTATGTTTACTTTAGCCTTTTCTTTGCCATTGTTTAATCTGAGTTTATCTTTGAATTCTTTATTTAAATATCGGCTTTCTTGTGCGATATGCAGATAAGTAGGTGACTTAAGTCAAGAAACTCTTGCCCAAAGTTTTTCTTTAAGCGGAATTAACCTGGAAGGCTAAATCGGCTAGTTGGTTATCCGGTAATACCACCTCAAGCGCGATTTTGTACTTCCCTAAACCTTCGATATACTCGGCCGATTCACCAAATTTCGCCGGACAAAGACTTAGATCTGAAATCCTTAACTCCGCATCGCTAGAGAAAAGTATTAAGTGAAATCGGCTTTCTAAATCGTTCCAAAAGTGGACCGAATTTGGAGGCGATTCGTGAACCAAGTGAAAGCAGTTCCTCGATAAAGATAAAGGAAAAAGCCTAATTTTAATCCATCAAATTACATTACTTCACCGAGCGATAAATCGCCCAATGTGTTCCAGAGTGGTGACGAATCATCCCAAAATTTTGCAAAATCGGGAATCCTGAAGTTATGGGGATACGGCATTCGATCAATATAATCTGGATACGGCTTTCTATAGCCGATCGTTTTCCCTTTGGGCTGTAGGCCAAACTGGTCCCTCAGGACTGTAGAAATTTGGTCAGCCCAATTGATGTTATTGGCCGATGGAACACTAGGGTTTGGCCAATTGTGCTCACCAGCATTGTGCCCCCCGAGTGCACACTCAGCCGGTCGGCTTGTCCTAGCCGATGGGTACTGTTGTTGCCACGGTTCGTACCCATTGGCCCTGGGAGCCGGTACCTCAGGCAATGGACCAAATTGTTCTGGGTATGTAACTACTTTATACGGAACTGGGTCCCTAACTTGGAATGTTCCTTGGGCTTGCAATTCCTATCTAATTCAATCAATTTGGGTGGCGATTGGGCGTAAAGTTCGGATGCCGATGGATCTAATTTTGCGCCGTCGTGTGTGCATAAATGTGAGCAATCGGTTTGGGCGAGGATTGGTTAGGGTTAACACGGTGGGTTGGGTCGGCATTAACGAAGTACCGGTGCGGCGCTTTGACCGTGGTCGGTGTGTGAAGCCACGTAGAATACAGAATGCGTTGGGAGTGGATAGATGGGTCCATCAATCCTCCCGATGTAACTAATTCTTGTGCGTCGTTTTACGCTATTTTCTATCATCGGCTTCAAGGTTGTAACTAGAGCGATGATTGATTGATCAAAGCATGATGCCTGGTGATTGATCATAGCGAGATAATTAAACGGAGCTTTAATGTATCGACTTCGAATTGGATGAGCGCCAATATCGTAGAAGAAGTTTAGTGTGGGCAGCGACCGTCTTTTGTAACCCTCGTCGGGTCTTTTGATAGCAACCCAAAGATCAATTCCTCTAAGGCTGCCTTCGATCCTCGATCTCCTTGCGGCTGATACGGTTAAATCGTCCAAGGTAGGGACGATTATGGCATCGGCCTTACATCGGCCGGTGCGGTGGATTTGCTTCTTGATCATCTTGTCGATTTGGCGGTCCCACGTCGTGCAAAATGTGTTGGCGCCAAAAAGCGTGAAGAGGGTTTACGGATGCAACACACCGGGACGAACACCGGGTTCAAGTGTGCGCGAACGTGCCAATCGATTTGACCCTGCAATCGATAAGGGAAATAGTTGTAAAATTCAATCAAGCCGATCCTCGGGACGAATCGGCTAAGAATAACGAATCAGCCAGAAAGCCGATTAGAAGGGTAAATAGATTAGTCGATTAAGACTAATCCGAAGGTAAAAGGTAGATCGATTCTGAAAAGGCGATGCGCAACAAGACAGAATAAATCAAACCTGAAAAAGCCAATGACGATCAAACAATCGGCGATACGCAATTTTATTTGATCGATGTCGACTTACAGAGGAAAGATTACAATGCTAAAAAGACTAAGAACTACGGAAAGTAAAAACTGGAAGATGTGTTGATTGTCGTTGATGCTTCTTCAAGCAGCCCTGGCGCGCCTTATATACCCGCTAGCCGATCCGAGTCTTAATCCAACACGACAACGTAGTCCGAATCGGCTTCGTAGTTTCCTATCTTGACTCTGTTTCCAAATATCATCTGCATTATCCAAAACTCTTCCAGGGTACTTCGTGCTGTATCCAAACTCATGTTTTCCCTGCCGTCTCTGTATCTTTACCAAAAATTGGTGCAAACACTTCCTTTCTGAACCATTTCTGAAAAGTGACAACGAAAAACACATAATACACCCTGCCGTATAGTATGTCGAACAGCCTGAAATGAGCATACCTCCATCTCTTCTTGAACAAAAGGCCACAAAATACCATCCAAAGGCTTACAACAAATCCCACAGTTAAGCCAAGATGAAAATCCATTCGAGACAGACCGTCTTCATGCCCTAGATCTGATGGGAGGATCACCTTGAGTTGGCTGATCTCCAGGGCATTGCTTTGAAACTGGATGTCCGCAAAGATCAGGATTGCCGATGTACACAGAAGCTGGATCATCTGTGTTGCGAGTGTCTAGTTGATGTCCTGATGGTATTCTTCCCGCGATAGATTGTTGTAGGATAAGTTCAGACGGCTCAAAGATGTCAACTCTGATATGCTCCATGGAATTTCTCCGCAGAGCTGGTTGAGTGAGGTCAAGCGACTCTAATTTTTTTTTGATAACGGAAGATTTTATTAATTTCAAAGGCAATACATCAAGATGATACAAAATCCTTGAAAACTCTTCTGGCCTCTGCTTCACATGAAGCACACAGCCAAACACACACAAAAGGAATACACACAACTAGTGACAATCAATCCGAAGACTAGACCGCCACCCATGCGCCTGGGCAAAGAAATCCTTGGCTACCCGCGCCAAGCAAAGCGTAGCCGCCACCAAAGTAGGGCGCACCTCTACCTTCTGCAGCACAACCCATGAACGAAGCCAGTGGATAATAGCAAAAATAACCTGCAAAGGAGAAGAAAAGGTTTTGTTTTGAAACACGCGATCATTCCTGCATAACCATATAGACCAACATGTAGTTGCAGCACCAAGGAGAACAAGGTTTCAAATATATTTATCAAAAACTGTTATCCAACTTCCAAACATATTAGCAACACTCGTTGGACTAGAAATTCCATATGCCAAATAAATTAGATTCCAAACTATGTGCGCAAACCGACACTCAAAAAACAGATGCCTAATTGTCTCAGGCTCAAGACAAAAGCAACATGTCCTGCTTCCTTGCCAATTTCGCATCACAAGATTGTCCTTAGTTAGAAGTACTCCTCTCCGAAGGTACCACAAGAAAACCTTAATTTTTAGCGGAGCTTTAAGTTTCCATAGCTGTTTATTTAAATTTGGCACATTAGTTTAAATCAAAGCTTGGTAATGTGATTTCACAGTAAATTGTCCATTTTGGCACAAATTCCATCTAAATACATCATCCATCTGCGTTAAATTAATGTTAGCGAGACGTAAAAGTAATTCATTCCACGCCACTAACTTTGGACCAATCAATACCCTTCTCCAAGAAATAGTTGGTTCTGCTGATATCAAAACCTCAGCAATTGTAGAAAACTTCCTTCTAACAAATACTATACAAACCCGGATATTGATTTTTAAGTGGACAATAGGTTCAAGCGACTCTAATGATTGTACATTGTCAATCATATCTGGAATATTCCCACTCAAGAGGTTTGATGATAAATTCATATTTATGAGTGCAACAAGAGAAGTTCACTCTTTAGAAATCTGCCCAGTTAAACTGTTGCAAGACAAATCAGTGCCGCTCTCTCCGCGCCGTCTGGCGCCACCTCTTCGCCCTCGACTTCGCCGCCGTGCAGGACAGGAGGACCGTAATCAGCGGCGTCCTCCGAGGCCACCGCGGCTCCGTCCGCCACTTGCGCACGCTGTTCGACGACGACTCCGTCCCCGACACGCGTGGCTGGGCCGCCGCGCTCTCGGGGAAGGGCGTCCAGTCCCTGGACCTGAGCCTGCGCTGGGAATCGACTGGCAAGGCACTCCACCCCTCGGTGCTTGCGTGCGCGGCCTCAGGCGCTTGCGGCTCGACGGCTACCACGTGCCGGCCGTCCCGGCTTCCTTCGAAGGGCTTCCCGGCCCAGGGTTTTACTTACCGGTAGCAGAAAAATACCGGAGGTCAGTGATAAACAGGATTATCGGATTTATCGGAATTCTATCGGCGATAAACAAAATTTTTCGGTCAAAATTTGGAAAAAAAAAACAGCTCAATTTGTCTAGAAAATCACGTAAATTGTATCCAAATCATTTGACACAAAAAAACGCATATATAATAGATAAATAAGATAATATCACACGTTTATACCAATTTTGGACCGTCGGGAGGCACGCGTTCAAAAAATTCAAAAATTTCGGCCGATAATTAATTTTACCGGACCGCGCCGATAAACAGGAAAATCGGGTTTATCGGAACTCTTATCGCCGATAATTTTTTCCCTGTCCCGGCCTCACCGAGCTCTCCCTCGACGAAATAACGTTCCAGTGTGTGGGACGGACTTGGACACGTTAATCACCCTGTCGCCGAGCCTCGGGGAGCTCAACCTGACCGCCGTCCAGTTCGCCAACGACGGCAAGTCGTCGGTGGTCACCATTGAGTCGCGCAGCCTCCGGTTCGTCGAGATAGACGGCGGCCGCGCCTTCCGCTGCACGCCCCGTCGTTCAGTGGAAGGTGGGACAACTACCGCGCACGGTCCACTGGACCTTCCATAGCGTCTCTTGTGGCACCGTGGCTTGACGGCGCCCACGCTGGGGACGCTCCAGCTCGGCGAGGGGTGCCTCCCGCCCTGTGCCGCGGCGCCGCCGAGCAGCCCACCGCTCAGCCACCTGAGGAGCCTGCCCGTTCAGGTGACCTTCAAAGACGCCTCGGACATGTCGTCACTTATGAGCCTGCTGTGCGGTGCGCCAAAGCTGGCCGAGGTCGAGGTCGAGACTACCGAGAGACGGCTACGACTACAAGTTGCATAACCCTACGATTGATGTCGACGGCGAGGATTTGCTCCTCGCGAAGCCTGCGCGTCGCGCACCTCGCCGCGCCGCCCAACGACATGAGCCTCGTGCGGCTGGTGCTGTGGAAGGCGAGGGCGACGCTGCGGGCGGTGGAGGTCGGGCTGGGCGTCCAGAAAAGGCTCCGGCCTCCGGGCAGAACTAGGCGAGCACCGCAGGGCGAATCCCTCCGTTCGAGTCTACTACAAGTACGGCAAATTACCGACGGATTTTGGTGGATCCGATAGGCAGCCCAGTTGCCTGTGCCAGAGCTGCACGGAAGAGCACCGAGCTGCAAGAGATCAAAGGAGAACTATTTATTTTTTTCATGCGTCCAGTCCCAACAAAGCCTTCGCCGTTTTTAGTGTAGAAAGAAGAGGTCTGGCCCAATAAGGTCCAACTTGTTTATTGGTTAACCCTTCAATATCTGCAGAGCCTGATGAAATTCCCAACATTCACCGTTGCCGATGATTTACACCAATTAAGTTGGCTGTGTTTAATACGCTCCATAAACCTCCCATCTGATATATGCTCTATCCGGTCATAAAATGGTTGTTATTTTGGGCATCGACTCTGATAAGGTTAATAGAGGCTCAATCTTTCCGTGAGATTGATCACTCTCAATTAGTAGAGATGAACCTCGCAATCCAAGCTACCAATCGAGATGCAACTGACGCCAAGCAATCGTTGAATCAAACTATGAGTTGTTATCAACCGTCCCAAAGCCTGATTGACCTAATCACAAAGATCAATTTTTGCAAGCAACCGAAAAACAAACATGAACAAAGCAAAAGCAATTTGAAATTGTGAATGTGGATTAAGGATAAGTATTGGTATTCCAATAGCGATCTTAATGATTGGTCAAGCTGACTCAAGCGAAGAACATAAAAGTCTCACGTGGAAAACTAATCTAACAAAATCCAAGACTCACGAGGGAGCTCGGCTAACTTAAATAGGCATATGAAGGGGGTGCAATCAAGAGGTGGACACAGACTCAAACTCCTCCTGGGCGTCCCTCTTGGACCTTCCTATTACATAGGTCGAAGCTCAATTAGCAAGGTGGCGCAGTATTATGTTAGAAAGGCTTTCATATGTAGTTGGATCGGTCTGGTGGGCTTGTAAAAGTGGTGGCCGCCAGGGAGAGGAATTGAAGCCATCGGCCTAGGCCAAACTTCGAATCCTCCTTGTAGCCTTCCTTCTTGCATTCCTACCCATTGTATGACTCTCCATGATTTCTGAGCATAAGTAAATCACATGTATCAAGCATCGTCATATTGTTATTAGAAATATAATTCACTCTCAAAAATGAAGTTACTTGATAATTCCATTGACGTGCACATGCTAGTGTGATTGGGCCTTGTACTTGCATAGTGTGTGGAGAAATATTGGTTGCAAATGTAAGGGTGATATCCTCATCATCCTCCCTCTCTTGAATTGAAATCGTGCTCGACTCAAGCTCATCTTCTTCTCTCAAGTTTGGTTTCAAATCTGCAATGTTAAATGTGGGACTAACACCAAATCTGTAGCAGATCAAACTTATATGCATAATTATTATTTTTTTCGATAATCTTAAATAGAGCATTAGTTCTAGGCATTAACTTAGACTTTCTTAAATCTAGAAATCTATCTTTTTTTAGATACAACCCAACAAGATCACTAAGTTCAAAAATTGTTTCCTTTCCACTTTTACTACCAGTAACCATATATTTTTCATTCATGTACTCTATATTCTCTTTTGTAGTCTCATGCAACTTACAAACAAATTCAACAGTTTCTTAGCATTTAGATTTACCTTCTCCGAAGATGGTAGAAGTAACAAATCAATTAGAGTGTGAGGGTTAAAACCATATACTACCTAAAAAGTGATCATCTTTGTGGTTGAATGTAACAAGCGGTTGTAGGCAAACTCTACATGAGGTAGACATTCTTTCCACAACTTCAAATTTCTCTTTAAAATGGTCCTCAACATGGTTGATAATGTGTAGTTAACGACTTTAGTTTGTCCATCAGTTTAGGGAAGACATTGTGATAGAGAATAGCAACTTCGTCCCAAACTAGTTCCATAAAGCTCTCCAATTAAAAGTGGCTCAAGAACTTAGCATCTTGATCTGAAACAATCATGGTTGACACACCATGTAGTAGAATGATTTCCTTAAAAAATAAATCAGCAATATGTGTAGCATAATCACTCTTATAACAAGGAATAAAATGTACCTTCTTAGAAAATCTATCCACTACTACGAAAATACTACCCCTCCCCCTTTTTGTCCTAGGCAATTCTAAAATAAAATCCATAGAAATATCCTCTTAAGGAACACTAGGAACAAGAAAAGGTATATATAAACTATGTGGATTCAATCGAGATTTAGCTTTTTGGCACGTAGTGTAGTGAGTAACATAGCACTCGACGTCGCACCTCATCTTTGGCCAATAAAAATGTTTAGCAAAGATGTCCTCTGTCTTAATACCAAAATGTCCCATGAGTCCTCCTCTATGCACCTCTTGTAGCAACAGAAGATGAACGGAGCTAGTTAGCTGGAATGCATAGCTTAATAGCTCTAAATAAGAACTCTTCATTTAAAATAACTTTGTTTCAACATTTACAATCTTTACAATTGGACATGATATCTTTTAATTCATCATCAGAAGCATACAAATCTTTTATTATCTCTAAGCCCAAAATTCTATAATAAAGTTGAGATAACAAAGTACACCATCTAGACAAAGCAACAACAATCACATTTTCCTTCTCAACAACAATCACATTTTCCTTCTCTTTTTTGTGTTTTATGACATAAGTAAAAAATTCAATGAAGTTAACCCAACGAGCATGTCTACAATACAGTTAGCTTGCCTTCTAATATGTTTTAATGATTCATGATCAGAATGAATAACAAATTCTTTGGACCATAAATAATGTTGCGAAGTTTCAAGCACACGTATAAGAGCATATAATTTTTTTATCATAAGTTGAATAATTCAGACTAGACCCATTCAATTTCTCACTAAAATAAGAAACAGGTTTACCTGCTTAAAGTAATATACCACTAATTTTAATTCTACTAGCATCACACTCAAGTTCAAAAGTCTTACCAAAATCAGAAAGTTGGAGTAATGGTGTATTTGTGAGCTTTTCTTTGAGAAGGTTAAAAGTTTCTTCTTGTGTTTATCCCCATTTGAAGGGAACACCTTTCTTTGTTAATTCATTAAGTGGTGCTGCGATGGTACTGAAATCATTCACAAAGTGGTGATAGAATCCAGCGACTCTATAAAAGCTCCGCACTTATGTGACTGTTAGTGATGTAGGCCAACTTTTAATAGCTTCAATCTTGGCTTCATCAACCTCAATTCCCTATATAGTAACAACATATCCAAGAAAACAAACTTGATCGGTGCACAAGGTGCACATTTTGATATTACCAAACAAACGTGCATCTCTCAAAGTAATAAAAATAGCACGATAGTGTTCAAAATGTTCATCAAGTGATTTATTGTAAATTAATATTTCATCAAAATAAATGATCACAAATTTACCAATGAAAACACGTAAAATTTTGTTCATTAATCTCATAAAAGTGCTAGGTGCATTAGTTAAACCAAAAGGCATAACTAACCACTCATATAACCTGAACTAAGTTTTAAATACAATTTTCCATTCATCCCAAGTGTCATTCTAATCTGGTGGTAACCACTATGCAATTATACTTTAGAGAAAATAATAGAGCCACTCAATTCATCAAGCATATCATCTAGCCTAGGAATAGGATGATGATATCGTATAGTTATATTATTGATAGCTCTACAATCAATACACATACATCATGATCCATCTTTCTTAGGAACTATTGTCGGTGTACTTTACACCAGGGTACCCTCTCCGCCGTAGAAATAATAGGCCCAAGAAGTGGCTGTGCGCGACGACCTTAGCGATCACACCCTACTGCCAGTGGTGGTCCACGGTGCCTCCAGGTGGAGCCGGGCGAAAGCACGCCTACCTACCGCAAGGACTGCGTGGCCTGGCGAGCAGCTGGCGATCACGCTTTGCTCATTGGCGGCGGCCAGCCTGTGGCGCTTTTGGCGGCAATGGGCGATCATGCCTCGCTTCGCCGCGAAGCCGTGGCCCTCGGCGAAGCGACTGGCGATCACGCCGCTGCGCCGGGCGGGTGGCAGCGTGGCGGCTGGCGAGGTGGGCGTTGAGCCCCCTTGTCCGAACCACGAAGGCAACCAAAGGAATGAGAGGAGGCTTAGCTCGGTTTCCTCCTTGGCACCTCGTGTCGGGGTTATTAATTGTGAAGGACTCTGCTATCGACACGACGACGGCTCATCCCTCTGACGCCTCTTACCAAACCCGTCGCAGGAGCATCGTGTCCCGGACGGACCGGGCGAGGCCGCTCACCAACATTAAATGAGGTTCGAAGGACAAAGCCACGGAGGCATGCGTAATAAATGAGTCGTGGGTCGACGTGGAGGTTGGAATGATGGGTATAATTAATGTGTTATAGATAAGCACAGCGTCACCTTCTCCCCTACCCGGGCTGGGTCGTATATATAAGGACGCCTCAGTGCATGGAGAAAGGCCCCCCCGAAAAAAAAGAAGAGAACACAAAGAGAGACAGAGCGAAACAACCATTGTAATCCCCTTCATATTTCCTCAACAAAGAGCTAGCAGGACGTAGGGTCATTACCCGAATTGGGGGCTTGAACCTGGGTAAATCGTTGTGTCCCTCAGTTTACTGATTCCCGGGATCCATCATTGAGAGACATTAGGGTTTCCAGCCACAAAGATGCCCTCTACCGAACCATATCTTCCGTCTAGGGAGTAATCACTCCGTTAACGGGATCTTGTCGGGTGTAATACGCTGACAGGGGCACGCCAGGTAGGGGGCTAGTGGTTGGCTCATCCAACCATCTCTCCAGTGGATTTCGGTCTTCCGTCCGAAAGGACCTTGCATATGGTGATGGCGGGTTCACACTCGCAGCGACAAGATGTGGCGAGGCCAGAGAGCACCTGTAACATGTCCCGCACTCTCGCCGGGCGAGGATCACCTCCGCTGCCCGCAGAGGGCGATGGCGCCCTACGATGGCGGCGAGCTTCGATTCGGCGTCGGTTAACCATGGAGGCCGCCACTCGGCCTGAACCTCGCAGTGCGTCCGTCTCCTCTGGACCACCCGGTGGAACTTCGAGAGACACCTTGGCCTGTGGGTCATGCGGATATTCACGAGCCTTGTGGATACGGCTCAGCTCCACGTAGGGATGCCCGACCGGTCTGGGACCATCGGTACCCCTCAGCCAAGGGTGCACACCGATTGCAACCAAGCTTCTAGCCGCCCTGGTGGGAAGCGCTCTGGCCAGCATGGCCAGAGTAAAGGAAAGGGTGAGCAAGAAGAAGGTCCCAGCTCCGTGAGGAGCCGTGGGGACCTGAAGTCCCATCTGGAGCTCCGGCGTCGGCGACACGGTGGTGATTTGCGTGATCACCTGCAGCGTCGCCACGCTCGCGACGGACGGATGGCCCCTAAGGGTGAGAGTTCGTCCCGCGACTCTCGCCCTCAAAGTGAGAAGGAGGCCCGTTCCTCCGACTCTTTAGGGAGTCGCGGCCCACCCTCCCCGACACGTTTTTGCGCGGGCAGTGGCGACGGCAGATTCCCCACTGGCGTTGTGTGCAGGCGCTCGAGCGATTGCGCCACATGGCGTAGTCTGAAAGGTTTCGCCCGGCCTCCATCGAGAAGTACGACGGCACTACCAACCCAGAGGAGTTCCTGCAGATCTACACCACCATGGTGCGTGCCGCTGGCAGGTCTGGAAAGGCCATGGCCAACTACTTCCCAACGGATAACTCATGTCTTTTAAACGGATAGATACTAATATGAGTTGATTAGATCGTATGTAGTTGTTTAGCCATACCACGAATAACTCATGTCTTTTAAAATATTAAATCAATCTTGACTAATGAAATATAGAACATATTTATGAAAAGGTATGTCATGGTTGTCACACAATGAAGTTGAGATGTTGATGGCATGTGTTGCACGATAATCAACTGGAGTGGTAAATAATTTAGACTAGAGCATGTGGCAAGAGTTATGAGTTATAGTGGGCCTATGTGGCACTGAGTTGACATTTGACAGGATGAGATATGAGTGATTATGATGTGGTTCTTATATGAGTGGTTGGAAGTCTTGCCTCGATCAATCAAGGATTTAGTCTTGCAAGTCTTTGAACTGAGCCAAACATGCAACCACATATTTGGAAAGAGACAAACCTAACTAAGTAAGTTACTGAGTCTTAGCACTTGATGCCTCAAGAAGATAACCAAACTAAGTGTGCGGCTATAAGAGGATTTGTGTATGCTGTGCGATGGCCTCACATATGTCTAACGGTAAGTCCTTTCTATTCTTCTGCTCTTAGTGAGGGAAGAAATAGTGAGTTTAGACTTAACGAGAGGGTCAATGTTTTGACGAAGTTTCTAAAAGGTTTTGTCGTAATCACTCAGCCGCACACCAAAGGAAGTATGATAATAGCTCGATATTGAGAGATGTTCATGCCATTTGGGTAAAGTGTATAACCTCTATAGAGTGTAAATCTATTCGGATAGTCGTGTCCACGATACAGACAATGCTTAGAAATTACAATCAAATGCTATATTTTGTAAATAAAACTTGAGAATAGAGAATTTGTGCCATTGGAAGTGTTGAAACTGATTTAGGACTATGTGCCATGTTTATTTGAGAAATATTTGAAAGTTACTTACTATTGTTATTTGTTTTACGTCATTTCAATCTAATTATTGTATTTATTTGTAAATACTGCTTTACTGTAAAATAACCATATCAGCCATCAATTGTAATAAATTTTGCATATAGTTATTGTAACGCTCGACGCTAAACGCTGCGCATGATGCTACTAACCCTCTAAACTCCTAAAACCGCTCAAAATTTAAGCCAACCGAATTTACAAAATTTCGCATGACCTCTAGAAATAGGGACATCCACTCAAGAGATGAAAAACATAAGCAGATATGAAATCATTCTAGCGTGTCCTTAGTTAACCAATCGACATCCCATGGAAAATTAATGAACTCCACCACATAATTATTACGTATCAGAACTCATTAAACATAATTGCAGATGACCCTTTACAAGAATCTTCGCGAGCTATTTAAGATCAAACTATAAATCGACGTGATGGAAAGGTGATGATGCAAAACGTGATTGTGCTACTACCCCCATCCATGCATGCCTGATTCAGGGTACCTGCAACAATACAAACAACAAGTGTGAGTCGATGACTCAGCGAAGTACAACAAAGAATAAATTCATAGTCAATCGCATTGTCCTACTCAAGAGCATAACACCCATCCTTACATAAGTACAAAGAAGAGATAAAAGCGAAGCATCACCACTAATTCTCCAAAACCAACCCCATGCTCGTCTTTAATGGGGTCCACAACCCCACGACAATGAAGCATAACATACAACCTGAAAATATACAATCATATCTTGCAACCAGACATGAAAATATAGAATATGAATAACCCATCTCACAGACATGAAAGTACAAAATCTGAATAATACATCACACGTATATAAAAATACAAAATCAGCATAATGCATCACATGCAGAAAGTACAAAATCTGAATAATTCATCACATAGACATAAAATACAAAATCAGATAATGCATCACATGCATAGAAAGTACAAAATCTGAATAATTCATCACATAGACATAAAATACAAAATCGCATAATGCATCACATGCAGACGGAAAGTACAAAATCTGATAGTCCATCACACTCCTACAATCATGTAATGCATTATGCATGCTCACCTGCTTCACTTCACCGCTAGATTCCTACACATATCCCTTTAATCTTTTGGATGAGGCCACGACTGATCCCAACTCGACACCTTCCATTTCACTCAAAATCATCGCTACTATGCAATGCGACATGAATGTTCTCTTTGATGCATCGCATCGAGTCGCCGAGTGCCCACACGCCGGTGTGCACCTCACGCCCCTTCCATCCCGTGGAAGGTGCCTACTTTCTCGTTCTCGCTCCCATTCACCTTGATGAATGGGACTACGAAATAGGACTTTCGTTCACTACGTAGAACACAAGAGGCCCGCGATCGTAATGGGTCGCCTCTTCCTTTAATGAATGCACAATGTAATTTACAAGAATGAAATGCAACCCTTCAATCATTGCCACTCACTAACATAGCCATAGCCTCCCACATAAACCTAGCTAATTCTCACAATCCTAAGTTGCCAGCGATACTCGTCTAGTCAGATTCAATAATACGACATGGCAACACATTACAGCGTTTCTGTCATGCACTTCAATCATAAGGCCACCGAGCCACGCTCCCCACAATACACTTGCAAATTAAGACTCACTTTCCATTTGCTAACTTTCATCCACCCTCCTCATATCCATACATGATCATTCGTACTAGCCTAATCGAACTCATGAATAAAACCAGGGCAACATATCGCATGAATTAATAGCACAAAGAAATTTCTCAAATATACTAACTCTAGAAATGACTTAATCATTTAAACCTTATTAATAGGAGAACACGCTAACAGCTCTCTCAATTTGGGGTCTTATGCATAACCATTAATAAATCAAACTAATATACAATAGTATGTTCATAATCAAATGGCAGTAAGTAATTCTTAACTCACTCGAACAATATACTTACTATAATCAACCTTACTAAAAGCCCATTTTCAACTAAAGTTCGTCTACTTAGCAGAGCAACCATTAAATTAGAGAGCATCACATATGAATACACAACCACGCTCAATAACACGATATACTTGGACCCATTCCCTTTATCTGTTAATCACCATAAGCAATGTCTCTTGCATATTCATCGGCAATTAAGTACGCTAGAAGCAAACAATCAAATAAATCCTCCTAGCCATGATCTAGGGAACACTTGCCTTTTACCGTTGAAGAATGGAGTGGCATATGGTTGAGGCCACTCCCGACAGAACCTTCTCTGCAATTAAACAACAATCATCCAACTCAACTTTATGCACACTCAAAACACGCGACAAAAGAATACAACTCTTTTGCATAAATTCAATTAAAAATCATAGTCATCAATTTGAAAAGACTCTAATTGAAACATTTCATGAGCTAGCTCATTGATATTTCTGAAGATATAATACTAGGTGTCGACGATCGGGATCGCCTGACCGCAAAAGTGAAGAGGGGGTTTGTGTGAGTGTAGGACCCAAGAAGCGCTTCGCCAACAATGGATCGAATGAAGGTCAGCGTGGTGTCAACGAGCAAGAGACAACGAAGTTATATCGGTTCGAGCCCTGCGTGGGTAATGACTTACGCCCGCCTCCTCCCGAGATGGAGGATCTTACTAGTGGCGACATTACAAAGAGTGTTTACACCGAACTTGAACGCCTGCGGCGTGGGTGTCTATGAAACTATTGCCGGTGACCCCTTTTCTCAGACGCCCGAGTGGCCTTATATCCCTCGAATGCCGCGTCAATGGATGGGAGAGATTCCTCGGGAGTGTATACTTCGCGCATTGAAGGTGGTCAGAATCGCCCGAAATGGCGCCACACTTTTGACGCCATTATTCAGTCTTGGTAACCGCCGAGTAAATGCACACCCCACGCCCCGAGGCGAACCGCCGACCAAGAGCCGACCTCCACCACCTCGAGCTTGAGGGGAGTGCGAACAGACCCTTGGTCGAGGTAGGCTATAGGTAAATTGGAGACCGCGGCGGACCAGTCGCAATTGAGGGCCTTCGCCGGTATCGCCCCAAGCCGGATACCGGTTGACCGTGCCGACTTCGTCAGAGATTTATCACCTCACAGCCTAGCCCCGAGGGTCAAGGCCGTGGCCGACATGGGTCGATCTTGAGCCTCCACAGAGGCGTGGATCGATTTCTAATCTTCGAGCTCGAGGTCGAGGTTGGACAGAGACCTACCACCAGGCCTTGACGAGTTGACACCTTGCGCCTCTTGATCTCCTAACCCCAAGACGGATATGGTACCGGACAACCAAACCGCTCATGACGCCGATTCCACAGCCACAACCTTTTAAATTGCTCCTGTCGTATCACCCGACCGGCGCGTCCTCCGATATGCCCCAACCCGCCAGCCCATAGCACCCCGGGCTTATAAAGCTTGAGACCGCCGCCACTTCCTTGAACTCTCCGCTCTTCAGTAGTTCGCCTCCTTGTTCTGGACTCTCCTTCCTCCTCGACCAAAACTCCTCTCAATCGCCAAGGCCAAACTCGGGAAAAGTTCTCGACCATGCGATAAGGATGAAAGAGCTCGAGAGCCTCGGGTTATTGGACCTGTGGGCATGACGCGGCCGCCGACGGGGAAACCGAGCCGGAGCTACGGATCGACGACGTTGCGTAAAGACGGAGCATTACATGCTCTTGGCTGCGCAGACGTCGGAGAGCGATTTTCACCGCCGTTTCGCCAGATCACGAGATTGAGTTGATCAACTGGTACCCAACTCCATTCTTGTGCTTTCCATCTTCTTCTCAGGCGAGGGGTTCCTGGAATCCTTCCCACCCCTCGCTTTTCTTCCGCTTCTTCTCCCTTTTTCCGCGACCGAAGGACCCTGTGGTCGATGTGCTTCATTAATTTGCCGCGGCAGAATCCCGTGGTCCTTCCCAAATGCGCCTCGCGAACTCCTCGCCCGTGGACCGAAAGCAAAGGGTTCTATCTGAACGGGCGAGGGCGGCGCTACCGAGTTCGACGTACCCACCTCACCGAAGAAGCAGAGACTCGAGTCAGGCGACTGAAGATGACCAAGAGGCCATCGCGCCATCCATATTCTGCTACCACGCGAGGCCTTTACCGACAGGCCATCGCTAACGACTTCCTGAGAAACCGGGTGTTCCCCCTGTGGAGGAGGGAGCACCCCTTTTACGAGATCCGAGGCCGCGACGACATGGCCCGCAAAAGGGACGACCGGTAGGGTGCATTGCCTCAAAATTTGCTTCGGATTTGCTCCTTGGTTCCTCTTTAATGAATTGGTCTTTTCAAAGAATGCCGAAAAGAGTCCTCAGACGCCGCTTCAATGAATGAGATGTTCGGAAGGCCATGCACGATTACACCCTCGATGAGCTCGCAGGCGGGAACGGCTGCGGCCGCAGCCGAGGTAGGTCACCCTAGACCAAGCTTTCCCGACCTTGCTTGCCTAGATCCCTCCTTGATCCTTCGGTGCTTCCAAGGACAAGCTCGAGCTTCTTGAGACGGCGAGGAGATGCTGCTTGCCCTTGAGGCGAGCAAGGGCAAGAAGGCGAAGAAGAGACCGCCCGGATGGGGCGGGTGGAAGAAGCTCAAGAAGCGCGACGCCGAATGGGGCGACCACACGATGATGAGCGCCCTTGGTCGAGCCCCTGAGCTCTTCACTCGTGCTCCTTCATCTTCTGACCCTGAACCCTTCCCGCAGCAATAGAGCGCCACTTGAGGTGGCCTGACTTCGGCAACGGCCTCGATCCAGCCACGCCCCGAGGACTGAAACCCGCGGAGAGATTCGTCGTCACGGGCATTCGGGTTCTGACCCAACTCGCTAAGCGAGGTCAGCGACTCAGTACATCATTTGGGTTCTTCTCCTCGATTTTCTATCTTCAGAGCTTAGTAGTCGCCTAATCGCAGACCTTGAGCGCCCAAGACTCAAACATTCTGCCTTTAGAATTGACAATGACTATTGTCGAGGCGGTCTGAGTCCGAGGAAGAAAGAAGGGCTGATTTGTGGCCGGGCGCTGCCGCTCCTCTAAGAGGCGCGCCTGACTCGCCTCGCCTAACTGAAACGATTGAGCTTTGACCAAGACCAGGACGACCGGGGCGACGAGGAGCCTCAACACATGACGGCGAGGACTACTCCACGGCATGGAACAAGCGTCAACGATGACGGCAACCTACCGAGGAGATCAATGGATGAGGCCGGCCCCTTGCTGAGACCGCCTCGGCCATGCCGAGACACTCCTCGAGCCTCAGACCACAGGACGCTTCACTTGCGACAAGCGTGGTAAACCAAAGCATGAGGAGGTCAAGATCGTATTTGAGGGAGGAAACTTCGAGATCCTCCACCTGGGGGAACAAGGACGAGGTCGCCAATCGCTCGCGCGGGCGTGTCGAGCTCCCCTCAAGGAGCCCGAGGCGCAGCCGCCAGGATGTGAGTGTCTCGAGGACCACACCCTTGAAGACCCAAAGGCAACGGTGGGACTCCGTCATTGGACGCCTGGGCAACAGATTCACGGTACTCGAAGCAACCTTTCGAGGGCCACCTTGCCTTGGTTCTTTTCATACCTAGCCGATTTCCCCTTTACTTACCGGGCGGGCCGAGCCGACCTTTGAGCTTTGCGTAACCAACTCGATCACCCAAGGGTCAGCAGGCCTTATACACATGCCGACGCCTCGAGGGTCCTTTCACGTGGTGGAGGCTCGAGGCCGCTGGCCCAAGCTCATGGAGGACCCACGAGCCAGCTAGAGGAAGCTGCGCAGGCGGCAATGGATTCCAACGAGATCACTGGCCTCGCATGGCGAAGTCGCTGAGGTTTCCCACAAGGCCGAGTTGAAGCGGCCATCAACTCGGGCGGGCCACGCGACAAGGCCGTTGAAGATGGCGCCGAGGTCGGCCAGGCGCCGAGGCCGAGCGCTAAGGTCAAGAATGGAGCAAGGCTGCGGGACCGAGCACCACCGCGCCAGGGCCTCCACGAGCTCGAGGCCAAGATTCAAGAGCTCGAGGAAAAGCTGGGTGGTGAGCAAGGCGCTAAGACCGCTTTGCCCGCTTTCAAGAAGAGCGTCCATGCCGAAGCCTCCACCGAAGCCCTCCGACTCAAGGCGAACGTCTAACCTTTGAGGGCCAAAGTAGGAGCTCGAGCAGGAGAAACTCAGGCTAAATGGTGGACCAGTAGATAGGGGTAGATTTCCTACAAGACTTGTGAAAAACGGTTCAATAGAATACTTGTAATTTTGGCTACGATAAATTAACGCTCGCTTGCTTTGTCATTTTCACCAAGGAATTTTTTCCCAATCGCACTTAGCCTTCGGGTCGTAGTATACCTCGCCCACTCGTTGGGCTCAAGGTCGAGCAACCCGACCTTAAGCGCAAGATAAGGACCAAAGAAAGACCAAGACCTGCAAGATCGAGAAGGAGCCACAGGAAGCATAACATGGTTGCACGAGGAAAAAATTAGGATCGAGGGTGAGGCTCGAGCTATAACAACGATTTGCTGCTTCGTTGGACGGCTCAGAGCTTAGCTCGAACCTCGGACGCAGGGGGTATTGTTAAGAGTTTGACACACGTAACTCCGACCACTGGGGTGAAGGGTAAGCCCCGATATATAGGCCAAGAGCAAGGCTGCCATACGAGGTCGAGCACCGAGAGGCGAGTTCAAGTCAACACAAAACATAGAAAAAAGACACGCAGAGGTTAATCATGACAAATGAACCAGAGCTTCATTGAAATTTGAGATAAAAGGGTTACACATAGAATTTATGGTGGTCGATATTCCATGAGCTAGAGAGTTTCTTGCTTGCCAGATTCCACCGACAGCCCGTGATCTACAGACGGTTTTGTCTGTAGGAGGGCTGCCTTGGCAGTTAATCGAGAGGATGAAAACCTAGAGGACTCCCACATTCTGAGGGTTTTGTGTTACGAACTAGGAAGAACAAGTGATTTTTTTCCCAGGTTCAGGCCCCCTTGTTAGAAGGGTAACAACCTTACGTCCTGCTAAATTTCTTATGGGGTGTATCGAACCAGTACAGAGCTCTTGAGTTACAAACTCATCTGCTAGCTTTCTCTAGTATTGCTTGGTTGACTGATCCAGGATCCGATCCCTTTTCCCCATGCACCCAAAGGCCCTTATATAGACCAGGCTAACGGTAGGTACAAGGAGGGTCATCATGCTGATCTAAACACATTTAAGGCTCCTTCGTTGTCCTGCTCCTCCAAATTTCATTAAATGCCACGCGTTATTGCCCTCACGGATGGGACCCTTCGTGATGTAGGTGAGAGGCGCCGAGGAATGGGCTTGCGTAAACCTTGCACCGATAAGCTGCGGCAGTTCGCTCATTCGACACAGACGGGCATGAAGGAGCTTCGAGGCGGTTACCGGCGCTATTTTTGTTTTGCGGCGGGCGAGTGGCGTTCGCCCACCGCTCGCCGAGCGCACGGATCGACCGCGCCGGGCGCGGCCGCTCTCGCTCGACGCAAAGCCGCCAGGCTGGCGCCGGGCGAGGGCGTTTCGCCACCCGCCGGGCGCCACGGACCGACGCTCGCGCGGCGTGGTCGCTCGCCCGACAGCTGCCGCCACGCGGCCGGGCGCCGGGCGAGTAGCGTTTGCCACCGCCGCCGGCGCCACGGACCGACGCCGCGGCGGCCGTGGTCGCCGCCGATTGCGCCGCCACGTGATTGTACTTTAGGCGTGGAGAGGGTACCTAGCGATAATACGCCGACAGAGTCTGCCCGCCTAGAGCGCAGCCTAAGATTCTTTTTAGAACCTTCATTTAATGCACTTAATGCTTAGCGCTTCTTGGTAGGGCCACCTTCACGAGGATACGACCGCTTTGCCTCGCACAGATCTCGCGGTTTCCTTGGGACCCAAACGGCAGATAACTTTGTCTTCGCGAACTGCTTGCGGGTACGATATATGGACGATCTCAGACGAATCTGCTCATGCCTTCGCTTTTTGCACATCTTGCCTTTTTTCTGTAGTTTCGCCTTCCTTGATTCCATGGCGCTATCATCCTCGCTCGATCGCGACATTCTCGCGTGAAGAGAATGGCCATCATAGCGCCGAGGGCACCTTCCGCTTCCAAGGGACCGCCACGCCACTGCTTTTCAAACGAGATCATCATACACACTTATAATCGATGGCGGTCCGGTCCCGCCTTTTCCGATTTTTTTCTCACCGCATCCACTTCTATGAAATTCACCATCTTCATCTCACCCCCAACTCTATCATCTTCCTTGCCATTTTCGCACACCTCGGAAATGTTCATGGGGGTGATGCTCAACCTTCTCTTCCGCTACTTCTTCATCCTGCGCTACTCCAACCGACAATGAGGTAGTGGGAGTTGCTACTTTGCCTTCGAGACTCGATGGCCTTCACTACATCGCTTCCAACCCAAGTCCAATCGAAGGCATGGCGCATGATCGTCAGACGTCAACGCATTTACACGGGTCGACGCTTTGGGGTGTCACGAGTGGCGACGCTGAAAACCGGAGTTCACGCCGAGAGACGCGAAATTGCTATGGCGGCTCAGACGATGCAGATCGCGGTCGCCGGATTGATGAGCGATGGTGGCTCGACTTCGTGATCCCGGAGATCGCCTTGCGCCGCCGCCACCGCCAAAGATGGTAGTACTTCGCATAACGACAAGACACGACGCGGGTCTGGCGTAAGTTTTTAATTTTTTTCCAAGACATGTTTTTCCCTCGCTCCCTACCAACCGACCCTAATATCCTTTCTTTCGCCAGCGGAAACC